>JAODUD010000134.1:13056965-13070930 GCA_026784285.1 Stomatorhinus walkeri
CCGACTCACACCAAGCCCCTCTGTCTACAGACCCACACCAAGCCCCTCTGAACACCGACTCACACCAAGCCCCTCTGAATACTGTCCCACACCAAGCCCCTCTGAACACCGACTCACACCAAGCCCCTCTGAATACAGTCCCACACCAAGCCCCTCTGTCTACAGACCCACACCAAGTCACTCTGAATACCGACTCACACCAAGCCCCTCTGAACACAGACCAGCCTCAACAATAATAAAGACAGTGTTCAGAACTCTGGAAATGTGAAAAGTACCTTGCATAGGCAGATTAATGGGGATTGGTAACGATGCCTAATGTTTGGGACAAAGACACACTTTTCCTTGATTTACCCATCTGCTCCACAGTTTAAAATTTCGAATCAAACAATCCAGATATGATTATATCGCTCATTCCAGACTTTAATATAAAGTTATTCACATACATTTCGGTTTCAGCATGTAGAAATCACAACACTTTGTATACATAATCCCCCTATTTCAGGGCACCATAGTTTTCGGGACATAGCAATGCGGTGTATATTAAAACAATTATATTTAGTACTTAGTTGCATATCTCTTGCACACAACGACTGCTTGAAGTCTATGACTCATAGACATCACCAGGTGCTGAGTACCTTCTATGGTGATGTTCTGCCAAGCCTTTCTTGCAGCCACCTTCCGATCCTGCTTGTTCCAGGGGCTCGTCCCTTTAAGCAGTTTCTTCAGCATATGCACCCTCAGTTGGAGTTAAACTGGGCGACTGGTTTGGCCATTCAAGAATTTTCCATGTTTTATCTTTGAAAAACTCTCATGATCCTTTCACAATATGATCGGCATCATTATCTTGTTGATGGATGAAGTGCCGTCCAAAGAGCTCGGAGGCATTTACTGCAACTTGAGCAGATGAGATGTTTATATCCATCCATCCATCCATCCATTCATTTTCCAACCTGCTTATCTTACTCGGGCGCGGGGGGTCCGGAGCCTATCGTGGAAGCAATGGGCCCGAGGCAGGGAACAACCCTGGATGGGGGGGCCAGCCCATCGCAGGACATGTTTATATACACCTCAGAATTCAGTGCTCCACTACCATCATCAATGAAGATGACTGCCAGTGCCTGTGGCAGCCACACACGGCCAAGCCATGACACCCCCACCACGTTTAACAGATGAGCTGCTAAGCTTTGGATCCAGGGCAGTTCCTTTTTGTCTCCACACTTTCCTCTTGCCATCACAGGTTAATCTTGGTCTCGTCTGTCCATAAGGTCTTTTTTCCAGAATTCTGAAGGCTCTTTTAGGTACTTTTCACAAACTGCAATCTGGCTTATCCTTGTTAACTATTGGTTTGCATCTTGCAGTATAGCCTCTGAGTTTCTGTTCATGAAGTTGTCTGTAGATAGTAGTCTCTGACAAAAACACACCTGCCTTCTGAAGACATGGTCATGAGCAGTAGAGGTCTTCTTTGGCCTACCAGTCCCTTTGCAGTTACTGAGTTCACCAGTGCATTCTCTCTTCTTAATGATATTCCAGACAGTTGATTTTGTTAATCCTAAGGTTTTATAGATTAAGCAAGTTGAGGTATATAAATAAAACAGAGACAAAAGCATGTGATTCTATTTCTCTGATTCGCCTTTGTAAAGTGACTTTCAGCATCTAGAACAGTGCTATATAAAATAAATGTATAATCATTATTAAAGGCTTGTCTAAACAAATGAGTTTTAGGAGCCAATTAAAATCAATAGAATCTTCAGATCGCAGGGCCAACAGAAGTGCAGTCCAGAGTTGGGATCCACTGAACACCCCTTCAGTACAGTTGGGGGGGGGGGGGGTCTCCTATAAGTCCCTTCTTCACATCATATAATCCCTCACCATCAGATTTGTTCTCCAAATGTCCAGTAGCATACATTCCTATTTAATAAAATACACATTTATTAAAAAAATATATATATTTCCTTCAATTGTACTGACATATTTTCGGGGGGGTTGAGAGTGTGGAGCAGCCACTGGGAGTCATGAGGGGGGAGGGTAGGGGACAGAGATATGAAATTTGTGCTCTGAACTCATTTTTCCAATCTAAAGAAAAACAGAACAGAGGCATCGTCCTTGGAGAGTGGTCACTGGTTGATATGCCTGTGTATGGGGACCAATCAATGCATCGCGCCTGAAAAACACACATATTCATGTCGTATTCAAGGTTACCATGGAATGCTGTACTGGTAAAATCATTTTTAATTTTGTATATTGTCGTAGGTTTTGAGGCAAAAGAACCCACATGGGACAGAGACACATGGAACGGAAACGATTAAGCGAGAGGTTTTGCGAAAGAGTACTTGATGCGAAATAGTGACAATTCCTCTTTAAGAGAAACAAGGCAGTATGCTTCCATAGAACGCATAAGCAAAAGCGTCTGTCCTCCACTCCACATCTGAGATCTGTGGGGCAAATCGGAGGGTGCAGGATGCAGATGCACTGTCTGCCCATGCCATGGAGATGGGGAACGGACACCCATTAGTGCAACGATTTAGCAATGGAAAGTCATTAGTGAAGTACATTAACGCCAGGAACAAATGAACTAGTCTGGTTAAGCTGGGTGAGAACATGTCGATGTCATGGGAAGTCTGCTGAGATGAGAAAGGCTCAATTGCTCCCTGTCCCTTTTAACCACACGCATAACATAAAGGTGCAGTGCCAGCAGGGGGCACTGTCCGGAAGCTTCCACGGCAAAATGATACAACTGGAGTGCAGCATCAGCTAGCTAGGAGATAGGAGATGCTAACCAGCGGTATGGTAAGGCTGACGCACGCCATGGCCAGGAGGAGGTTTTTTATGGAGTATTACCAGCTGAAACTCAGATTTCTGTGCTCCTTTTAGCATACTAGCGGCTCAGAAACAGACACTTTCCTGTCATGCATTTATATGTTAACTCTTTACAGTACGGTTCCTTGGTAATTTAGTTTTACAAATCATAAACACATACAGTATCTGCTTCAAAATGATCAGTTGCAATTCATTAATGACAAATGAACACAGGATCGATATTTCACTGCTTGTGTTATCCATTATTTGTTTCCTCAGTAGTTAACAAATTAAGGTTAATTTATAGATGAATGGATATAGTAATAAATACATTAGCAGCCAAACGCATTATCATTATTAACATAATGACTGGCTTACAGCAAATGGTAAATGAATAATAACTAGTACTTAATCACTAGTTGCTTATCAGACTTAGTTCATGGTTAATTAACGCATTAAGTGTTGCTTCACGATGAAGAGCATAACAGTTTTTTTTATTTGTGCCTGCTCAAGTAAAGTGATACCTCGTTATCCACGAGGAAAGGTTTTCAGATCCCTCCTAAAGAAAATAAAACTGCAACGGCCAGCTGAAAGATCACTGTTACCTGTTATTCTCTTTCACCCATCTCCCAGAGCTCAGGCAGCTGCTGGGTATCTAAACCCACCGTGACACCCAGCCTGCCTGTTCCAGGATTCTCAGCAAATTCCACGTCGATTCTCCAGAGACCCGCCATCGACAGAGCGAATCGTCACATGACAAAATCAACAAAACGTCATTCAGTTGGAGAGGCCCAAGTGATATTGTTTTTCAGGTTCAACTCAGGACCCTCTGGTGTGTGCCACTGCGCTGCGGATACGGTGAGGGTTGGGTTCAAGGCCTCTGGTTGTCAGCCTCGCTGGTTTGGTGCTGACAGCAGCCAGTCAGAGGTTGAGCCGGAGCTGAATGAAGACCATTATATAAACATGCTTAATTTCTCCCTGGCTTATTCAAGTGGGACACACAGACAAAGACCTCAGGCTGTTCTTCAGATGAACAAGCAGGGATTCACATGGTATGAATGAGGTTATTAATTCTGCTAAAAATGCTACAGGTTGGTTTTTAAGGTTCTATTGTAGGTTTTCACTTTCTTGCCTGGTTTTATGAAAAGGTTTTTTTTTCTTTTTCTATTGAGAGAATTGTTTTCTAAATACATGTCATTAGAATTTCTGTATAGATGAGTAATAAGGTATTAGTTGCAATTACTAGTCATCTATTAGTGCTATATAATAGACTGATTAACAGCAAAGCCTTTTAACTTCAGAGGAAGTAATTTTGATGACAGCCTACCTTATACGAGTCTGTGACATCCTGAAGAAAAGAGGATAGTGGCCTCTATGTGCACCTACACACATGCTGGGATAAAATACACATTATTATAAGATTATCAGCATGGCTAAAAACATGGATCAAATCAAAGGTGACCATCTGCGGATGTTAAGTTGGCTGTATACAGCTTTCCAAGGCATTAGACCCTGCTGGTGGCTAATTTCTCATGCACATACTAAACAGCTGGTAAACATGCACTTTATAAACCACTTTCAAGTGTGACCTTGGATAAACATATTCTGTATTTTTGAAATGCATACCAGAAAACAGGTCAAAATGTTTCGATTCACGGTGTATTAATGCCATTTATGCTGGTAGGAATGAGGCCGAGTGGGTCTGCCGATCACTGCTGAAAACAGGGTGCTTAAGTGACGGACATGGGGTTAAATCCTCTGTTTGGGACTGGGTCCTTATCATTGAGTCCTGGTAGGCTTGGCCATGGTCATGGTCCAAGGTATTTGATTCTGGGACTGTATGTGGCTTGGAGTATTAGGGCACTGTGTCTGTGATCAGAAGCTGACTGGCTGAAATGCCGAGGTCAGCAGAGTGATGTAAGTTTGGGCCCCTGAGTGAGGCCTTTAACCCTCCAGTCCCCAGTCCCTTCAGGGGTCACCTGGCCCTGGAAAAGCACATGCTAAGTAAATTAAATGTAAATCTGATCATGCAGGCGAGCAGGACCAAGATGATGTATATCTTTCGCATAAAGGATGGTTGGCTGGTTTTGAAAGATGCCAAAAAGAATTCAAAATACTAAGAAACATGACACTTCAGCACAGTCCCGCCCAGTTATCCTGGTCAGAGATACACCCAGAACAGCGGTAAGGTTTGAGTTGTCATTAATACCCACTAATCCACCGTGTTGTAGATATTAAAGTCTGCACACTGATAAAGTGATATTTGTCATTTTCAGCATATTAAACCTTAAAAAGAACTGCGTTTTGAGCAGGATAACAAATACAATGGCGGCAGGTGCCAGCATCTTACCACCAAATCAGTCAAGGTTAGAAGTCAATGACAGTAACTGTTCATATCTGGCAAATCAGCTCAGTCAAAATAGGTGCATGTTTTGGCTCAAAGACAAGCTCAGCACACTAATTAACTGCACTGGCTGTCTTATAGTTGAACCTTTGTGTAGTATAGTAACATTCACATTTACCACTCCAACTACCGAAGCCAGCCCATATTCATTCTGGCACGTATATCATTTATTGAGCATGAGATACCTTCAGTTTGGCGAGCACTGCATTGCTGTTGATGTGCAAAACAGACCTTTCTAAAGGTGGCGAGTGTAGGGAAGGGACTGAAGATCTGCTCCATTTCCATACTGTCCTGGGAGCCGTGCGTGGTGCCGAGTGGTCGACGCTGAGTGCCCCGTAGACCTGGCACAATGGGACCGTTTGCCCGTCTCCTGCTCCGTCCCTTTCCAGGGATGCGCTCAGGTTCCAGCTGGAGGAGCAGCTGCAGCAGGCAGCCTGAGAATGAGCTGGCGGGGGGGACAGGGCTGCAGCTGACAGCACCGTGGTGTACCAGCAACACGCACACGGGCCCCTGTCAGGGGAACATTAAGTATCACTACTCAAGGAAAAGAAAACGAAATAGCCGCAGTGTAAGTCAGTTTCCTGAAACTGTTTCCTGTTTGTATGTGTCACATGACCCATGTGTCAAATTTGTGACCTCTGAGCCAATGGAAACACCATTCCATATACACACATACACACATGTGCTCTTACAGTTTTATGGTTTCATGGCAGAAGATGGTGTTGGGTGGTAATCATTGTGCAAGTCCCAAAGTAAGTCCCAGTGCTCTTTGTCCCTCGCCATTTAAGTCATGGTATGAATGTAGATCGCTGTGTGTGTCATCACAGCTCCTCGGTGACATCTGCTCCTGGATAATGGCCCCCACGCTCCTGGACTGAGTGGGGGAAGTACCTGAATTCAGGCCCTCAAAACGTCAGTACCGTCCAGCTATAATTTTCTATAATAAGACTTTTGTTTCGCGGCATTACGTTGATGCCCTTGAAGCCATCCCGCGTGATTGGCGGGCCACCGATGGACCTGATCTCCATGTGCTCTAATTATCCAAGTCTCATTGAAGCTCCAATTTCCATGTGGCAAAAGCCCGACTCTGGCCAGGTGTGGGCTGCTCTCAGTCTGCTGGCCCCTCGTTTAAACTCTTCTGAAGAAATCGCAGTGACTCTTTGATTTTCTCTCCATGTAATGGGTTACCGTGACAACTTGGGTCTGATGGAGAGATACAGATGTGCACAAATAGAGCTCTTCAGGTGCGAGGCCTGCTGCCCTGTACTTGCTGTTTAAGTTGAAGTGCTCGAAACGATTTGCATATCCTAGGCCAAGTGCTGTCAAGTGCACAGAGAAGGTTACTTATTGCATGGCAGAGGGAACAGAAGAGCGTTTTACCCGGCGTGTGCTGGAATGACTGCAGCATGGGAAAGACAAGAAGGCCCAGAGCCTCAGCTGACTCTGGGAGGAAGCGACTTTGCTCCATTTGAGTACCAACAAGCTATTGAGTACCAAATATTTAGAATGCTCATAATGTTGGAGGCACATGCGTGTTGTTGTGTGTTCAGGACCAGCCGTACTTCCCTTTCAATGAGCATGTGGAAAATGCGTCCTGTCTCCTATGGTGACAACGTGCTTGGAAAACATTGCATCTCCATCAGCGAGAAAAGGGGTTCCCCCCCCATCTCATGTGTGGCACACTTTGTTTTATTTCTGCCCACAGATAGAGGATGTGCGGCCTTTCCTTTTCCTGGTCAAAATATGTGGGAGAGTCCTCTTAAAGTGTTAATGTTGTGTTTACTCCGTCAACGTGCTGGAGATCTGACAGAAGCTCGAGTATTTTCCCGTGGTACCATTATTATATTGGTTTTAATTTCATTGTCATGGTCAACCACATCGACATGGTCTTCAGAAAACACACAGAGATACATGTCTCCCTAAAGCACTACCTCTACACAGCTCCACATATCTAATATTACTGCTGTGAAACGTGCTTTGAATGTCTTCTCATAATGATTACTCCAGAGCTTGGCTATATCCAATGTGGCTATGCATTGTCTGCATGGTCATATTTTCTGTATTATGGAGATTTAAGGGAGACTTTGCCTTGCACTCACGTTAACCTCTTTGTAGAGCATTGCACTTGAACATGAAGAAAATAGCCTGCTTTATGCCAGCATCATCTTCTCCTGTGGCATAGGCTTTCCAGGTATCTAGGCTCTGGGCTGGTCTCTCCAGTTGTCCCCAGGTGAGGCCCATTTTCTTGGCATCTGCTTCTGAATCATGGTCTCAGGTGTTTCCTGGTCAGTCTCTGTTCCTCCTCCCCTGGAGATTCCATGCGAGGACTTGTCTTCTGGGGCTTGACTTATGGAGGGCATGGTCTCTCCACCCCTAGTACTACTGGAGAATCTCTTCCTCTGAAGGCTTTTGTTTTTTCATCGCTGCCAATGAATCTGGAGGATAACCTCTCATACAGGTGTTGATGAAAGTCTGGATCTTCTGGGTGGTTATAATGGTGGTCCTCCCCGTCTTAGTTCTGATTAGATTAGACTAAGACCTCGGTGGCGATGGACAGATCCTTGGATTCCCAGATGTTTTTCATTGTCAGGAAAGCTGCCCTTGCCTTGCTGATCCTAACCGTAACCATCACACCCTCCTTATCAACAATGCTGCCATGGCAGGTGAAGCCTTCAATGGTGCTTCGCCTTCCTGTGTGATAGGAGATGTGTTGGCAGTGTTTGCTTTGCAGATTTCGCTCTTTTCTTAAGCCAGCATACTGGCTTAAGTGAGCACATGGTAGTCATGCTGAATATACTCATCTGGTGAGGAATGGGGTGTTAATTGTAGCAGGCATCTAAAGTGCTTTGCACACACACTTTCTGTCTGATGCACCCAGGATTGGAGAGTTGTCGCCAGGGTAACATGTGGTGGGCGATGCTCAGATGGCGCTGGTCAGAAAACTGATACCCTTCAGGGAATGGAGGGCTGGACAAGTAGGACCAGGCGAGGCGAGGAAGTTTGTTATTAATATCAGAAGAAGCAGGGCCTTACACACACACGCACACACACAGAAATACCCACAGTCATGGGACATGAAGATTACTTTAGACACACACTGACACATAACGAGGTCAGCGGGAGAGCGCACGCATCAGGATAGGCGCGCCATTACATGGGCTGACCTTGTCTGGGCCCCTCAGTGCGTGCGATTGAGCTAACCTGCATGTGTGCTGTGCAGGGTGGGCCGTGTGGGCTGGGTCTGGGCCCACTCACCCGCCCGGCTCATTTGCATTCTTTTGTGTGCGCATAAAGGAGAGCGGGCCGCCCTTTCTGAGCGGAGACTTTACCAGCTGCTGTCCAGAGATGGTCCTCATTAGAGTCCCGCTGCTTCACTGTGAACGGCGCCACATGCGGCACACACGCCAGGCGCCGCACGCGCGCTCTCACGGAGAATGCGGCCGAGGGCACACAATTCACCTGCACATGCCTGCTCACACACAATGCACATGCTGGCACTGGTGAACACAAAGGCGCAAACAGCAGCCCACCAATGTCTTTTTACCTATCTTAACCCGAATATCTCCTCTTTTAAAAGATATCGTAATTGCTAAGCTGTTCCTTTCTTCGCCGCCACTTCAATGTTTACTGCTTCCATTATTTACCAAAACAGCAGCACGTGGTGCTCCGCTAACTGAATTTAATAAACATAATGATACGCCGAATTTATACAGATTATTAACTTTTGGGCATCACAATGTGTATCTCAGTAATATGTTAGGCTTACTACTAATCTGCCTATCGGATTACAGGCGAAAACAATGTCCGTATAGTGGCAAAACGCCCATTATGTAATGCTGTATGATGACATGGTTTGTTGAGGAAACGGGCATGGGATGAGGTCGCCGTGAGTGTGTCCCACTGTCTGGCATCAGCAGATCATCCACTCAATGCTGAAAGTGGTACGATGATGTCAGAAGGCAGGAAAAACAGAAGCTTGCTGCTCAACCTGGTATGTTTCAATATCTATGTGCGTCGAATGGTCAGATAGCCTGTCATCAACTCGAATGATTTTCTTAATGATATGGTTTATTCGTTACTGTATATATATATATTAGTTGCGCTTAAGAATTGTGTTAGATTGTCAAAATAGTGTGTGATTTCAGATGCAGCCAGAGAGCAGACTGATCAAACCGGATCTATAGTTTAGACACCAAAATGCAGTTGTCAGAAATTAGTAATGAAGTTCAGCAGTTAGTATTCTGGTAATAGAGCCAAAAGGAGGGGGCGTGGCTGAAGTGCAGGCTCAGAGTTCATCCTCACAGTAAGCATGAAGTATTCTTTGTGTTACTACTGTGCTGCTGCTAAACCTATGTAATTTCCAGTTGTGATCAATGATGTATACCTACCTACGTATATCGTTACTGCTCCTCCAAAACTTTTATCCACTAGCAATCGTGCATAAGATCAGCCTTAAAATACTCCTTCTGACTGAAGTTACCCTTCGTGTTTTATTATTGATTCATCTGACACAAGTTTTACCTCCTGTTCCTTGTGCCAATTATGACCATGATGGAACATCTTTAGGTGATTCATTGGAATGTTGTTTGTATCTTGTTTTTGTTCTAAAGTGCTTGTCCCTATAAAAAGCCTTTGGATAAACAAGGTGCATTCATAAAACGAAATTGGAATTTTCTCTCGCAGATTGCACCAGTCGCCAACGTGACCTTTATTCACACGGCTCCAGGAGAAAAGGACCACGCTGAAAGAGCCTCACCCTCTCTTCCTACAGCTAAATCGGATCCTGAACGGCTACAGGTTTCATCAAAAAAATAAGCTCTCTTTTGTATCGCATTTTAGCGAGACACCACCCATCTGGTCGGCCTAATTTGGAAGGAGATAATGCGACCAGCAAGAAGATGCACAGAAAGCGCTGTTCCGTGGGGGTCCTTCTGGAATATTCCCCCATGTTCTTCACTCTTTCCTCACGGCCCAAAGACATGTACGCTGAGAGAAAGGACTCTGATTCCACACCACAGTATTGTAGTATTGGTTTTGCTAATTTCCGGTCCTATTAACAGGTCTAACTGGTGTCTCTGTTCGAGCCGTGAGCTTCCGTGGAGCATTCTTGATCCCCACTTTTTGCTGCCTGCCTGTTACCCCTCCTCAGTGGTTTAATGAGAGTGATCTCCCAGCTCCCTTGCCCAGTGAGAGTGAGAGAGTGATTCCGATCCTGATCCCCGTGTCAGTGTGTGTCCCGCGTTTCCTGTGTCTGCACGTGCGTCTGCCTTGCCCCCTCACTCCCAGGATTTTTTTTTGCTTATGATGACGGAGTGGCCTTGGAATTCTTCATCACCAGAAACTTCCTATGCTTACTGCAACAATCAAGCACCTAGCCATGCGGTCAGGAATACAAATATTTGTGAAAGAATGGGTCGTTCTGAAAAGCTCTATCGCGGTGCCACCTTTGCGATAAGTCAGTTCAAGAAATTACTTCCCTGTTAAATATTCCAGTCATCTATAAGTGGTGTTATTGCAAAGTGGATGTGATTAGGAACAAAAGAAACTAGCAGAACAGGGTCACCAAGTGCCGTGGTGCATAGTGAGTAAAAGTCCACAAAGTTCTGTTGACTCAATAACTGCTGAGTTGCAAAGTTCCTCTGGCATTAACCTATAAACGAAAAGGAGCTCCCAGGAATGGGCTTTCATGACCGAGCAGCTGCAAGCAAAAGCGTCACATCACCAAGGGCAAATGCCGAGTGACAAACGGACTGGTGTAAAGCATGCTGCCACGGGACTCTGGAGCAGTGGAAACGTGTTTTGTGGAGTAATAAATCATATTTCTCTGTCTGGCAGTCTGATGGATGCGTCTGAGTTTGGTGGATGCCAAGAGAATGATACCTGTCTGGCTGCATTGTGCCAACTGTAATGTTTGGTGGAGGAGGGATAATGGTATGGGGGTGTTTTTCAAGGGTTGGGTAGGGGTCTTTTTTTTCCAGTGAAGGTAACTCTTAATGCTGCTGGATATCAAGACATTCTGGACAATTCTATGCTTGCAACTTGGGGAAGGCTTCTGTGGCAGCATGACTTGCTCCAGTGCACGAAGCAAGATCCATAAAGACGGTTGGGTGAGATCGGTGTGGAAGAACTTGACTGACCCGTACAGACCCCTGACCTCAGTCCTATCGGACACCTTTGGGATGAACTTGAATGGAGATTATGAGCCAGGCCTTCATGTCCAGCATCAGTCCCTGACCTCACAGATGCTCTTCTGGATGAATGGGCCAAAATTCCCACAGACACACTCCAAAGTCTTATGGAAAGCCTTCCCAGAAGAGTGGCAGCTGTTATAGTTGCAAAGGGGGACCAACTCCACACTGATGCCTATGGATTTAGAATGGGATGTCATAGAAGTTCCTGTAGGTGTAATGGCCAGGTGTCCCAATACTTTTTTTCCCATGTAGTTTATTCAATTTCCCAGGTCTGCCCAATTTAAGTCATTAGTGCAGATTGTAGGTTTCTGTCACATGCTGCTATAAGCCTGATCCACATGTTTGAATGCGACATACAAAAACTCTGAGATGTTTGGTAATATTGTGTGGTAAAATCTAAGACTCTCTTCTTATACATGCAGCATGAAAAAAAAATTGGTGCACTGCTACTAGATAAATCTATGTGTGTCATCGTGTCCAAAACGATTCCAAATAAGCCCAAAAATGATGACATTAATCATGAATTCCACTGCGCCGTGTGATAGTGCTTTCCTTCCTGTGTTTTCTTCAACACTAAAAAGCCACGCGGCTTTGATGAAGGCATGTCTGGGCCTGGGTGTTCAAGCACAGTGTAAGCACAGGGAAGTGGGGGGGTAACAGTGCTGGGGCAGGACACAAGGCAACCGGGACAATTGTCAATACACCCTCAATCTCAAGAGCATTCTGTTATAACCTACCCTACAAAATATTCAATTTGGAATTGTGCTATGAAAATTGTTATATGGATCTTCTTTTAATTAATTAATATGCCTTGCTTTGGCTTTTGGTAGTTCTTGTAGCTTTTCATGTTATGCTATAAGACTCTGGCATTTAGCATGTCACTGTTGCTAACATGGTGTAGGACCTACTTTTCCGATTCCTGACACCTTCTAAACATGACATATTACCCTTATGTAAACATTACATCTCCTTGGCTATCTGTCCGTTATCTTAAATGTTTTGGATATAAAGACAAGTTGTAAATTCTCTGCGCAGATTATAATAAATGTGCATTTATTTTGTAAAGGAAACTGAAAAAACCTTTAAAACAAGGGTGCCCAACCCTTTTTTACAGTGAGAGCTACTTTTACAAAGAAAATGCTCTGACAAGATACCAAATCGCGGTGGTACATTTTGCCATCAACTGGGGGGGATGGGGGGGCTGGTCCTCTTGGTATATCTTGTCGACTGGGGATGTGGTATATTTTGCGGATTATAACTGACCAGTTGGCCACCAATGAAATAAAGAATTATCAATTAATCAACTCGCGATTGACGGCTTGAGCACCTTTGCTTTAAAATATAAAATGCAAAATTTATATTAAACGCAAAGCTAAATTTCGGTGCCGTCACATAACTCACCGCCACAACAATTGTGATCCAGATACTGAAATTTAGTAACTGAAATGAGGTAAACCATTCTGACTTGCTTCTCTTCTTCTTGGAGAGGGACAATATCGCCCCTAACAGGAGAGGACGAAAAGTGACAAGCGATAAAATGTGGAAAGACAGCCTGATTGGAGTTGCAGGACAAGCCACCATTGGACATTAGGCTTGCACCCACAGATCCAGACAAAGGGTAGATAACCTGGGGTAATTACGAATAATCAGCAGTGAATCCTACCTATTGATGAGGCTCAGATAGACTATGTTTGCCTCAGATAATTACCCCGCTGAAAAAGCTCCAATTAGGCCCCGGCAAGGCAGCGAGACCCTGAATGCTGGGCCCATTTGCTCAGCTGCTCTCAGATCCGATTCTGTGACTCTGAGTGTGTGCTGTTAGCCATGCCTTTGTAGGATGAACACTGAAGGGCACTTGTTCCACACAATGTGTTTCAGAACGTTGCAAAACAACATCTAGATCTGTTGTTTTTACCAGTACCGTTTACAAGTCTAGTCGTTGCCTAAATTGTACTGAAATTGTTTGTGCCAGCACAGATGAATACTATGGAGAAGCTCGCTGGGACAAATATAGTATGTGTATAAAGGACATTTCAGTTCAGTAACCAGGCAGCACCAGAACTGTTTGTTCGCATACGTACCGGCAAAAAAGAACTAAGCATCATTTCATTTCAGGGTATGACAATATGGGACAGACCAACGAGAAAATATATTTTTACACAGGATGTAAAGAACGGTAAGGACCTGAAAGCGAAGTCTAGAAGGATCCATTTTCATTGGTCATGCTTCGGTCGCCAGCTGGCTTTCAGCGTGTTCAGCCTCCATACCAGTGCTTCTCACCCAGTTCCTTGATGACCCCTAGACGATTCATATACAGTCCACTGTCGATCACGGGAGCCGGGAGGAATAAAATACATGGATGTCCGGGGGTCCCCAGGGAGTAACACTGCTCTACACACATCCATTTTGGCTAATATTCCAAAACACAATGATCTGTTTAGCCGATGTTTTTATACAAAGGGACCTTTAGAAGCGGTATGGTACTGCATCAAGGTCTTTGCTATACAGTGATCCCTCGCTACTTCGCGGTTCACTTATCGCGGATTCACGACTTCGCGGGTTTTTAAATATACA
>JAODUD010000134.1:13071407-13082969 GCA_026784285.1 Stomatorhinus walkeri
GCTGTCGTCAATTGTAATCATCTGTTTTTGGTTTCGTTTGTGTCAGCTTTCAGTATTTAGTCCGTGTCCCTGCACTCCATGTCAGATCAGTCATTGGGATGTCCTGTGGAAGTTTACCCGTTTGCCATCCGAATAAACCCCGTTTCCCTGGATATTCCTGCCTCGTTGCCTTGTTTGCTCCACGCCACCGACATCCAGGCACGCTGCACCCCGCATCGTGACATTTTGCTTCCTGAAAAGTTTTTGCTGATTGTGACAGGTACCTGGTGGGCATGCAAAAATATAGTTTTGGTTTTGCTGCATCACCTTAACCATTTAACAGCAACAACATAGTTAATCACATTCATGTTTCTCACACGTTATTAAGTTTAACATAATTAGAAGTGTTATGTTCTTGATTTTCAGTTGTATTCAATGTCAGGTGCATCACATTGCAGTGTCCAGCAGCAGAGAGCAGAAAGTTTCATACCTGGTGACAGCAAACACCATTCTTGTCCAGCCTTCAGGCTTCCATCTCGGCCTGATTCCATGTCTGCACATTCCCAGACTGCACAAAACATTGTTGATAATTTTTTGACACAGAAATAAGAAAAAACCGTGACAAAACTGAAGATTTCAATGAAATCTGGGCAAATGTGGATGTGATTTTCGTGTTCAGCAGCAAAAAAGTAACACCGAACACTATTCAATAAGCAAGAACTTTGTTGTGCGGTGTTATCTAATAAACCAAGAAATACCAGAAGGTCAACAGATGCTTTTATTTTACCACAGCATCTCATAGTCCATGAAAAATCTCTGGACCAGAAGCCACACTCAGAAGAGAATATGCAGAAATGGATTCGTTCCACATTGGTAAAAAATTTCGACAAGGATGAATATTGTCACCATACCTATTCCACTTGTTTTCTGAACCATAGTGGAAGACAATTGTGGAGGAAACTTCAAACTGATGACACAACACTTACAAACAACCTAGAAAAAGACTTCTCAGAAAGACAATCGTAATTGTTAAGGATATGTTGTTTCCCATAACCCTTTATGGATGTGAAACCTGGACAATGAAACAGAGCAAGAGGGGGGACCGATGCATTTGAAGTTTGCTGTTGTCAGAGATTTCTAAGAATACCTTGCAAAGAAATGATTGCATGAAAAACAGACAAATGGACTGTTCACCAAATCAAGCATGAATTTCCACCATTGACCTGACTGTGCATTGAAGATCATACTCTTTGGAAAAGTTGAAGGTGAAAGAGGAAGAGCACAAACAGCAACGAGATGAATGGACTCAAACATCACAACAATGAACATGTTCTTGGAAAGGAGACATTCTGGAGGAACGCTATCTCTTTGCTCACCAGGGGTTGACACTGGCTAAATGGTAGCTAATAAATACTAATAGGCAGGACAAACCAAGATTTAAAAATCCCATCTTCCTATCCTTTTCTCACATGCACCCACACACACACAAACACAGACATGCACGCACAAAAACACACACACGTGCACACACACAAACACAGACATGCACGCACAAAAACACACACACGTGCACACACACAAACACAGACATGCACGCACAAAAACACGCACACATGCACATACACACACTCACACACACACGGATACGCATGCACATACAGAAACAGACACATGCATGCACATACACACACACACACACACAGCAAAGTCTGAGGGCCAAGCACAGGATCAGCTATATAGCCGGTGCTCCTGGAGCATTTCAGGGGATTAAGGCCTTGTTCTTACACGGCTTTCTACCTGCAGCCGTGCACAGTTGTATGAAATGCTACAACCACTTAGGCAGGCCTGTGCTGTTATGCAGCACAAATGCAGTATTAGTTCAGTGACACGTTTTCTGCTAATTACAGCACATCACTTTCTCCACATCTGCTTGGTGGTGACCTGTCTTGCACCATTCGACTTCAGCAACAAATCCTTAAAACACTTTGCAGAAGTGCCTAACAGGGCAGATCTTAACTTTAATTTCATTACAACCTCTTCTAGATCAAGCAGTGGTACAGTAAGCATCCATGGCAGCTGGGCAGTGGCGAAAGCTAATGTGGTTCACTCCACAATAGTCAGTGGACTGGGGGCATTCCCCAGTTCATTGTATTGTCCCAGGCCCCTAATCTACATGAGCAAATGCAATGGGGTCTGACCGTTGTCACAATAGGGCAAGGTCTGGTATTGTTGTCATTTTGATCTGCAACCATCCAGCAGGGAACTCTCCTGTATTGCTTTTTTATATATAAAAAATGCATTGCTTGAGCTTGTAGTAATTATTTTTATGATGATCATACATTGTATTGTTGAAGCACAATTATTGATATCGCAGATAAATGTTAAGACTGGGAATGACTAACACATCATTTCTATGCCTGAACTTCTGCGTAGTTCACACTCCGCCATGCATCAATGCAATTACCCACCCACCATGCAATCGCTTTTGTCTATACCAACCAGAAGTGTCTTTGATTCTTTCTGTACCTCGCTCTTCTCCATTCGACTCAATGCAGTCTAACAGGCAGATAACACGAAACCTGCTAGGACATATTTGTCATGAACATGACAAGCTCACCGTTAGCATAAAACAACGCTACATGCATCAGCTTTGGGTACCGAGAGTCCCAGTGTCACAGTTTCCAGCCCTTTTCACTGCAGCAGACCCGGCAGAACACGATTGGCCAAAGCCTTAGTTTACTATGCTGTGGATATCAAATCGACAGGCTGTGACAGTGAAATCCACTGCTCTCACCAATCTGCGGCACATTAGGACACTTGGGCTTGATTTCAATGTGCCTTGAAATGCAAACATAAGATGATGATAACAATGTCTACTGTCAGAACGTATTTATGAAGATATATTCATTTTACAAACCTACCGGCATGACACATTATTGTTTTGTTTTGGTCCAGAAACAGGGATCACATGCAAGTCCTGGGAGTCTGCATAATGAGACAGGGAAGCAATGGCATGATGGTTTGCAGCAGACAGGGTGGCTGGCTTTCAAATTTAATGGGCACAAAAGCAAACTTCCAATCCATCCTGACATTTCTTATACAGAAATAAATGTGCTCTAGGTTGGAGTGTCCATTATTTAAATAAGAGAGGAACAAGTCAATTATCCTACAATGAGCACATAGCCAAAGGTCCTCATTACCATGATCAGACCGGCTGGCAGCGGTGCAGCTCAGCCAAACATGGCCCTTGATTAAGTTACCAAAGAATGACACGGCCTTTTGCAGGGGAAGTCCGACCGTGCTGGGCTGTCTAGCCAGCGAGCCAGAAACTGTCGACGTGCTCCAAAGGGAGACACTTACCCTGGCAGGCCTGGGAAGTTAGTGCCAACAGGGTCATGGATGCTCTAAAAATAATCCTGGCAGGAATACCATCTGAGGGGAGAAGGTGGGGGAGTAGCGTGGGGAGAGGCATCGGAATCTGCTGGCTGTGATGAATGAGGGTGGACAGGCAGGGACTCCAAGGCCTGTTACTACTTTCTGTCACAGACATCATCCGTGTAACATCCGTATGTTACACGGTAATATTAGGCATCGGTTGACAGTGTTGGATATCTACTAACTGATGAGATGCTTTCATTTTCTACTGAGCCAGCCAAAAAGCTTTCACTTTACACAGCTCTATATACATACATACAGGGATGGCATGGTGTCAAAGTGGGTAGCACTGTTGCATCACACCTCCGGCGTTGGAAATTTGAATCCCACCTCCATTCTGTTTGTGTGAGATTTATATGTTCTCTCTATGTCACGCCAGTGTCCTTCGGACACCTCCCATTTCCTTCTTCTCCGCTCCAAAGACATACAAATAGGTGTTTCTAAATTGACCATCAATTGTGTAAATGTGCCAGGACTAGAATGGGATTAAAAACAAGCCCAGGACTTTGGGGTCCCCAAGAGTAAATTTTGCCGACCAAGGAACACTGTCACGCGTCAGTGCCTGGGTGTCGGCGGCGTGGGACAAGCAAGACGTCGGGAAGCAGGCAATCCGAGGGAAACGGGGTTTATTCAGGACACAGACTGGGTAAACGCCACAGAACACCACAATGACAGCTCTGAAAAGGCTGACTAAGACACGGACTAAATACATGAGACGGGCATGAACTGATACAAAACAGATGAACACGATGAAGCACGAATTGACAACAGGTGATTCCATCAGGGTAGAACACGAGGTAACGAGGGGGGCGTGGCACACACGAGGCTCGGACGGGTGGATCACGACAAACACGACAGAGTTTGCAGGCCCACATACCCATCAGCCCAGCAGAAAAATGCCCAGTATGCCAGATGGTCAGTGCAGCCCAGTTATGCACCCTGAGAGAGACTGGTATTTCATTCACAGTGTAGTCCAGCCATGTGTCCTGTGCCAACTAGGACAGGATTCTGGTTAGGATAAGAAGTTAAAAGATAGATATCATGCATACATTATAGACACTAGGGTCATAATGAACTGTGGATGCACATTAAATTGAGGCTTCTTAAATAAAAGAGGTGTCATAGAGCATTATGTTGGAGCAGAATGGAATGTGAAGTACAACAGGCTGCCAGATCATTACTTTCATTAACTGTAGTGTTCTGGACTGTAGACAACTGCATATTTCGCAGTTAATGGTCTAGCCTGTACTTTTAATTCAATTACACTGTCAGTACCTGTGCATTCTTTCTATTTGCCAGTTATGCATTAACAGTGGGAAGCCATTCCCAGAAAATGGTATTCGTTCATCCATTTACAGACGCACTACATACTACCAGTTGATGGACATAGCAACCGTCGCACTGGGTACACCTGGTTCAGCATCACACGTGTCTAGCTCTTGATCCATGTAATGTTTCACATGAACAATTCTGCCATCCAGTGGCGATGCACAAGGGCAAGACTCCCCTTTCCTGCCTTTCTGAGAATGTTGAGCACCAGCTGCCCTAACAAATGTGGGTATAAGTCCAAACTGTCTCACCAAATATGACAAAGTGAAGAATTCTGTGTTTCTCAGCAAAAGCCTAAAAATATACGAACCAATTTAAATGCCTGAATAAATAAATAAATTACCTAAATAAAAGACATGAAGTAGTAGGTACTGAAACGGTGGACTCATTTCCACATCCAGATCGAAACACAATTGGCAAAATTCACCGTGGACCTTGGCTCTACGTGGCTGACGAAATTTGAGCCTTAGGGAAAAAATAACCAAAGTCTCCTGGTGGATTCATGTTTTATTCAACAAAAGAAATTTATATCCAAAATAATGAACAAGCTTGTGTGTGTGTATATATATATCTCAAAAGCCAATATTTACCTGCGCTTGAAAACATATTCTTTGATTCATTTTCTGCTACATTGGTAAACTTGGTTCTAATCATTCATTTTCACTTCCGATGGCACGTGCCTACTCCCGCATGAATGTTCAGACGTCCACCTGACACCTACCACGTCTTGAGACATTGAAACATTCTTGACACATACTCTCTGGACATAAGCGGCCTTAAGTTATAGTTGTTTTCTAATTGTGTTTCCAAAGAGCATTAAAATGAACTCATTTGGGGACCACACTGCTCTGTTAAATGGGGTCAGTCCAAACTGTCAGCATTTAAAAACACAAACCTGCATAAACTAAACACACATAAACCTTTGAAAGATGAGACAGGGGTGCTGAAAGCACATCATATTTGACCCCTGATCCAGACTAATCCAATTATTTTCCAAATTTTTTAGGGCCCCTGTCACTCAGAGGTTCTTGGAATCATCCTATCTTCCGCCTTCTTTACAGTACCCCTGGGTGAGATCTGCAACGACACTGCTGTAAGCCTGTGGTGACTGTTTATAGAAAGTGCAGTGATTTCCTAAGCCATTTACCGTTTCTTATTTAGTCGTGTATATTCATTCACAAACATAGATGATTAGATACTGCCTTATTTCTTGAATTTGCTTTTGTGGTAAATGTACTATCTGCAAGCCTTTAAAGTGTTCCCCTCTCCTTAAGTCTTCAGAAGGTCAGACCCATTGTACCTGGTAGGGGAAAGGCCTGTAATCTCCAACATGCGCGGTCCACTACGAAGAGCACAATCAACCATGTTCCAGTGCATATTAAAGAAAAAAAAATATTTTTTGTGTCTTTGTTGTGTTGAATTGCTAAAAAGGCTCAAGGCTACAAGTGCAATCTTTCTGCCTGGCCCTCATGACAACATTACAAAATAACGCAAATGGAGGAAATCGGCATAACATACTCATTCTCTTATTTTACTTTTATTCTATATGCTTTTTTAATTGGTGCTGCAGTCATGCCTTTAACAGACGGTCATATGCAGCAGGACAATGTCCAAATCATAACCAACTTTAACCAGTCACTCAACCTGCGTATTATTCAAATAATTTGATTTTTAGTTGATGCAAGTAAACAACACTTAAATAGTTCATTATGGCGGGATATTTTCCTGATTGAGATCTTGATCTCTTAGAGGTGGTAAGCACATTAATTCATTTATTTCATGCTTAGACTGTCATTTACACAATATCCAGTTCTTTGGCCGCAAAGTTTGATCCAGCTATCATTATCCTCAATAAAGATATCAATAACCAATAGTATTAAAAATAACATAATGCCACTGCTGTTGATGATGATGGCCATAGCAGTGCTATCTATAAATGTGCAAGGTATAATAGAGGTGGGGGTGGTCTATGGGTAGAGCCTCTGAGCATGTGTTAAAAGGTCATTTGTTCAAATCCTGTGGTCAGCAGAGTCATTTTACCACTGAGCCCTTGAGCAAGACCCCTAACCCCGGCTGCTTCAGGGATTTTCTGTCCCCGCATTCTCAACTGTACATCGCTTTTGGATAAAAGCATCTGTGAAAAATGTAATGGAAAACACATATAGAGATGTTACTCCATAGCTGCCATTACACAATCCCAGTACATTTTCACCAGCTTTCATGTGAGGGGTTTTGACACTGGAAGAGCCAGCTTATTTTATGCTCTTCACAATAGGAATATATAAAAAGTCTGCTATATGCATTCTTGGAGGAGGTGCACAAGAAATCCACAAATCACAGGTTCAGGGTCCAAGACTACTACAGAGCATCAGACTCAATGGTTGTTTTATGTGTACGACACACAAATTTAGTCAGGTGAACATAGTTTTTAATGACAAATTTTGAACGTGTCACATCAACCTTTGATCATGGAACACATTTGAATGGGGGAGGGGGATTCCTGAAGTTATGTCCACTTGTCCGTTTGATTTTGAAAAACCATGTTTGGATATTATTGGGTATAATATAAACATATGATGTCATGGATGTAATCCAGGCCAGGCTATTATTAATACAGACGCTCCTCTACTTACAAATGAGATACGTTCTGAACGGCCGTTTGTAACTTGAATTGTTCGTAAGTCGTTATTTAACATCATTTTAAGGGTATACACAAGTACAAAGAACTAGGATGCTGGGAGTACGCGCGCTATGCTGCTGCGCAGCAGGAGTAGTAGCCAGAGGTTGTACTAGGCGGGACTGGTGCGCAGAAAATTTTTTACATTGCAAACAGGAAACAGGAGCCCAAGGAACACCATTTGGACTTATAGTCCTCTTCGTTCATATGTCTGAAAGTTTGTAAGTTGAAAGTTCATAAGTAGAGTAGCGTCTGTATATTTTTATCCATGTACACAAAATATTCATAGGGAAATTTTTCATGATTTCCCATGCCAGCAGTTCCTGCTCGGCCCCCCATGGTTCCAGTGCCGGCAGATCCTGCTCCGAATCCCGTGGTTCCCATCCCGGAGGTTCCTGCTTCACCGCCCATGGTTCCTGACCCTCCGGCTCCAGTCCTCCTGGTTCCTGCCCCTGTGCCCCTGGCTCCCATTCTATTGAACCCCTCTGGTGGGTCTCCCCAACTGCCACCTCATTACGGCAGATCCCGGCCAGGTCCCCGTCTGTTGGTCTCCCGGAGAGGGAGAAGGCACCTGCACTGGGGTCGGGTCCCACCCACCCTGCCCCCTGGCTCACCTTTAGTTCCCCTGGCTTTGGCTTGGTGGTTGCCTGTGGGTCCTCCGGCTCCTGCTCGGCAGTCGCATGCGGATCCTTCGGATCCTGCTCAGCGGTTGCCTACAGGTCCCCCTGCAGTGCCTCATCGGGCGGCTGCGGTCCCGCCTCCAACGCCTCGTCGGTCACCTGTGTCTTTGCTGACTGTGGCTATGGCAACTCCTCCTTCCTTGCCTCCTCTGTGAGTCCCTCCACCTTCCTCCTTGCCCCCTTCGGCATCCCCTCCGGCATCTACCTCCCCATTGCTGAGGGTCCCTGCGGCTCCCGCCTTCCGCGGTTCCCTCCAGCTCCCTGTCTTCCCCCTCCCTTTGCTTCTTTGCCCACTTGTTTGCTCCCCGCCCCTTTGTTCCCTTCTGGGCCCTGTCCTCCATTTCTTGGTGTGATCCTTGGTGTTGTCCCTTCATTGTTCCACTCCTTGGGTTCTGTGTTTCCATCGTTGGTGCCCCTGTGTCAGTCTGCGTTCCCTGTAGTGTGTCAGTTGGTTGTTCTGGTTGTTGTTCTTGTGCCTGTTCTGTGTGTCGGTCCTGTTCCCTGTGCCTCGTTAATGTTTTTGCTTTTGTTTCCCTAGGTTCTATCGTGTCCCCAGTTTCATCTCTTCACTCCACTTAGGTACACCCAGAGTGCGCGCCTTTGGAGAAGGGGGTCCTGTCATACCCTGCTGGTCCGATCCTCCCGTGTGCCACGCCCCCTCGCTACCTTGTGTGGAATCTCCTTGTTTACCAGCTGTTTCTTGTTGTTGTTTGATACATCCATGTTAAAGTGCATTTCCCTAGTCTGGTCATTGACGTCCATCTTTTGCTTTGCCTTGTGTTTTGTTTGCTAAATAAATCCCATGTCTACCTGATTCCTTGGCTCTTGCTTCCCCAATCCGAAGTCAGGACAAGTATTTTGAGAACACTCTACAGGATGGCACAAAAACTGAATTAGGACGCAATAGACCAG
Organism: Stomatorhinus walkeri; assembly: GCA_026784285.1. Taxonomy (NCBI): domain Eukaryota; kingdom Metazoa; phylum Chordata; class Actinopteri; order Osteoglossiformes; family Mormyridae; genus Stomatorhinus; species Stomatorhinus walkeri. The sequence continues at coordinate 13,080,420 of JAODUD010000134.1, forward strand.
ACTCAAGTTCACAATGACAAACTTACTATTATAACTTTTAAATTTATTTAAATTTATAAAGTTTTATTTTTTCACTCTTTTACTTACATTTGTATTTGCTCTGGCACATAGGCCTACTGTTCTGTTTTATCAGCTTAATATACTAATAGATGTGTTTCTCATGAGAACAAAGGATGTTTTGAAGTTTCTGCTTGGACCTCGGTGCCACTGACAAACCTGCACCGATATGAAAAAAGTCAAATCTCAGAACAGAAATATACAATCATGGATTCATGTTCTCCAGTTCTGACCAGAACTTCCTGATTGAGGCTCAGAGGACTCTGGGAAAAGAGAAGTTTCTCTTCCCTCTTCCCTCAATGTAATAAGAGGGTAACAGCTTCGGTGATTCTGCTCTTCCATTAAATTTAATCAACGGAGATGATAGGATGACAAATTCATGGAATATTCTGATGTCAATATAAATGATGCTTTCCCAAAATCCATTTATGTTATGTGAACAGTTGGTACTGTGAACGTCAAAGCTTTTTATTCAATATGAAGAAGGTGCTTTTCAAGCCACTGTTAAGTGTGGCATTGATAGACAATCCCTCCAGGAAGGAGGTGTGTGTGAGGAGCCAGGCTTTATGGTCACCCTTCGAAGGAGCTCCTCACAGAGACAACAGTGCACATGCAGAGAGCACTGACACACAACCTGGTAGGTAAACATGGGGAGTCACACACATTTCACCAGCATGCGGACAGTCCCTTTTCACATTTCTTGCTCAGTACCTTAAGAGGTGCATTTATGTAACACATTTAATAGTGCGTATCCTTGGTCGAAAAGCCAAATAAACCGCATTAGTCTTCACTGCTCCAGTTCTTGGTGTTCTGTGTGTCATTTTCACAGACATCCACTGCAGAGACATAAGGTTGCCATCATAACACAACAGTACACTGCATTATAATCTGTTTGCCTGATCCATGTAACTGCTGTTCACTGAGGCAGCAGGGGGGTAGCACTAGGTCAAATGCCCCCTTGCCCAATAACTTGAGTAGCACTACCCCTCTTGACGAGGCCTGAAGAGCTACTTCTGGGTCCCTGCTTGAGTGTAACCTTCTCTGTGAGGCTAAGGGGTCTGTTTTCACCAATCAGAAATGCTTGAGTGGTCTTCAAAACTCAGCAGTAATTTCTCAGGCTGGCAAGAAAAACCGTAGCCTGTTCTTAGTTATCACATGATGTCATATCCTTATAGGACAGCCCTCCTTGAGGGCAAAACAGGGCTTTATTCTACCGCCTAACACCTATTTTTACCTTGTGTGTTATGTTATACATTAGGAATCAGGTGATCAGTGTTGACACACCACAACACACGATGCACAGCAACAGAATGTGTCCTCTGCATTTAACCCATATGTGACTTTCTGTGTTCCATTCCAAACCAGTTTTTGCTTCATGAATAAGTATGAAATAAGTCTAGGCATGAAAGTGCTGTTTTAACATACCCTGCAGAGATAACCTAAAATCAAAGGCACACACTTTTGGCTAAATGATTAAATACTCTTCATAACATATTGCCAAATGTCACTGAAGATTAGACATTATGCCATTTAAATATTGTTGCCTTCTGAAGACTGTGTTCAAAATGGTTGCACCTTTCCTCAAAAAGACCTCCGCATGTAGCCTTTCACGCCTCTCTTGCAGATACCCTCCAACCATAATAAGCACACGCACCCACATTTACATGGATGCGGAATGGGTCAGGGTTTACAGACATGTCCGAGGCGTGTGACAGGAGTTTTCACACTTCCTCACACACGCCTAATTGACCAAATTGTCAAATTTACTGGTCAATAATTTATTTTCACAAAGTGTCCATCCAGCCCAAGTGTCACGTTCAATAAAGCTTTGCAGTACGGAACCCAATTAATATTGTGAGCTGAACCCACAAAAAGGAAACCTAACAGGGACTTGGCCCGGGGAGTTAACTGAACGCAACACCAGTACTCACTGACTCTGTGCTGCAAAATATGTCAGATAACCTATCAAGGAAATGGCTTCATCCTGCCTAGTTTCATGTGCCATCTATGTTGTTTGTGTTCAGCTATAAAAGAGAATTATTTGATATTTTCTATGAAACGTAATTTGCAGTTTAATTTCAGTTGCTTGAACGCTTTACTTGAAACGTTTGCATTTTCAACACAATGATCCTCTATGACCTCTATGTTTTCCAGTGTGCATAACATAGTGCATATCATCGTGATGAAATTCTCTACGATATTCAAACCATGAATATGGCACACAGTCATTCTCAAGTGCTCATTCTCTTTGCAATCCACATTCTGCTATATGCTCAATTTGACTAGTACAACAGCAATATGAACTTTAGCCCTTTATTGTACACATTGCAGAGTTATGCTGTTAAATGGCTTAAGATTTAATGTGAAATGTGTGTGCGCGTGTATATATATATATATATATATATACACACACATATATATACAGCGGGGAAAATAAGTATTGAACACGTCAACATTTTTATCAGTAAGGGGATTTCTAAGTGGGCTATTGAC
>JAODUD010000134.1:13107448-13119521 GCA_026784285.1 Stomatorhinus walkeri
TAGCCTCTACATGGCCATGAAAGTCAGAGCCCCCCTTCTCTGGCTGGAGCGCACCTCTTTAAATAGACATGAGTGCGCGTTTCCCAAAAAGCGTCGCGGTACTAGTGTCCTGTTCCAGCTGTGATGTGGCTTGCGAGATGGATACCAGACTGGAAGCCTCTGTAAACAGCACCTCCGATCACATGACCATGGGCTTTCCCCCCTCTCCCTCCGTCTACCTGTGCTGTCATTATCATTAATATTAACAAGCCTAATCTCCTACTACCGTATTCATTGACCAATCAGGCAACACTTCCTTTATGAATATTAATGAGCCGCCCCATGACATTCTACACTTTGGAACCTGCATTTAATGTGCTGAACATGACGGCCTCCCCTGACATTGATTGTTATGGATGACAGGGTGTCTTCTCCGGTGTCCTGGAGATTTGTCCACAAGCAGGAAATACAAATACAAACAGGAACTCAGCAAAACGAGCTGAGGTTCACAATCTGCTCTGTTGGCCCATCCAGCGCGGAAGTGTAATGTTGCACAGGACAGGAAGCACGGCCTCGACACCCCGGTCACATGCTGATCCCCGTGAGCATTTACAGCCAATCCACCACCCCGACTTCCTCCACGTCTCAGCGGCCAGCCTCCAGCATCTGAACGCCCAGTGTCACCCCCCCCTGATGACGCCAGCATGGTACCTGTCTGTCACGGCCTTCATGAACTCATCCAGCAGGTCATCGTACGCCTGACCTCGCACTCGCTTCTGCCGCAGTCCAATGTACAGGGGGTCGTTCAGGAGGGTCTGCAGAAGAATACAGGCTCATAGCTCCTCATATAAGGCTGTACAAGCATCCCCCCGAAACCCCTGCTAATGAAGAAATCTAGCTAATTTAACTGCACTGTGGACTGTACCACTGGAAATATTGTGTGGGGAGAAATGAGAAATGTCAGCAAGTTTGTGTCCAGTGATGCATTTTACCATCAAAAGGACATTGGGATTCTCTTCTTCCAGAATAATGGGTTCTGTTTCAAAACACAACGGCTTTTATTTATACACAATGTGAAATCTGCATTTGCTTTGCCTCCCCTCTGGTGTCAGCGGGTCACACTGTAATCTCTGCTCCTTTTACATGGAACAGCTCCTCTGCTACCATTGGGTTAGCTTCCCCTGAAAACGAGGCCCTAATCTGCAGATCTGCATTCCATCTCGAAGAACTGCAGCGTGCCAGTGGCTGGTTCTGCAGAAGCCAGCAATGAATCGGGCTGCAATGGTCCAGAACCGTGTCACGCCTCATTGAGAGCCTGGGAAGGAGAGGCAGGTCGCTCGGCTGTCTCTACGCACGTGCGCTTGCGCGTACGCTTACATGTGAATGCGCATGCTCCTGTGTGGGATCTGAGCATGCCTGGGATCGGTTCGCAAGGGCCGCGATGAGGCCACAAGTGATTATACGCCTCTTTCTGCTGGAAGCCCCGACGCGTTTCTCCTGAATAAACACGATCGAACACTCATGGGACTCTACAGACAGCAAACACCTGCAGAAAGCCACAGTATCCATTTTCCAATATTGCTTTGCTGCTGTTGGGCCTGAAGTGGCATTCTGGAGCAATTCTGCGTCTGCAGGTTTGTGTCTGTGGTCTGTGACACCCTTGTGTTATTGCCCAGTCAGCCCCTTACTCATCTAGCCTGTTGCATCTTTCCATCTCACTCGCTTTCATTCAGCGCTGATTAAGTCCCGGAGAGGTCCGGAGAATGTGTGGAGAGAAAAGGAAGATATGAAGAAAGAGAAGGGATGACGTTTTGCGGTGGTTTTACCATCTGTGGTGAGTGCCACGCCCCGGGCACCAGTAATACGATGACATGTGACAAAAGCAGGCCCACTTGAGGGCACATTCAGCAACATGTCTGATGGCTTAGCATCTAGCAGCACAAGCAAGCAGTGGATAAAGCAGCTTTTGCCAGTTTAAGATCCCTGTTTAGCACTTAGCACTGCTGCTGGATGCTCTATTTAGACCCCTAGCTGCATTCTGGGGGCTCCCACCTGAGACCTTTTCTTTGGGAATCCTGGCGTACCTGATTATCTGTCCCAACATCCAGGATAACGGGCAGACAGTGCTGGGGTGGCATGCCCCCGCAGGCCGTGTACAGCGCCAGCTTGCCCACCGGGATGCCCATGCCGCAAGTGCCCAGGTCACCGAGGCCCAGGATTCGCTCCCCGTCTGTCACGACTACAGCCTGCCAATCATAACACAGCACGTCTTTTCTCTCAGCTGGTCAATATGTCAAACATATCAGATTTGACCAATCGGGTGAGACCACGAAACACCGGCAGCTCACCCGGATGTCGCTCTCTGGCCAGCTCCGCAGCAGCGTGGAGACGTGGAAACGGTCGTGGATGGAGATGAACAGCCCCCTGTAACACAAAGACAAAACGTGCGGAAGCCCCCATTATGGCAGTCAATTCTGTAACCTGGCTATCAAAATAGAAGAATTCAATTTCCTTCCTCAATATTCACACCCTCAAAATTCTGTGACTAGAATTTTAACCTTGTCAAGCGACTATTTTTGCATGATTTTGTATTATTTTCAGAGGAGCACACGAACGTGACACGAACATAGACGTGTGCCAGTACATTGTTTTTTTCTTCAATTAACTTTTAACCAGTGAAGTAAATAAATATTTGTGTATAAATGGAAACAGGGAGAAGGATAGAAACACAAATCTCACAAACCGGCTCAGGTTGATGCAGCACCCTCTGAATACTAAAATCCGTCTGTAGGGGGTATCAGTGTGCAATCAAGTCAGCTAAAGCAGGTCTACAGCAGGGGTAGCCAATGCCAGTGTGTGTGCGGGTTTTCGCTGCAACTCCCTAATTAGAATACTAATTAGGGGACTGATTGGCTGAAGAGTCCTCACAGCTGGGTTTGAACAGCTGACGTACAAGTTATCCCACAAACCTGCATACACACTGGCCCTGTGTGGATAAGATTGGCCACCCCTGATCTACAGCATAGAGTGTCATGTGACCACAGCACAAAGTCATGTGACCACCTGATAGCCATCTCCCATGCAAGCGTTTTAAAAAAAAAAGCAGGAACTATAGGAGGGCTGAAGGAGATCCAGATGCACATCTGCTAATTACACTGTATGTGCCTGTGATCATAAGGTTGTTGGTTCTAATCCCAGCTCTGGGGGAACAGTATATTTGGCCCTTGTATGTGTCTCAAAGGAGAGCAAGGTGGGATATGTGAAGAGAAGCATTCCAGTGTAGCTGAATTTCCCCAAATGGGAAATAAAACATCACACTGCAGCAGACTTGCAGTTACACTGGGGCAGCAGTGGGTAACTCTGACACGGGAGCTGCATTACTCATCCTTATATAACTGCGCAAATGGAAAGGCCTTTCTGCAGGCTTCTCTGGGAAATGAATCAGACGTCAAGTTAAACGGAATTATGGAGCCGCACATGGTGGAGCCATCGGCACAGGGAGTTTCCATTAATACGCATCCTCCTGCGTCAAGCAGTGTCAGCAAGCGGCCCTGAGACTGACCAGTACGGCCTCGTACGGTTCAGCGTACAGCCAGTCAGAGAGGAGGGCTTCGCTGGAGGTCTCAGAATTACATACGACCAAGGACCAAATAAGAGACGTGGGCAGTTTTCAGAGACTCGTTTACTTGGGCGGTTTTGGCAAAAGCGAACTCTGAAAACTTAGGGCCACTTTACCAGCTCCAGAGACCTACGCGGCACAATCATTAAGGAAAAAGATCCTTAAACCTTGTGGCTAAAGGCTCTATATTTCTGTTCTTGTGGAGGTATTTTCCACATAAGGACAAAAACAGACCTTGAAGGGTGTGGGTCTCATACATATAGCATTTTTATTATCAGGTAAAGGTTTTGGTTTAAACTAAAACAGGCGAAACTGTGACATGTTTTTGCACCTTGTGAGGGCAGAATGGAGGGGTACGGTATGTCCCTTTAATGAACAAAGACAGATCTGTGAGCGCGTGTTTGTCAGTATGCATCCACCCCAAAGGAAAACCACATCACAGACTAAACGAGCCTATTATTCCAGGCTGAAATATAAACATGTTTAAATGGGTGATGAGAGAAGCGTAGAAATGCTTCTTTCATTGCAATCTCAGCTCTTTGCTGGCCAGCGTCTGCTATAAATGAATACAGAGAAACATATCCATCTGAAGTCTCCTTGGCCTCTGTGCCTGTTGTCCAGAAGGTTGCTGGTTCAAATCCCCCAAGCCGTACTCTCAAAAGAAAGCAAGATGGGATATGTGCAAAGACACATTGCATTGCACGATGCCCTTGTGCAAATGGCAAATGAAGTATTATTTCCTTTGTGTCATAGCTATCAGGCTGCATTTGGTTCCCATCCCATGGTAGCGTGTTGGCGGGTTGGGGTTAAGGACACCAGGGGTGTTAAGGAGGGTGAGTTACAGACAGCAGGAGGCAGGGAAGGTTAGGTGAGCTCAGGACAGGCTGCTCCTCTGCGCTCCTCCTGCCTGAATCACGTGCTGCTCTACTGAATCCCAGTTGACCCCTCGTTTAAAATCTCACTCTCTGTGAGAAGGAGAACAACCACGACAAAGACCACAGCTAAACATGGAGTCTGTGAGGAAAAAAAAAAGAAAAAGTGAGACCTTTGAAACTTGAAACATTCTGGGACTCGGGCACACAAACAACCACAAACAACAGGGACCGAGTTCTCACAGAGCTCAGATGGTCATTAACAAACTTCTAGTGAGTGTTCCGCTGAAGACGTCATATCCCTGTACAGGCCTTCCTGTTCTGATCTTCTAAATGCCAGAGGAAACAGCAAACGCTGCTACAGGAGTTCAGTGGAGTCACATGGCCCAGACGTGCTGCAAGATTCTGACTCGTCCTCCTCCCCGTGTTACGGGTGCTTGGATGCTGCCACGGTGATAAACATCGTCCTTGTGAGGCTAACAGGGTAGTCAGCTTGTCTGCATTCACTCGCCCTGGCAGCCAATCGCAGTTTGCTAGGGCCCAGAGCAGCAGATAATGGACCCGGTGTTTCAAGACACAGAACGGGCATTCAACTCCTCGCCCCAGGTCACCAGCAGCACCAGGACCTGTCAGAACTGGAAACAGGTTGTGCCACTTGGTAAAACAGATTCAGAAGCTCCCAAAACTGCTATCCAAAGCCCTATCAGCATTCAGACCAGCAGTGATCCTTGGAAAGGGGGGGGGGGGCATTGGACAGTCCCTTAAGCCAGGAGCTCAATCAGTGGAGAACATTTATAGATGTTTACTTATGTTACTCGCTAATCTTAAAGTGGTACAGATTGAAAGACAACCCAAAACAACCAAATCAGCTCAAATATGAACAAACCCCGTCCCCTAGGAAAGACAAGAACGGGGCAGAAAATCACACTGTAGGTGAAAAAGGCACATTGAAAATGCTGACAGCTCGAACCTGTGGACCACAGACACACTGTCACGTGTGACGCTCAGTGTACGTCGTTCTCAACCTCCGCACCATCCACTGATCATGTGCGAAATCAAGGCGTTTTACGGCAGCTCTACACAACAGAACAGATCCCAGCGATGACCTAAAGGCTCCTTACATCATCCTTCATCTTACACCTGCCTTTGCTTCACATCTGAGGGACGTCAGGCAACCGCCATCCATCATGTACGTGTGAGAGTTTAAGCAGGAAGAGCCAAAATGAGGTGTTAATGCCAGAGTGTGTCCAAGGGTGACCCCGACCTACAATGTTTCTTCTGGCACAATCACAACCACAGGTGCCAGTCCGGCTAACTCTAAAAGCGGGACATGTGGTTCTGTTTATGGCCCAATTCCCACAATCTCTGTCATGGCAGAAACAGAAACACGACACTGGTGATAGAGTGGAGCGCATGTGTTCTTTTGGCTAGGGATGGCTGACCTCGATTCCGAATATTCTTTTATGAGTTCCTGAACATTCCCAAGGAAAACAGATCCCTAATGACATTCTCTAAATCCAAAATTATTCTTGATTCTCGTCCCATCCTCATATAACTCTCTTCGGTCACGGTTTCTATCTCCTTGTTTCTATATTCTTCGCACGCTGCTGAATTAAAATACATTTTATATATAATATAAACCAGTATTGGGAACCAGTGTTAACAAACACCATCACACGAGAGAACTATTGTCCGGTCCTCTTAGTCACTAGAGCTTTAGAAAACATCAGTTTCTGTTCATCCAGGTGTATTCAATGCAGAAGTGATCCTGCACTACTGGATCTCATATGCCTGTGGTCTTAAGGAACCCTGACAACCTTCTGCCTTGCAGAGGTGGCAATTTCAGGTCGAGAAAGTAAAAATCCAGACCATGACTTTGTTTCAACCAACCAGTTGAGTACTCTGTGACTGTGACTCTTTATGCTCACCTGGTTGGCTGAAAGTAAATCATGGTCTGGACTTTTACTTTCTCGACCTGAAATTGCCAGCTCTGCTGCCCTCTCATGGCTTTCCTTTGAGCTTTGGATACAATCAGAGCTGGACAGTTCAGGTCCAGAAAGTACAAATCCAGACCAAGATTTTGTTTTAACCAACCAGTTGAGTACTCTGTGAATGCCACTCTTTATATTCAACCTCTGGATACAATACAGATAGAACACAGACCTTCTACCCAATGCATCTTTAAAAGGCTGCTGCTGCTGCAGGTTCCACACCATTCCTGCAGGACTGTGATATGGAGACACTCAGGGACACACTCATCACATTAAAGCTCCTTCAAACTGCACTCACGATAATGTGAGCTAACGCACCTTCAGATAGCTGCACTTTGCACTGACATATGGCAAGAAGCAAACTGCATATAAAGTCTATGTAGATCTCTGTCTTTACAGCAGCCTGAGGAGCTGTAAATACCTATAAGCTTGACGATCCAAACCCGTAGACGTCCGTGACTCAGATACCTCATCGGCAGCCGGATCAAGCCCCACTGCGCCTGCACTGCACGCTAGAGGGACTTACTGCAATTTCTCCGGGGTGTGTGCTGGAGAGTTACATCCCTCCTACACTTATTGTACTGTCGAATATGATACTGAATCTTTGAGCAAAATGGACTTTGGACAAATGGAGGAACAGTCGAAGAGGCCCCAGAGGGAGGGGAAGGCAATGATCAGGCTGCAGCCCGATGACAGGCCCTTTCGACACAGACAAGTCACCGTATACGTCGGCATAAAGAGGCAAAGAAAGGAGCGTCAAACCATACGGCTCGAACCCTGCCTGAAGGGACCCACAGTGCCCAACAGATTAACCCTGAGAAAGACGGGCCAGCCAAAATCAGAAGGGCTCGCAGTTTCCGAGCTGCTCTAACTCAGGCTCAGCGCAGGATAATCCAGAGCAGAGGTGGCCCAGCCTGGGTCTCCGTGGTCGGCTTTTGGCAGAGTCATGTGACTGAATCGGTATTTAACAAAACCTGAAGTTTAACAAGAAGTAGGGGTGCCACAAAGGGGGGGAGGGGGGGAGGCTGGGACGATTTCAAGAGGCCCCTGAGTGACAGGGACTGTAGATAATCCATCCATCCATCCAAATTCTGTAACCACACACTCTATTCAGGGTCACGGGGGGTCTGGAACCTGTCCCAGAGGCTATGGACACAAGGCAGGGAACAAACCAGGATGGGTCGCCAACCCATCGCAGGGCACACTCACACACGATTCACATCAAAAGGCAATTTGGCAACTTCAATTAACCTCAGCATTTTTTTTGGATTGTGGATGGGAAATTGGTGAACGCGGGGGAAACCCAATGATGTTGCGGGGGGAGCGTGCAAACACAGAGCTGGGGAAGAGCCTCAAACCCTGGCCCCAGAGGCATGAGGAGACAGCACTAAGCACTGTGCCATTGTGCTGCCTCCGCTCCAGAAAATTTGGATTATAACTGGATTGTTATATGTGTGGTGTGTCTATCTGTCTGTACCTGGGTCTCCTGAAGATGAGGCCGTACTGCTGGCATGCCAGTCCGACGGTAGGGGTGTAGACTATGGGCATGAAGCGCTCGAGGTCTGAAGTGAGCACTCTGTAGAAGAGTTTCTCATTACGGTCCTGCAGGCCCATCAGGAAGACATATCTGCGTGAGGGAAGGAGAGACAGATGTGGTGCGTCACATCAAAAATACTACACATCACATGTCATGCATTTTGTTCAGCTAACCCGGTACCATAGGCTAACTGGCCAGCATGGAGACAGCTTGTGACCCAGGTCAGGTATCTGCGAGCCATGAACACCCATCATCCTTGCTCTAGTCACATGACCACATGATGGACCACATGATCTCTACAGATGAGATGCCAATGGACGTGGCAGAGTGTGGCTTGTATTCACATGTTCATGAGCTTTGAGATTACTCACACAAGACAAAAAGGGCAGGATCTTTCAGCTGGAAAAAGCTTCTCACCAAACAGCAGATGAATCAGAAAGAGCACTTACGGCTTAATTTTAAATCTTCTATCGGCAGCTGCGATTTCATTTCACTGCACTGGAGCTTTTGCAGAATTATGACTTCTAACATTTCTGATCAAAGTGGATTCAGGTCACACTTTGAAGTCTGAGTGATGCCGCCATTATTTCGCCGATGGATGCAAGGGCCTTTAATTCTGCCGTCAGCAAAGCCTGTAACGTTATTCAGCGTGAGTGACGTTGAGATGGGCGGACTTTCTGATGGGACGCGTGCACATCAAAGGCAGGCCCCGAGTACGAGGACACAGACACCCTATGAGTAATGAAGGTGTGGAGGACCAGGAAGCATGAACTAAGAGGACAGGAATGAGTAAGTGAAAGAGTCAGAGAGCGAAAGTGGAGATAAGTGGCTTGAATAGGGCTTGAAGGACCAGCAACAGCAGGCAGAGGCCTACAGACTCCCAGAGGTTCATTCCGGTGTTATAGTTTAGATTTTTTCATTTCTGTTTTAAATTTAAATGTGAAATCCAGTTTAGTTAGTTTTCAGTGTGCTTTTATTAGTTTATTTAAACAAACATTTCTAGTTTGTATATATTTTAGTTTCTGTTTAAGTTTTAGTAATTTTGTTTCTAAGGATGGCTTGAAAGTTATTTTATGTGTTTCATTTACAGAGAATCCTACAAGCAACCTCAGTGCACATTATGGAATAATGTCCTCAGAATGGACAAAAATATGTTCCAGGTATTATAATGGTCATCTAAAGGCAATACTCTGGATTACATTTCCTCAAATGATTTTCATCAAAGGGGAAAGATAAACAAAGCACTACTGTAGCTAAATAGTACCTTAAAATGCCAATGGAAAGTATTTGACGTTTGTTTTTATTTCAGTTCAGTTAGTTTCGGAAGCAATATTTATAGTTTTCATTTTGTTGTAGTTTTTTATTTCACTTTCGTATCTTATTTTATTTAATTTTATGAAAATGAGTTCCTGTAGTTTTAGTTCAATCAAATAATGCTGGTTCATATAGAGATACAGGGAAGAGAAAATAGAAGAGCGACAGTTGAGCTTTAGCAATTTAAGCAGTTTCCTTTGGGATAAAAGAAGTATTCTGAATCTGAATCTGAATCTGAATCTGAATCAGACGAGGAGGCGGCTGGCAGAGGTTCTGAGGTCCCCTGTTGCCTCACTAACCTGTCCAAATCGTCCTTCTTCATCTCATAGTTCTTGAGGACCCGGAGCAGCTGGACGTCCTGGCTGATGAAGCAGGGGGGCAGGAGGCCATGGATGCCCAGCTGCAGGCGCTCCTCCAAGGTGAAGGCCATGCCCTGTAGGGGGCGCCATCATTGTGACCCGGTCTGTATGTGTGATTCTCAGTACCACTCCTCACACTCTAAGCAGCTTTCAGCTACCAGCCTTGGTACTTAAATGAAAAGATGAAATTGATCCAATTAACATGATAATTAGCCAGATGCTTAATGAGGCCTGGACACATACACAGTGCACAGTTCATCAGGAGCACCGCTCTTCACCATATGAGTCCAAATCCTGCTGCTTGCTGCTCCTATGACAGCTGTGGTCCTGCGCTCTGCTCATCCTGTCTAACGTTCTGCCCACTTTGCCCTGGGGTCGTAACCTTAAAGCCCGACCAGCAGGGGGCCTCGTGCCCCCGCAGGTGCAGCAAAGTGCCCTCGATTCATGGGCTCTTGGGCATGAGTGCTTTGCGTACAAGCGATGCAAACACAGCTGTGACAGCATCATTCACCAAAAACAAACTGCAGGAAGGCAACAATTACCCAAAGGCCGAAATTCATTGGAAGAGTATGCGATATGATCAGACATTGTCGTCATTCTTTGTGGGGGGTCCATATTTAAGGTGGTAAGACATTCCAACCAGTGTAATAAAGTTTAGAGTGTGATTCAAAGCCACAGATGAAAGATGATCTATATGAACTAGCCCCCCTACCTTAAAAAAATTCTAGAATCACCCTTGCAGCCATTATGACTGATTGGACAGCCCCCCCACACACCCTCCACTACAGGTCGACAGAAAAATACTGCTTAGTAGTCCATCGCTACTCTTTTTTGGTCCTGAACGCTCCCACAAACTGCTGGCTACAGCTCTCCGCCAGAGGGCTTAACCTTCCTGTGTGGCAGGCCGCACCACCTCAGTCCACACACCCGTCCCTGCTCCTCCCCGGCGCCGGCTCTGGGACCTGCTCCGGCCCAGGTCCGGAAGCTGCTGGACCTCCAACATCTCCTCTGCTCCCTGCAAAGGCCCAGCTGGCGACCAGTGAAAGATCAAACGCCGTGTGAGACTCATTCGTGCCTGGCTGATGAGCTAAGCTCCTTCTACAACTTCAAAAACACAACAGTTGTTTTGTTTATTTGGGACAAAAATATATTCAGCATGCAGCCCAAATTAATTTCCTTGCTACAACAGATGTGTATTTGCAGGAGAGGTAAACTATTGTCCATAAATAATATACAGGCGTATTGAATATGACACATGGCAATATTTTCCTGTTTAAAAACAAATCAAGGCTGTTTTTTCCCCCAAAGTAAACAATTATTTGATTAAAACTAATAAAATAATAATCCTACAAAGTGCAGTGCTCAGAAGGGATCTTCCAATAGTTCCCATGCTGCACTCTTTTCTGTATCAAAACAGGCCAGAGACTGAAGACGTGTAACTCCTCCTATCTTTCACTTACAGCAGGGCTGTGAACAGTCCACTGTGACATGTGAAACGCAGCCAGGAACAGATGCACAGTTTAAAAGGATGGGATGCCAGAACATAGGAGAGGCAGCAAACCGCTCAGCCACATTTATAGCCCACACCCCATCCGCAGCTTCTTTTGCTCAGGCGGTGGCTTCATCACGGCCGTAAAGTAAAAAGACAATGGATGTTGTGTTATTGTGTGAGACTCAGGCCATCCAATGCCTTTGATGGGATGAGCTGAGTTAGGATCCAGTTGGAAGGGGCAGAGAAGCATTTGTAGATTACAGTGGGAAATCAAGAAAAAACAAAACAAAAAGTTGAAAAATAAACACAATTATATTATATGCAAAGCCTCCAACTGGATTCTGAAAAGGACTTTGCTGAGAGCAAATGATTACTCAACCAAAGCTGATTCACCAAATGTCACAAATGAAAAATGAAAAGGTTGTTTTTAGTTATGAGGACACTGCGATCAGCTGATGGAGAGCAGAGAGATATCTGGCTTCCCGCTCAGCTAAATTCTAAAGTACGACGTATATTGAATACTCTTCTTAAAATGCACTCTTAAATAGAGAGTTTGACATGTACAGCACATTATTTTGGTATCTGACCAGTTCCTGCAATATGGCTCTGTAATGTCTTTCACACACACAAGCACACGCACACACACATACACACACACATACACACACACATACACACACACATACACACACACACATACACATACACACACACATATACACACACACACACACACATACACACACACATATACACACACACATACACACACACATATACACACACACACGCACACACACACACATATACACACACACATACACACACACATACACACACACATACACACACACACTGATCTGTTAATTTCTTTGAGCATAACCCTAATCCCAACAACGACAACACAGAC
>JAODUD010000134.1:13119671-13150399 GCA_026784285.1 Stomatorhinus walkeri
CACACACACATACACACACACACTGATCTGTTAATTTCTTTGAGCATAACCCTAATCCCAACAACGACAACACAGACCTGTAATCATATCTTTGTGGGGACCGCTCATTCATCTCTATGGGCATTCTAAAATGCTAACCCTAACTATGGCAACCTTAGCCTTTACCCAACCCTAACACATGATAGTAGAAGGTATGGACTGCATGTACCACAGCCGCTACATAAGACCCATTAATCATCTCATCATGGACCATCTCCCACCAATCATCCCATCATGGACCATCTGCGACCAAACATTATCATGGAACATCTCCTGTCAGTCATCTCATCATGGACCATCTCCTGTCAGCCAACCATCAGCCCCAGCAGCTGTTCCAAACAGAGGGGGGCCCAGAAGTAGGACAAGGCAGAGTAAATAAATACAGAGATCTAAAGCGGAGCTAGAAGTGAAAAGAAATTGAACTCAGATGGCAAACAGGTTAAATACCATCTTGAAAAAAATGTCAGTATCTTCTGAAGAACATTTCAGCCCTGTATATGGTTTCAGATGCTTTCATTAAAAGTACCTGCTAAGAGGCTGATTCACCCCCAGTGAAACTTCTGACCGCAAATTGTTTGTGTGATTCTGTTTGTAAATGAAGAAGCAGAAGATTCATGTCCTTGTATGTGTGGAAAGGCTAAAAGGCCCTGTGGGAAAATGAAAACGTCTGGGTTCAGTCCAGGTCAGTCAACATCCATCTCTGGCGGTTGCTTGGAGATTGTCATGCTTGTGTACCCAGAGGAAACCCCACAAAGACACAGGAAGAGCATGCAAACTCCACATGTGGAGCCATGGCAGAGACTTAAACCCTGATACCAAGAGTGCCAGGCAACAGTGCTGAGCACAGTGTCACTATACCACCCACAACACCTCGACCACTGTTATTTTAATCCCCATATTTTTCTTGTTTCCTTGTTTTTCTGTCTCCCCCGACTCAGCACAAACATCTAAATAGTATAAACCTTGATAGAAGCCAGTCACGACTGGTGTGTCTCTTCTTAAATAAGCCACAGAATCCGGCTGATGCTCAGGACATCATGCTGCCAGACGTGAAGGTGCCGTGTTGAGGGTGCAGCTTGCAGGGCTCCCTTAGGGACTCGATACCAAAGGCTGCAGATTCCTCCTGCCAAACCAATGTTTAAAGAGACAGCAGAACTGGCAGAAGGCAGCCAAACCAGAGTTTAAAAGTAGACAAACTCTGCAGGGAGACAGATTTAAGAAAGACTGTATGAAAGGAGCAGTCAACAGGAGCATCAGCTGTTATCAAACTCATCCACCTCATTCCTGTCATGCGGTGCCACTGCCAAAGACTGAAAAAGATCTCTGAAGTGGCCGATTTAAAGTTATGACACATTAAGGTAGAATATTATGATTTAGTGCCATTTCATCTCTTTTGCATGCTTTGTGTTTGGGGTGGACGCAATCCTGACCATGTGGCTGGCACGCGCAACATCTGGAGGTCAGTGTGAGTCCGCCGGCCTGTCTTGCAGGAGAACAGACGCACAGGCAGGCACACGACTGCAGCCTGATGCACTGTCCTCCATGTGTAAAACATTCATTTGCGAACAAGCATGCATTCGAGCATCCCATACATCCCATACACATCCCATACATCCCATACATCCCATACACATCCCATACACATCCCATACATCCCATACATCCCATACACTCTCCAGGGAAATATCTGCAAGCTTGAGCCCCTTCGGTGCTCATTAATCCCACACAGTCCGTTCCCACAGCTAAGTTTTGTTTTACCCACTCAGTCTAGACACAAAGAAAACAGAGAGAGGAGTGCAGGCTGCCAAATGCAGACAGGAGAGACAGAATGCAGAGTGGAGTGATCCCAGGTTAGATGATCAACATCATCCAGGCACAATAGCTGCTTTTCTGCAGCACCACAATCAAACGTGTTCTTTCATAGCAGCCCTGACTCATCTCCCCAGACAACCAGAACCTCCATCAGTGGAGTGAATGGCCTTTGTCAAAACTCCCTCATTCCCTCATCACTGGATGCTGTCCCTCATCAAATGACCTTTCCCCCCACCACTGGACTAGTCCCTCGTTAAAAGGTGTTTCCCTTGCCACTGGACCCTGTCTCTCATTAAAGGTTTTTTTCATTTTCAGTGGATCTGTCCCTCATTACTGGACCTTCCCTTTGTGAAAAGACCTTTCCCTTGTCACTGGACCTGTCCGTTATTAAATCACTTTCTCTCATCACTGGACCTGTCCCTCGTTAAAGGGCCTTTTCTTTATCATTGGACTCTTGTCCTCAGAGCTTTTTCTCCGTTTGCTTAGGTGGGTTGGAGGGACCAGCAGAGCCTACATGAACATACAAGAAGCCTGCAAACATCAATACAAGCAAGCGTGGCTTCTCCGTTCGCTAAACTCCTTCAAATAGTGGAGATGCTGATCCCCTTGAATCCCTTGGGAGCAAGCACATAGTCCAAGGCTAATATTTACATAACTCAAACCAAGAGTTCTTGAGTACTCATTGACCCAGCTGGACTGGCCCAATGAACTCGCCACACTTCCACACTGAGCCCCCGCACAGCCAGGACAGTCCCTCGGGGTTTCCCAGGACACCTCTGGCATCCGGCAAACTCTCTCCCCAGACTCTGCGAGTTAGGAACCACAAACCAGTTCTGCGCATTTCCAGCTATTTACTCTCCATTTATCAACCCAGTCCAGGGTAAAAAGTGCATTTGGGTCCTGGATTATCAGTCTCATACAGAACTAATGTTGATGTTGGATGATCCAACGCACAACATCTGAAACATTCACTGTATGCAGTTCTGATGGGGAGAAGGAATCTCGGTCAATTTAGACATCATTAAACAGCAAGGGCTTAATGGCGGGCAGGTATAAATTGAAAAACGGTCCAGGTTATATTTAATAATCAGAATGTTTATTTCCAAAGTAAAGAATGACACAAACATTTTCAAATCATTACCTTTAGCTGTGAGATTCAGAAAATGGTATACTCCCTGACACGATGAATGGAAACCTCACATTCTGTCATCGACTGCAAGATTTTTCTATCAATCTTCTAAAAAATTTTGTTTTCCAAACTTTATTTTGTTGTCCACTTTACTGGATTTTTGTAGACTTCTATGAGAAAACTGGAGCTGAAACCGACCGATATTTTTGGTCAAACTTCATTGCAATTCATTTCAATGGATAATTTCAGTGTAATTTTTGAAGAAAAAAACGAGAAGCCATTAGGTTGGTAAAAAGACTAAGAGATTTCCTTTATTTTGATGGAAAAAAAATATTTGTCATTTCTGTACAGAGAAATGTTACGTTGAAAATTGCGTGCTGTCAGTTTTTATTCTTCCTTCCAGTCAATTTGCTTACCGGCCAGTAGCTACTCAAAAGAATCAGGAAACGGCGGCAAGGTGCTGAGGAACCAGACCTGTCAAGCCACAAGCCAGCAGCTGACCAGGCACCCAGAGCACAGCAATGCAGATGAATATTGGGGCTTATAGGGACTGCTACCATCCTGCGCTGGCTGCCATCACCACAGCCCCCTCCAGCAGTCAACCCTCAGGGAAGGAAGCTCAGGGGAGATCTGTTCCGATGCGAGGAAAATAAACACCACTTCCATCACAGCGGGGAGCGCACCGGGACAGGAAGCGGCCCCACGCAGGCGTGACCCACAGAAGGCGGGGTCCCGCTACTGGCATGAATTGGGGGCATTATTAGAGGCAGTTGGGAGAATCAGGTTTAAAAAGGTTACTTTTAACCGGATTACACACGTTTAGCTAAAGGACCTTCACCAAGCAGTGGTTATTACACGATGATATATGCATGTCAGTCATTTCAGGGGTGTCAACCCATCGCAATGCACCAGCACCGTTTGCACCTACGAACAATGTGACGACTCCAATTCACCTAAACTCATTTTTGGACCGTGGGGGGAAACTGGAGTTCTGTCAATGACACGGGGAGAACATGCAAACTCCACACAAATGGATAAAGAGTTCAACCTCTAAACACACACCAGTGCCAGCAGACTCTGCTGTAAGAGAGTCCCTCAGCAACATGTCTTGGGTACCAGAAGGCAATAGTAACACTTCCACAACTCTAGGGGGCTTTACTGAGTCAACGGCAAGTAAGTATTCAAAACCGGCTTATGAGCCCGCTGAAGTAGTTTACTTTGAAGGGCGCTCGGAGATAGGAGGCGCACCTCTGATAGGTGTCCCAGCATGCCTTGCATATTGCTTCCACAGACCTCCTGGTTAACACAGCCTGATGTGCTGATGCTGATTGACTCAGGGGTCAGTCTGTCAGGGCACCCTGGACCCCTGTGGTCCCACAGCATGGGGAAACTGTCCAGTCAATCAGGTGTAGATGTTCCTTCTTTCTGGCAGCAGCGGCGTGAATTCTTCCAGGTCAGACCATCAGGCTGTCAGGATTACAGGCCGCCATAAAAAACAAGAACTACTGACAAGGGTGAGGAACTGGCAAGCGAGAGCAGATATTGCTTCACTGACGTGATTTCTGGAGAGCACGTCTGGCGTGAACAGAGAGTCCTTGGGTGATACGCTCACCAGTCGAGCTGGCATTCCTGATTGGCTGAGCCCCACCCATGCCTGATCTGCAGCTTGGATAAGCCAAGGTCTCCTGACAGGAGCCAAGCATAAGGAGCAGAGTCCTGTTGGTTTAACCCATTCAGCCCCACAATTCCATGAAATACTGTAAGACATGGGAGTAGAGCACTGTAAATGGAACTTCATGAAGGAACTGGGATGAAGTCAGTTTCAATATTTGGCATTAGGGTGCAGGAGTTACAGCTGATCATCAGCCTGCTTCCTCATTAACCACTAAGCAGTATAACTGGTCCCAAGAAGGTCCCTAGGCATTTCCTTTAATAACTAGAAATTCTGTGCCCAAATGTCTCCGTGGGCCCAATTTTACATTAAGTTATACATATTCAAGGGCCCCTGTGAAGTGCAGGGTCCTCCAAATCTGCCAGGGTGTACATGCCCCTACTGTGCCCCTGGTTGTAAACAAGTAGCAGGAAAGGTCATTGCATTTAAATTGTGCTACACAGCTTCCAATCATGAAAATACCACATTTTACCTTCCAAGGCTGCCTCAGAAATGTCACTATCCCAGATGATAGCAACAAAATTGTTGTGGGTAGAGACGCGGTAGGGAGACCAATGTCAGAAAAAGACTCAGCACTCGTAACGCAGCTTGAAATTCCGCCCCTGACTGCTTCATTCATATTGCCTTTGAACTTAGCGGGAAAACATTTTCAGTACGTCCAATAAAACTGTCGACCAGAGAGTATAAATTTCTGGCCTGGTACAGTGCTGAGCCTATGAAGCTCTGAAGAGAAGTGGACAATTTAAAAAGGTCCTCAAAATCGGGCTCTAATCTTACAAAGGGAGAGTGTGTCCTGACCGACAAGGCAGAGGTGGGGGGGCTTCAATCAGCTTGTTGTCCTCCAACATAAGTGGGTGGGGGCACACTTACCGCTGGAAAAGGTATAGTGCATCATTCTACCTCACAGTGCCCCAATTGTGCACCGTGACAGGAAACGGTTATGGGTCACTTCTGTTATGATTTCCCCCCTCAAATAGTCTTCAGAGTCGAGACCTTTTCCAAAGAGCACTACATCAGAGCGCAGTGAGGGGGTAGATGTGGATGGTCGACCGTCGTCTCTCCAGCTCCACCCATAAGGGGAATCGATGTTGTCCATGTCTCACGTGTGTCACAACACCTAGTGTGGCATCTTCTGAGGGGGGGCCGACTTGACCTAGCGCCATCCTAAGTGGCATGTGCTTTGGAATGAAAATCATGCCATGTGCAAATTCAATGGGCACAAAAGACTGGCATATACGCATACATCAGTGTCAGCAGCAGAAGAAATCTGACAGCCATGGGGTGGGGGGGGGGGGTATGGGGGGGCACGGGTTGGCAGTAAAATTGCTGAGCAGCAGCAAACTACAGAAAGGAAAAGACACGTTAGCTGTGTGCGCCAACACTGTATGGCATCAACTGCTCAGTATAAACCAATAGCACCCAATAGAGAGGTAGCTCTATTACTGACTGACCACCGAGGTGTGACACACCCCCAGTGTACCAATGTCATGCAGTGAATTACCCCCGTTAGTAAGATAGGCCTGCATTACTTATGTGTTATTCATGCCATCACACGATCAGCGTTCATTTTTTAATAGTTCCAGAACCCCAGTCACATCAATGGGGTCATCGGGTAGTGAAGCAGGGAAACGGGTAGTGAAGCAGGGAAACGGGTAGTGAAGCAGGGAAACGCCCAGCCAAACCTCAGAAAGCGTGAGATGACCTTGAATAGCCTGACCCCGTCTTATCATCCCGAAACGTGTTTATTGCTCTCTGCTGAACAGGCTAATATCCAACCCGACCAGGACAACGATGGGACTGTGATAATCATGACCGACGGCCTTACGCTGGAGAGCTGCTTCAGTCAGCTTCAGTCAGCTTTATCAGCAGCTATTGCTGGACCCTTATCAGTGACTCCCCAGCCTCAGCTGACTTTGTGCAGCAGCACAGAAATGCTGAACCCACAACTGAATCTATTACACAGATAGAAAATCCGAAATTCCAGTAACACAAGTTCTTACACGGAATTATATTTTGAGTCTCAGTTTTTCTATACATGGTCAATACCCAATGCCCTGAGGACTGACTCATGTACTCACTGTTGCAAGGTCTCATGGACAGACCTAGTGAAGGTCACTTTACAAGTTGAAGCCCAAGAAAAGGTCAGTCTGCAACACATCTGTCATTCTTCGTCAGAAGCCCCTTCTTTATAACCACAAAAACACAGCAATAGTCACCATAACCTAGGTTTGTTGTGGAAGGTATCAGAGAAGCACAACAAGTGAAGCGTACTCGGATTACTCCAGTTTGGCATTTGCAGCACGCTACCTGAAGCGTATTCCCTGCTGTGCAACTCATTCCTGAAGTGTGTCAGGCTGATGATAAACGAGGATGACCGCTATGGACCGCCGCTTATTTGCACCCGCCACCCGTCCCGATCATAACGCTCGAAAGCGCGAAAGTGCACCTGTTCCTCAGCTTAACTCAAACACCCAATAGTAACTAATGTAAAACGAGGTGTTATATTTACACGTCAAGTTCAACATGAGAAAAACAACAACAACAAACCGGTAGGAACCTTCCCTTAATCTAAAGCTCTTCTCGCACGGTGAATATTTGACCGCCGTTTTGCTGTGTGCAAAGGCAAAAAAATGATGGCTCAATATAATAGAGTTCAATACAATACAGCGCGATACAATTTGGTGTAACAGGACCGGACGCAATGGGCGCCGTCGCCCGAAGCCGGGATCTGTGGGACTGGCTGCTTCTGCGCCACCGCCGTGCCTCTTAAAATCTAATTATAGTCCCAGCTCTATAACTTGGGTGGCAGCTGTACGAGGCCGTATAAATCCGGAACTTTGCAAACACCTTACCTTATTCAGGTGGGGGTTTCGTGTCACTTCGTACCCCCTCTTCTTGGCATAAATGAAGGTTTTACCTCGGTCCCCCGACTTGCTCATTTCCCACTTGGTGCTGTCCCGCTTGGCCGAGCCGTGTGACATGTCGGTTCCTTTAAATAGACTAATGGTGACCCGACTAAACGGCAACAAGTGGATGGGATCGGATCGCTTGAGACTGGAGAGGTGAGCGAGTCCTGTACCTTATCAGACACCTTAAACCCGCTTTTATTAATTCTGATCAGCTAGGCGTTTTATTGCTATGCCGCAAAAGTTGATCATTAACCAAGTTTGTTAGTGCAAATAACAATATAGGCCTATATATTAAAAGACAAACAAGGGAAATTCAATTCTGCCTATGTATAAAAAGAGCGTATTTTTTTCCTAAATAATGTTACCGGTAATTCTGAACAAGTCAACTGAAAACAATTTATAAAATAACGGTTTTAAGATGGACCAGTTTACCAAAGGTGAAAGTTAAATTCGGGAAAATAACCCGAGCATGCAAGAACAAACTGCTCCTTAGATTTTAGCGACTGGGGCAGGTTAAGCTAGCCAGAACACCTCCTACAATGGGCAGAGTATTGAACAGGTATTATTTTCAGCCACGGGGAAGGCAGAAAAGCAGTGGCCTCACGATGGACTGATTCTCTGCGGTTTCATACTGTAAAAACACGTGATCTCTACAAAGGCGCTCGATACATAATGGCGAGGGAACATTGAACAAACATGGTCTCGATGGACCTCTGACCTCATTTTCGTTGTTTTGTATGTTTTGACTGTGTTTGCACGTGCGTGTATGATGCCGGCTTATTTTGTTTCAGGTTACTGCTGAGTCATGCTGACTCTGGATGTCTGGTGATTCATTCTGGTAGCACTGGGTCGCTAGGGCTATTCGCTTGAGCCCTTATGATGGGAACACTGTCAGAGGTCTGTTCTATTTCCTGCAGTCTCTACCCGTTCTGCCTGAGCATTTATGATTTCGATATGCAGGTAGCTTTGGTTAAACACAGATACAGCCGGCCCCGTTTTGTCAAGGTTACCTAAATGTACCACCGGTCACGCCTGAAGCACGTGGAGGCCAGATCCCGTCCTCAGGTTCAAGGGAAGCTTTTGTTTATTTGGTCCCGAGAATCACTGGGAATGGCATCCATCCATCCATCCGTCACAGTCAGGGTTTGCGGGGGGAGGGGGGGGGGTTGGATGGGACAGCCTGGATGGAGTGCCATTTCAGTACCATCTTATCAGTATTTACTACACTATATTATGATTAATGGAACCATTCTGTGCATCACGTTGTAAACAAATTACTGACGGAATTACATTACCTGTAATCGGTGCACAATAATACATTAGGATACTGATCCAACTGACTTGTGCAGCAGAAAACATGGTTATGAACAAACTATGACCTGTTACCAGGCACTGGTTGACACAGTTCTCCAGTGCTCTCCATGTGGCTCAAGGGTGCAGCTGCAGAGTAACAGGAGTTAACCAGGCGTGTCACATTAGGACTAAAGCATTCTGGGTAGAGGTTCTGGAGTGGTTGGAGCACAACCTGATTAAGCTTTTGGAGTGACAGTGTTAATTAATAACTAATTTATGGTATGACAGTGTAGTGTAATTATGTATATAGTATCAATTAAACTTTAAATACTTTTTAAACTGAATAAATAAATAACATGTTGTGTATGTTTCATCATGTTTAATTAGCATAAGATTACTGAACAACTAAACAACACATTCTGCATGTTCAGTTATGATCAACATAAGGAATACCAGTTTAGTTTTTTTTTTGCAGTAAGTGTTTTTAAGAAGTTGTAATAAGTGAAATATGGTCGTATTTGTGTAAAATCAGCATGACTGGTGGAAGATTGGGGCTGACTTAGTAAGAATATCCAAATTCCATAGTGATGTTTTTAAGATGTAGAGTCACGCTGTGATAAGAAGAGTGCCAGACTCTGCTCAGTGGAGATTATGGCTTTCACACCCACGGTGGGTGGGATTAAAATAAACTCTTAATCATTGACGTGTTTTTTTTTCAATTGCCGCTTCTCATTGGTCACTGTATTGCTCCCCCATTGGGTGAAACCAGGCAGTAATTGATAGCATACATTAATCTCACCTCCTGTGGGTTTCAAAGGCTAATTTCTCCCATGAGGCATAACAGAAAATGGGTGATGCCTGTTCTGGACCACAGAGAACTTCTGAAGATACCTGAGAAAGGCGTGGACAATCTCGGGAAAGTTCTTAGTTTCATTTGTCTCTTGGACTGGGGGCTCAGCCTTGGTGGTGGAGCTCCTCTTCTCTGTGGTGTTAGAGCACACGTCGGCTCATGCCAGACACGATACACCTGAGCGCCAGCACATGGTATCCGTGGACCCTGACTCGTCACGCAGAAGCAAAGCCAGCACTCAGCCTCAGGCCGTGCTGTGTGCAGAGGCATGCCTGTGGCTATTGTTCAGCCCGGGACTTCAGACAGCCGCCTTTGTTCTTGGGGTTTATTGGATTTCAGTGGAGGGGAAAGAAAAAAATGGGCTGGGTAGCGCAAAATGGAGCATCTGTGAGTTGTTGACGCACCCCAGGTACCAGCAGAAGTCTGGGCCAAATCGTGCGCCAGCATGCTGTAAGGAGACAGGAGCTGGTTAACCATTGTGCAGGAGGGCATTCCAGTTAACTACTGTGCAGGAAGGCGGTCCAGTTAACTACTGTGCAGGAAGGCAGTCCAGTTAACTACTGTGCAGGAAGGCGGTCCAGTTAACTACTGTGCAGGAGGGCATTCCAGTTAACTACTGTGCAGGAAGGCGGTCCAGTTAACTACTGTGCAGGAAGACGGTCCAGTTAACTACTGTGCAGGAAGGCAGTCCAGTTAACTACTATGCAGGAAGGCGGTCCAGTTAACTACTGTGCAGGAAGGTCATCTAGTTAACCCCTGTTCAGAAGGGTGGTCCAGTTAACCACTGTGCAGCAAGACTGTCCGGTTAACTCTGTAGGAGGGTCATCCAGTTAACCCTGTGCTTGAGTCTGGTGCAGTTAACTACTGTGCAGGAGGGAAGTCCAGATAGCCACCACAATGAGTACAGCACAGTGTAGGTCCAACTCAGCTGTGCAGTAGATGCAGATCAATGTGACGTGGCGTCAGGTGCATAGAGAGCCAGTCCTGAATAAGCGTGCTATGTGGAACTGGTGCCAGGTTCATAGTAGGTCTAAGTAGCTAAGAAGAGATCTGGATATTCTTATCTTAGGGAGTTTGCCTTTTAATTGCAGCTGCCTTTTCTGTGCTGATGGAAGAAGGCCACTTGGTTTAGAACCAGTCTGGACTCGTCACAATAATTATCGATGTGTTTATCAACATCCAACATGCTTAGTGCCAGCAGATCCTTCAGATCCTCGGCAGCTGGCAAAGAGTTAAATCGAGCTGCCTGGCCTCTAAAATATGTTCATCTTAACAGCTTTATAGGGAGACATTAGGTTCTGCACAAAAAACAGGAGTCATGTACTGCTGTTGGTTGCTTGGTACAAGATTCCCAACATGCTGGATGTTGATACAGCTGTGGCTTCAGCACACAACGCACCGTACAGGCATGTAAACTGACCTACGTTGAGTACAGGATGGCTTGAAGGAGACGCAGGAGTGTTAGATTAGCCGTGCAGCTCTTTACTGGACTTGTTAGATCTAGTCAAGGATAAGCTGTCGTTCCACGCTCCTTTGAAAGTGTCTTACATTCCATGAGAGTAATTGCTTGTGGAACACAGCCATATTTTCAATGCTCTTGATTTACTGGATGTTTACTTTGGCATGTTGGGCTAAAGTACGCTTTGTGCAGGATTCCACTCCCATGCCTGCTGGGAGTTCTGGGAACACACACACACACACACACACACACACATGCGAGTGTACTGTAGAAGATATAAGAGGCATTTGTGATGTGTCTAAGTGCAAGATCTGAAGCGTGCCTTTTACAGATCCTTCTCTGCTGCCTGAAGTCGAATTATCAACCAACTAAACATTATCAGCAAAGCTTAGCAGGGAAGAGAAGTTTTGCTCAACTAAAGGCCCGGTGAAGGTGACTAACGTGTTCAGTCATAAATCCCCACGTCAACCACGCCAGCTTGCGTGTATGTGGCTCTTTTACTTTTTCTGTTTGGTCTTTCAGCTTCGAGTTGATGTTTTCACAAATTCACTTTTCACCTGACCTCATAACCTTGCGGTCTTTCACCTTTTCTTTTCAGTTCTCGTGTTTTTTTATCTTATATTCCACATGTGGACAAGGCCAACAAATCCTACTACATTTCCAACCAAGCTAACAGACGCTAACCACCACAAACACAGCACTACAGTGCAAAAAACTCTCACTGAGCCAAAGGAAACTATGTTTAAATTATGTTTATGTTGGTATAAAATGATGAATTTATGACCATCAAAGTATCAGCTTAGCTATTTTAAAATCTCTTGTCAGGTCACCCTTGTATTTTCAGTTACCATCCAATATATCCAAGTGTTTGTTGAACTCACCCACTAGAACAGATTGTTAGGGTAATCAGTGCTTAATGAATCCACTAATAAAGTTAATTAATCAAATGAATTGTTGGTAAAATTTAAATAAACACACGGATTGGCCCACTGAGGAATAGTTTTTTTGAACCGTAGTTTATATATATATATATATATATTGGAGGACAAAAACACCAACATACAATTGCTGTTTGTTGATTTTAGATCCGCGTTCAATACAATCACCCCCCAGCAGCTGGTGTGCCACTAGGTGCCTGCACACCCATGTGTAACCGGCTGCTGGACTTCCTCAGTGGCAGGCCACCGTCAGTGAAGGTGGGTAACAACATCTCCAGCTCCATCCCTCTCTCCATCGGTTCCCCTCAACGGCCGTGTGGCTCTGTTGTTCACGTTGCTGAATCACAGCTGCTACGCTGCATCTGCCTCGAATCGCATCATAAAATATGCGGATGACACAACAGCGGTGGGTCTCATTAGGAACGACAGCGTCATGCCCTATAGAGAGGAGGTGAAGCGACAGATGGGATGGTGCAGTGACAACAACCTGATCCTGAACGTCGAGAAGACCAAGGAGATGATCATCGACTTCAGGAGGAAACAGCCCAGTCATTCACCATCTGTCATCGACAACAGTGCTGTGCAAGTGGTCAGAAGCACCAGATTCCTGGGGCTGCAGATTACTGACAATCTGGACTGGTCACCAAACACAACATCACTGGTAAAACGGACTCATCAGCATTTTGCATTTCTTAGACAGGATGAAGAGCACACCTCTCCCATCCTCACCACCTTCTACTGAGGCGCCACAGAGAGCGTGCTGACCAGCTGTATCTCCATCTGGTTTGGCAGCTCGAAAGCCTCAGATGGGAAATCGCTGCGGAGAATGGTGAGGACTGCAGAGAGGATCATCAGGACTTGTCTTCCATCTATCCAGGACATTGCACTCAAACGATGTCTCAGCAGAGCCCGTGACATCATCAGAGACTCCGCTCACCCCCATCACAGACTGTTCACCCTGCTGCCCTCTGGGAAGAGGTTTTGCAGCATCATATACTGCAAATATATCTTGCACTATAACTGAAACGGTGATATACACTGGTTTTTGCTGCTATACTGCGGTTAATATATTTTTATGTTAGTTCCACGTGTATTCTATTTCCTATCTATTCTCTATTTAGACTCTATATTTTTAAGTTTAAGTTTCTTCTAGTATTAACACCCTGTGCTAGGCCTATGGTGAGTCAATGCAATTTTGTTCTGATGTGCACTAACCGGTGTACTTTCTGAATGACAATAAAGTGGCTATTCTAATTCTATTCTAAAATTCTACTATTCTAATTAGGGCTGTCAGTCGATTAATTTTCTCAATTGTGATTAATCTCATAAACAGTGATTAATTTATTGTATATTCAATCATATTATAATTGGTATATTATATATAATTATAATATTTTGTTATTTTATGTATATATATATATATATATATATTGCTGATCCAGGTACATTAACACATTATCGAATAAATAAGGCAGAAGCTTGCTATTGTAAAAAAAAAATCGTTCAAGTACAAAAACATTAAAGAGAGTAACAGGATTCTCCCTGGTAGACAATCTATAATATACCATAATATACTTTGTATATTTCTTAAATATTGGCTGAGCAAGTTACAGTACAAAGTCAAAAAAGTGAAATGAGGGGAAACAGCCAGGGGAATATAAACGATATAAAGGTTACATTACATTGACAGCGACTGAGTCACATCTGTATTCCTGCATTGTTTACATATCAAGAAGTTGAACAAAATTACAGTTTATTTTTAAATGCAGTCAGGCAGCATTTTATTCTACAAGGTTAAAACCCCTGTTAGTTTCACCATAGTTTATTAGACTTCATAATCTATGCATTCATTTTAGGTCAAAATTCTGTATAATTGACGTTTTTAAAAATGTATCAAAGAAGAGGCAGGAGAGACAAGATTGATTCTATGTATGTATGTTTTTAATCTACTTATGGATACCTATAAGGATGACATTTTAAGACTCTAATGTGAGTTTTATGTGCTGGCCACTCCCAATGGTGGAATCAACCTCACCATTTAAAAGAAACATTGTCAGGGATGCTGCCGTATTTATATAGCACACGCACACAGTTGGTTTGCGTGCATATATACATGGCTTCATATATAGCTTATGTATGCTTTGGTTTATCTGTAAGCGCTCGGACCGGGTACGTGGTCACGTGATAACCAACACTCGGCCGGGCGTCGGCGGAGGGTCCGGGACGGATGCCCCGAAAAATGAATGAATGGAACCGCTTTGAATGCCGCACAGTTTGCACTCAACAGCATCAGGACTCTCTTTGTGCAGAGCGAAACCCCCGAGCTGCGGTACTGCTTTGTTTATGAACTTAACACGGTCCGGTCCCTGTCTTGACTGCTGGTCCCTCCCTACGCAAACTTCTTCGTCGCAAATCTTTTTTTCCACAAGCATCAAGTGTAATCCATAAAGAGCGCTTTGGATGTTGCCTCCGTCCCGGCTTTCCCAGTTCGTACAGAAACTGGGAATGATACCAATTTGAAACAAGAACTGCTGGTGAATGTCTAAACGTACAGATACTGGATCTTTCATTTTCACGGATTGAGCTATATCAGGTACGTCCCACACACAAATTTTTACCTTTAAAGTGTAATGATTATCTTGAATACCCATAAGATCAATTTCGTGCAAGTAAATAATTCGGTTGTTTGATTGAATATTTTATAGCATGGTATGTTATTAAATGTAATTTGTTCATTGTATTTTGTGTGCGGTAGTTACTGCCACATCTTATGATGCATCATTCGGTTTTGTTGCGGGACACACGGTGGAGCGGCGCGATGCACTTGCATGTGGGACGCTAACAATAAGCTGAAGAGTCTATAACTTCATACACGTGAAATTTGGGTTGCACTTTCTGTATTGAAATAAACAGTATATTTTTGTGCAATTGACGCGTTTGTTTTCAGTTAATTTGATAACAAGGTACGGTATGGTATATATGACATTGATTCTGAGAGAATTCACTCAAACTTTGATAGAAATAACGACAGAACTACCAAGTACCGCTGATGCATAGTTTGCTGTTGGGCCCTTGGTTTCTGCACTTAATTTGAACAGTAATACTTAATACAAATCTGAGGAAAACTGCTTCACCTTTGAGTTATCGATCCTGTCAAGCAACTGAAAAATAAAAATACCATATTTGTATTTAATTTGTATTTTTGTATTTAAAATATACAATGAATTCATTATTTACCTACTGTTACAGTTCCATGATTTAATAGCAGAAGGATTTGCTTATACTGCGGAATAGATTAAAAAGTTCATCTGAAAAATTCAACAGATGTGAAAATGTCGTTGAAGTCTTCGAAATTGAATGAGCATTAAACGTAAGTATAAAATAAACACAATCGAAATTTGTGCATAAATAATGTCTTTGGCTGTGTTTTCGGTTATGTAAGCACAGTATATAAAGTGGTCAATGATCAAATTTAAAATTCAGTGGGCAAGACTCGAAGCAAACGTGCAAACGAACCCATGGTAGCTGCAAATCACTAGTCTACAAAATGCAGCACCTTAAATGCTACAGGTTTTATAATTAATGTATTGGCAATTTTTCCATCCATATCGGACTGAAGACGAACAAACATGCAATAACGGGGTGCTTATTCAATGAAAAAATATCAATAAACGCATGAACCACTGCTGCCCTCTCCTGTCCAATTTTTTTGTCGCCTTTTAACAGTGCCACAGTTTCGTCGGTAAGGCTATTTTAATGTGGCTTTGGACCCCCTACAATATTATTTAGCCCCGCCCCCCAAACAAATGTGAACTAATTTAGACGAAATACTGTCTTCACATTATTTTTTAATGAAAATCAGACCTCTCGTACCTGTCAGAAAAAGTACCAATTTGTACAATTGAGGGTAGAGTTACCAGTTAGTTGTCACTGACGCTGTACCCTCCAGGGGCTGCCAGTTATACCCTAGCTGTGAGTAAATGTACCTTTTAAGGTATAAAAATTTAATTTGAGGATCATTTTACACCATTGGCAGTAGCCTACTTTATTGTAATTGGGCTGTACCCCTTTTCTCTGACAGTGTAGTAAAGGCTTTACATGAATCTCTAGTGACGCAGAGCAGCAAATGCTAAAAGTTCTTGTCAGTTAAAGAATTACCCCAGCATTATTTTTCAGGGATCGGCTGATCATGATTTCTCCTCTATGCCGGTTCCATGGGGCGGCCTCCTGGGATGCTCTTCCAGCTGTCCTGAAGGAGGCCCCATGCACATATATACTGAGCACGCGTTGGTCACTTTTCCTTCTCTCTTTGGTCAAATTCCTCCAGAACCATTTCTGCTGTGTTTAAGTTGGCTAGGTCATGTGATACGACTCCATCACTGTGTTATGTAAGTTACCTGGCATCTCCAAACTTTTGACTGGTACACCGTATATGTGGATCATCCCCATCAGCTAATGAGAGCATCACATAAGGCTTAGGAGCAGTGTTGGAGGAGGTGGTGATAACCCATAATGACACTGTATGAATGGTGATAAACATCATTGCAGCACAGCAAGTGAGGATAACATTTGGTAACACTGTATGAGTTGCTATTATCCCTTAGTAACACTGTATGAGCTGCTGTTAACCCCCAGTAACACTGTATGAGTTGCTGTTAACCCCTAGTAACACTGTATGAGCTGCTATTATCCCCTAGTAACACTGTATGAGCTGCTATTATCCCCTAGTAACACTGTATGAGCTGCTGTTAACCCCTAGTAACACTGTATGAGCTGCTGTTAACCCCCAGTAACACTGTATGAGCTGCTGTTAACCCCTAGTGACACTGTATGAGGTGGTGATAACCCTTATCAGCAGGATTGTAAATGCTGTTACAGGTTATAACATGACTGCGGTCTTCAGGGTGTGAGGCGTGTAATGGCAAACATCAGGAGAATGATGCAGTCATATTTTTGCCTAGTGCCAGCCAGCACACCATCCATCCATCCGTCCATCAATCCAAAATGTCTTCTGGGGCATGCATGGGTGACACTGCCAAAAGAGAGAGAGTCTGTAAATAGGAAGAGTGAACTATTTCCTTAATGTGCCTTTTAAATTTGTGCGGCAGAGCAAGATGCTGACAAACATCTTTGCCCCGTGGAAACATGACAGCCCTAAGAAATAAGAGCTAAAAATTACTAATGTAATTCCATCTGAGGCTTCTAGCATTATTGCGTTACGTGGCCACAGCAGATTGGGTGACAGTGGAGTGATGTCATGCATACCCTGAAATAACGTGCCGCACAAAGCAGAAATCAACAGTTTCGGCGAGCCTTCATGCCACAAACTCACCCTCCTTTATGCGCACAGACTACAGTAAGTACAACATGGCAGTCTGTTCTGCTAGAAGATTGTGTGCATAATGCCTCCTGTGATGTTACACAGCAGTAACATCATATAATTGATGAGATAATTAAAGGCTAATGACACAACTGCAGCAAAAGGGTATGAATACATAGTGGTATCCGAAATGTGTGGTAAACACTTATTCTTGTGATAAAGCAGCACAATGGTGAGAGACTAATGCTAAATGCTAACATCCCTGCGCGATGGTGTCGTCATCGTACCTTGACGAGTATTATTATCTGCCTGACGCTGCCAACGGTAACTTTGCTCCTTTGCTTCTGTTCCAGACCTACAGCGCTGTCATCATGGGCCCTGTTTCCCTGCGTGCTCTGCTCTCTGTAGCCACATTAGCCGTGGCCCTGGCTGTGGCCGAGAGCGTGATGAATGGAGACGGCCAGAATGTTTGGCCCCAGCAGAGGGTGCCGCTAGTGCGGGACAGGGACACGGTGTCTCTTGGCAGCACAGCGTTCGAGGCTGAGATGCGGGCGGAGCCTGGGCATGCCTGTGGCATCGAGTGCCAAGGCCATCTCGCCCAGCCCAGCCTCGAGGACCTGGAGAAGTGTCTGTCCTACGAGACCCTGTATGAGAACGGCACGCGGACCGTCACCACTGTGTCCCTGTGGAAGCCCAATGAGGGGTTGGGGGAATCCAAGAGGAATGTCTCCTTTGGAACCCGCCGCAGGAGGGAACTCTACGGCATTGATGGCCGTTTCACCATCTCTGACTCCCAGTTCTCCACCAACTATCCATTCTCCACCGCCGTGAAGGTCTCCACCGGATGCTCAGGTATCCTACTGTCCCCAAAACACGTGCTGACGGCCGCCCACTGCATCCATGATGGCCAGGACTATGTGACGGGCGCCAGGAAGTTACGGGTTGGGTTTCTAAAGCTGCGCTCCAGGCGTAGCAGCGAAGGTAGGAGAAGAGGGCACCAAGGTGGTGGAGGAAAGCAGAGAGGACAAGGGAGGGGCGATGGCACAGAGGAAGGGCAGAGGGTGAAGAAGAACCCGAGTGGGCGCAATGTGCAGCCCAAGCAGCTGTCATTCCAATGGACACGTGTGAAGCAGACTCAGATCCCTAAAGGCTGGTTCAAAGACGTGTCCAAAGATGTGGCCTTGGACTATGATTATGCCCTGCTGACCCTCAAACGTCCGCAGAAGCAGCCCTCCATGGATTTGGGCTTTGTGCCATCCGTCAAGAAATTGCCCGCTGGGCGTATACACTTCTCAGGCTTCGATGACGACCGTCCGGGCCAGCTGGTGTACCGGTTCTGCTCGGTGTCAGACGAATCCAGCGATCTGCTGTATCAGTACTGCGACGCCCAACCAGGATCCAGCGGCTCAGGGGTCTACGTGCGCCTGAGAGACCCGGGAAAGAAGAAGTGGAGTAGGAAGATCATCGGCGTGTTTTCAGGTCACAGATGGCTGGATGTTGACGGGGTGCAGCGGGACTTCAACGTGGCCGTGAGGATCACGCCGGCCAAATATGCCCAGATCTGCCACTGGATCCACGGCAACTCTGAAGAATGTCTCAGCACTTGAGGCCACCCGTTCCCCCCTGAGTCCTGCCATGTGGCCATTTTGCTTCGCATTTCCTTTGCATCTTTCCAGACTTCTCCAATGTTGATTACCAAGAGAATGGAACCATGCGAGCAAGATATAATTCTGTCAGCTTGTATTTTTTTTTTTTATTTATTTGGTTATTTGGTTTCTTGCAAAAAAAAAAAAGTGTGTGATACCGAGAGAAAATCCAGGTGCAAAACAAATGTGACAGCTTCTAGAATGTTCTCCAAAACATATTATCACAGCATGATAGCTTCTGCTACTTCAGACGACGTGGAGTGGTGCCAGATCTTCTGAATAGCTTGCTTGTGTGTAGCCTGCACAGTCGTCTCAAAAAAGGCATTTTATGATTTGAGAAATGACACAGAAAGATTTTTTCTTTAGATAGAAACATTTGGTGCTCACTTAAGATTATGAGAGGATTGTAGTAATTAAGTACTTAATGGTTATGATTTTTTATTTTAAATAAGCTCGAAATAAATTATCTTTCATCAGTGTTACATTTTGACAGAACAGAATCATAAATCCTGGGGAGGGTTTTTTCTTATTGATTTAAGCTTATTTCTCTCACAGCAGAAGCTACGTTTGTGTTCCCCTGCATGACTGTGCTGGAGTGTTGTATCACAAATTCTTGGTGCTAGATTTACTTTGTAACATTTTTAGAAAAAAAAGAATAAATTTTTTTTATGGTTAACACGGTGTCTGGATTTAGAGGTTAAACTGTAACACATTTTAAAGATCGGTACCTTATTTTTGACATCCTGGTGTAGATTCAGTATCTGAGAACTGAAATGTTACATTCATTTATAAAATTTTATGAGTAAAATATGAAAGGGAAACAGGCATTCATTCTGGAGACACCCATATTTCCTTAAGTCAATGTATTTATTGCATTTCAAAGAGCATACATGCACTGTGGGTAAATCAAAAAGAAAACAAAAGCTATCTTTAAACCAAAGTTAAAGTCTTGATCTTTATCCATTGTTTTTTCACAACGATTGCTGACACGGTCACTTGGAAGGAAACAACAGTGTACGGCATCTACAGTCAAACTGATCCCACTGCTTCTACTGAGCTGCCGTATAAACAAACAGAAACTGTGGTCAACAGCGACCTCTCCTGGACATTTCAATGAACTGTTAAGACGTTTGTCAGTGCCTACACTTACAATACCACTGTTCACCAAAGGGAAGAGGAACAGAAACCACCATGTGTACATCAATCAGGGTGAACGGGAAGGGGGCACAGGTGTGTGGGGTGACCCCAAGTGAGGGTTAGGAACCAAACGCCTGCTCGCTCTAATGTATTACAAAAATAACACTATGGGGGCTGACCACGGGTTGCCAGGAATAGAACACTACTTACTATGAGAGTCAAAACACAATATTTCACTGATAGAGACAGAAAAACAAAACAGCAAGACCAAATCCGCTTCCTAGGCCACTATACAAGTGTAGTTATTATTTAAATGGACGTCCATACTGATCTCTGCTTTCAAGTAATCATGGGACAATTCTTTCTTATGTGCACAACGTCAACAATAAACAAAATATAAGAAATTTCTCAAAATAAGAATAAAGATCAATAAAATCTGCAGACGAAATGTCCATAAATGTAAACGGTACAAATTTAAACGATATATAAATAACGGAACGAGGAGCTCGACAAAAACATAAAACTAAACCAATAAATATTAAATAAATAAACAAACATTATAAAGTGAAAAGGCTGTTCCAGGTGTGAGGAGCTTGCAAACCTTTTACATATATATATATATATTTATTTATATATCTATATCTCATATATCCATATTCGTTCCCAAATTAGACTGCAGATGGGAGATAAAATAATGGCCTTTTGATTCAGTTTGATATTAGACCGACATCAATATGCTCTTGAATAGATATAGATACACAGGAAATAAGATATTTTAAGGGATTTATGTACACCGAAAGCTATCAGCAATGAACGATACGCACACCAGACAATCGCCTGTACGTCAGCTCAGAGGGCAGGGTCAGACGGAGCAGGCACCAAACACACACACGTCCATCATTCGAATTGGCCAGAACAAAATACACAATTTTTATGTCTTATTGTTCAAGGGAAGATAACATTGAGATAAGCACACAATCCTTTCCTATAGTTCAGTTTCACAGTTTGTGCTACAACATGACAAGGGAGAGGGGCTGAGGCAGGGGGAGGGGCTGAGGCAGGGGGAGGGGCTGAGGCAGGGGGAGGGGCTCCGGTGGTAGCTGTGATCCTCAGGGGTCATCCATGTCTGACGGCACTCAGTAGCCGCGCTCAACGTGTCGCCATGGAGAAAGCAGCTGCGGGGGAGGAGATGGGAGTCACGCGTGTGCATGTGTAACTATGTGGGTGCGTGTGTGTGAGCTGGGAGACCAATACTCTGGAGCTCCCCCTGTGTGTGCAGGCCCCTCATCATGCAGACTGCTACAAAGTACCTTGGGTTTTATAAGAAGTCCTTGATGTTGAGATCTGCCAGGGGGTCTTTGGAAGGGGGCTTCTTAGGGCTCTGGGCAGCTCCTGGAGACAGCTTGGGTGGGAGGGGTAAGCAGAGCAGAGTGACGCAGAGTGACACAGCAGAAACAGGCACCTATCTGCTGCTGTGTTTATACTGTACAATAGTGTGCAGGCAGTCAAAGAAAATGCTTATGAATATTATCGTGTGTGTCATATGTCACCGTGTGGCATATGTCACCGTGTGCGTCTGTCACCGTGTGCGTCTGTCACCGTGTCTTTATGTCTGCCACTGTGTGTGTATGTCAGTGTCTTGATGTCTGTGTGTGTCTGTCACCATGTGTGTCTGTCATCGTGTGTGTCTGTCACCGTGTGCGTCTGTCACCGTGTGCGTCTGTCACCGTGTGCGTCTGTCACCGTGTGCGTCTGTCACCGTGTCTTTATGTCTGTCACTGTGTGTGTATGTCAGTGTCTTTATGTCATTGTGTCTGTCACTGTGTGTGTATGTCAGTGTCTTTATGTCTGCGTGTGTCTGTCACTGTGTGTGTATGTCAGTGTCTTTCTGTCACTGTGTCTGTCACTGTGTCTTTATGTCTGTCACTATGTGTGTATGTCAGTGTCTTTATGTCAGTACCGGGGCCCCAGGGGCTCCTGCACCAGGAAATTGTGGCCTCATCATTGGCTGAGCGAACATCTGAGGCATCATGGGGGCTCCGGTAGCTGGGGGCTGTGGGTGGGGAGACAGAGGTGTGGTGAGCCAGGCCCTCCCCAGGCACGGAAGCAGCACACAGCGCGCTGATCGCGTCCCTACCATGCCGAATCCTGGCTGGGCCCCCATTGGTGGAGCCATGGCTCCGGCTGGGGGCGTGGCACCCGGAGCCGCAGGGGAGGCGCCCGGCTGGGGAGACGGGGGACACAAAGGGTGAGAATGATTGGTGTTTTTGAGCTTAGTACAGACACACAGAACTTCTTCAACATCCAAAACGCCACTTACCATCTGGGGGCCAGGACCCCCCCAGCTAGTGGGGGCTACCTGTGGCTGCCAGTTGGCACCGCCAGTCAGCTTTTTCTCATTCCACTGCATGTCTCTGAGTGACAGAGGAGATCGGCCAATCAGCATCCTCCAAGCACACCCCCACCCTCCATGCACTCAGGTTCAGAACTTGTGGTCAATTAGCAAATCAGACTCCTAGCTGAAAACTGAAGGACATGCCAAAACAGATATGACACAATGTGCTCTTACTTTTTCTGATTCCCCATGCCCAAGTCTGTGAAAAAAGGAAACACGATCAGATTCTGCACTCAGCTGCACTCTGCACTGTCATAGGTGTTTAAATTGATTCTGCTCTCCTAACAGTTACCTTCAGGGGGCGCTAAAGGGCATTTGAAGCATTATTTTTCTATACACTTCTGATCACTCCTGTCACTGATGAGCACAATCGTACACTTCCACAGATCAGCACGTACTTCCAACCAGGTTTGCCAGGGAGGAGTCCAGGTCACCGCCGATGGCTTTTGCAGGTGGAGTTGCCGCTGACATCCCAGTTCCTATCACGGGGGGCGCCGCTGAGCCCTGGGGCGCCATGGCAGGCATAAGCAAGTCCCCTAATCCATCAAACACTTAGAGGAAAGGGGAACACATGAGGGTCAAGATGGGGAGCATGTGACGCCTTCACACATCACTAAACCCTCCAATAGGAAGGTAACCAGGGAGATCGCCATGACAACCACACAGGACAACTGGAACCACAAGAACAGTGGCAATTATAGCTGAGGGGATCTGGGATAAACATAGCATGCACTGAGCCATGCCCACTGCACATCAGCAGTCAGGGTATCTACAGATGCAGTGCAGTCCTCACAAACCTCAGTGATCATGACCTGTTCTCCTGTTACCTGCACTTACTGACCCCGCAAGCCACTTAGATGAATAATAAATAAATGAATGCACAGCTTGCGGACGAACTATTGGGGCTCGCGGAAGGTATATCAGATAGACAGGATCGGGTGTCAGAAACAGACACCAGGGAGATGAGCCAGTCATGTTCGCCGGACAGTGGGAACTTAGCGGAGGAACACCGTCATGCCGCAAAGCATCGTGGGGCGTGAGCGGATGGGGAAGAGCCGGAACTCACCATCGACAGAGCGGAAGCAAGCAAAGACCCAAGGAAAGAGGGTGAAGTGAGAAAGAAAGAGAGAGAGAAAGGGGGGCAGAGAAGTGGGTCGGGTAGGGTGAGACGCGTCAGGGGAGTGCAGACGAGACAGCGAGTGCTTAGCTGCTGCCTGCGTCCCGGACAGCTAGGCACCCAACGCGGGCTTTGCCCCAAATCAATGTCCCATTCCCTACACAGTCTGCTCAGTGAGGGTTTATTTGGTTACAGTGAGGGGCTGATGCCGCCACCACACAGCGAACGACTAAGAAAAGCACTGATTCCATCTGCCAGCATCGCTTGCTGCTTTGGGTTGCTTGCTGGACTGGAGCTTCTGCTGTGGTCTTGGATGGATAAACAACGCTTCACTTAACCAATGACATACTTAGTCCTGTTGCCAAGTCAGGTGGCACTCAGCACAAGCTAGCAAGCTATTTTTAGAAGACTAGTAGTCAAATTTAGTTAACCCGAGTTGTAATTCGAGCTGAAATCCGATCTATCTACAGATGTAAGTATGGGAGATCACATCAATGGGTCCTAGAATATGCCGTTATAAATGTTGTTTTCCGTTTGGGAATGGCACACGTTCCCTGCATAAGGAACAGGGACATGTCTGGTAGCATTTGTGAGACAGTAGCATTTCTGAAGATCCATCGAACACCACAATAGACACACCTTGTCAGTGATTCTCTTGTTGCTACCTGCAGTGGCCATTACCCATAATACACTGTAGTACCCTGGGAAACAGCAATGAACCCCCCTCCTAACCTCAGGGCCCGTCCATTTTCTTGCTGTACCGTCCCAGATACACCCAGTCCATTACTAGAACTCCAGCAGCAGCCCTGCTTAATCTCAGCCCATAACCAGTATTTTACTAGTAGCTCGAGTAAAGCCCAGCCCATAACCAGTATTCTACTGACAACCCCAGGCACACTCAGGCATTACTATCGTATAATAAACAATACCTGTTAAACCCAGCCCATTAGATTAGATTATATTAGATTAGACATTTTTATTGTTATTGCATATTAGTATGCAATGAAATTCAGTTTGAAGCAAACCGTTCAATTTAGCAGTTTAAAATGACAAATAAAAAAAAAAATGCCAAGTGAGGTAAAAAAAAAAACAGCTATTAAATTATAAATTGCATCTCATCTTTAAAATGCATCTCAGTGATTAAATGATTACTATTAAACTGACAAAGAGCTACATTTCCACGCCGAATGTTAGCCAAACACTTTGAAGGCTGATGTGAGATTAAGAAGTGGACTTAGAAGATTCGGTAACCTACCTGTTGCATCAAAACCACTAGAGGGTGCAGTTGGGACTGGTGTTGGGTTCGTTGTGGAACCAAAAGCATCAAAACCAGACTGTAAGAGGTTGTCCTGGCCCAGAGTTGGGGCTGCAGTGGACGCAGGGGCTGGAGACGCGACAGGAGCTGGGGTTGGTGTCATCAGATCTGTTAAGGGAGGACCATACAGAGTTGGTGAGACGTATGAGTACAAGAAGTAGGAAGTACAGAGAGTGAGAGGTCTGGGTACAGATAGTTTGAGATCTGAGTACAGGCAGTGTGAGGTACAGACCGAAAGGCCTGGGTACAGGAAGTGTGAGGTACAGACAGTAAGAGGTCTGGATAGAGACAGTGTGAGGTACAGACTGTGTGAGGTCTGGTAACTGACAGTGTGAAGGATAGACAGCGTGAGTTACAGGCTGAGAGGTCTGGGCACAGACAGAGCGAGGTACAGACAGTGAGAGGACTGGGTACAGACCGTGTGAGGTCTTGGTATAGCCAGTGTGAGGTACAGACAGTGTGAGGCATAGATAGTTAGAGGTCTGGGTACATACAGTGAGAGATCTGAGTACAGACAGTGTGAGGCACAGACAGTGAGAGGTACAGACAGTCTAGTTCATCCATATGAAATAATCTAGGTAATTACCTCCCAGAAGATCTGTAGCAGGAGCTCCAGGGGCAGCTGACTGGCTCTCTGAACCAGCTGGACCAAAGGCATCTGTTTGGGCAGAACCAATCAATCCACAGTGAAATATCAGGTCAGAGGTCAGTTAGGCACAGGGCCAGAGAGCTTCTCTTGCATGTTTCATGTGATACCTACCCCCAAACAGGTCTAGAACATCACCTCCACTCGGTTGGGCAGGAGCGGCAGCCACTGGGGCCGGAGCAGGGGTGGAGAATGTGTCTGAGTCAGAAGACAAAGAATCAGCAGATGCACCCAGACATGGAGCCTGTCACTCATAACATGTCAAAGAAAGCAAGGAAGTGGCCCTTCGGGGCCCAGGCCTTCAGGGGCACATGGAGCAGGTGAGACGGCATCCACCATCTGCAAAGGGCAGCATCGCAGAAAGAGGATGCACACTGGCCCTCTGAAGAGGAAGGGGAGCAGACTCACCAGACAGGAGATCAGTGGTCAGACTGGCCTCTGGAAGAGGAGAAGGCCCACGGGAGGCGGCGGGCAAGTCTTCCGGGGGGAAGGAGAGGACAGGGAGCAAACAGGAGCGTGAAACAGCAGGAGAGGGAGAGAGAGAAAGCAGCACTTCTCTGACTAGGCATGCAGAAGGCGCGTTCCAGAGCAGGGACAAATGAGGACGCATGGAGAAAACGGGTGGTGGAGGGTGAGAAACAAGAGTTACGAACAAAAGAAGTAGTAATCTCCTGTACCTGCCCCAAATAGGTCTATGCTAGAAGTAGCATCTGGTTTGGAAGCTGTGGAGGAACTTTGCTCGGGCATAGAATCAAACAAATCTATGGACAAGGACAAACACAATCAGTGGCATAGCCAGAAGCGGCCAATGTGCACAACAGTCCAAGCTCCGGGGGGGGGAAAAAGAATCAATCCTCAGATGAATCTTTTTTAAGTCAAACATGTTAAGCATAACAGAAGCAGTGCAGAATCCCTTCATTCATAGGAAAGGAGGATGTGCAGGCTGGAAGGTGAAGGAACCGCCTTCACCATCTCTCCCTTCCTCCAGCCAGGACAGCCAGGGTGGGATTGAATCAAAACCTGGAAGCCAAACTCACCCCCCCAATGGCCATTATTATTATCAATTTCTATTAGTCCTATAGGTGTTTGTTTGGTGGGTTAGTCCAAAAAGAGGGCTTGTTTAATTAATGGGCTTGTCCAATCAGAGGAAAGTCTAACTCATGGTTTACAGCAGTTCTGTAACTGGGAAGTTGGTCCAGTTTGTGTATTAGTTCAATGCCTACGTTGGTAGTCACTCAGGGTAGTCATTATGCTGGTTAGTTATCTAAAAGGGTCTTGCCCGCCAGCAGAACTAACAGAGAACAGGGTCAATGCTTTGATTCAGTCTCTACACCTGAGCTGTAGGCTTAGAACAGATGAAAACTGGCTTAAAGAAAACCAAACAATGCAGGGTTAAGCTCATCTGATCATGGATGCGGATAGCTCAAATGAAACAGGACGAGGGCATTACCACCAAAGATATCTAGAGCAGGAGCGGCAGTCGTGAGCGGAGTGGGGGCGGCAGGGGCAGCTGCGGGGGTGGAGTTCGGCGCGGCACTATTGCTGGGGGCTACTACGGCGGGGCTGGTGTCGGTGGGCTTCATTGCAAAGAGGTCCAGCTCGGGGGCCACTTCTGCACTACCCTCAGAAGGCGCGAAGGGGTCTTAAAGGGAAATGAGGGAGTTACACAGTGAATAGAGGTAGAATCAGCAAGCCCAGAAGCTCAGGAAGCCAGCAAGTCTGGAACCTCAGGAGGCCAGCAAGCCTGGAACTTCAGGAAGCCAGCAAGTCTGGAACCTCAGGAGGCCAGCAAGCCTGGAACTTCAGGAAGCCAGCAAGTCTGGAACTTCAGGAAGCCAGCAAGTCTGGAACCTCAGGAGGCCAGCAAGTCTGGAACCTCAGGAAGCCAGCAAGCCTGGAACTTCAGGAAGCCAGCAAGTCTGGAACCTCAAGAGGCCAGCAAGTCTGGAACCTCAAGAGGCCAGCAAGTCTGGAACTTCAAGAGGCCAGCAAGTCTGGAATCTCAGGAAGCCAGCAAGTCTGGAACCTCAGGAAGCCAGCAAGCCTGGAGCCTCAGTAAGCCAGCAAGCCTGGAACCTCAGGAAGCCAGCAAGCCTGGAACCTCAGGAAGCCAGCAAGCATGGAGCCTCAGTAAGCCAGCAAACCTAAGGAAACTGACCACACTGAAACAGAAGTCATACTTCCTGAAACCACTAATGTTAAGATTGGGGCCTCAGGCAAAATGAGTGTGGAGTTACTGTCATTTCACACACAGCCTCAAAGCATCACTCATAATCCAATGGCATTCATGCATAATGACCACTTGGGGGCACTATCTGCAGGGCAGTAATTCTTGGGAAGATTTCTTTAATCTATGTTTGACTCTGAAGGTTTTGCCAGCAGCTTCAGTGCAGATTAAAGTTAATGTTGCAAATAAATTATAAAAATTAAAAACTATTCTATGGTCTCGATCAATTCTATGCCTCTGTATCCACCAGAGCTCCATGAGCATTTTTATAAAATAAATGCAGTAATTCAGTAATTAACCTGGACACACTTGCATGACTGGAGACCAACCTCCCAACCCCCCCCCCCCTTCACATAGTACTTGCAAAAGGTCAATGATGAATCAGGATGAAATCGTGGTAAAGTTTACAAAATAAAACAAGGTAAGTCAAGCTGGGCACTACCTGAACATTCACCAGGTGAATATCTCAGGTGACAAGACTGGAGAAGGAGGCTGGACTGAATGAGCGGGGGAGGGGAGGTGAGGTGGTGGGGGGGGTCTACAGGGTCCTGGGCCCCTGAACTACTGTCTCCTTGGAGAGTCCTTGCAAAGCGCCTGGTCGACTGAGCTGACTGTCACAGACACACGCGCACTCATGCGCAGGCCGTCGTCACCCACCGGATCCAGCGCATGCATCTGCAGCAGGGACGGGCGTAGCAGCTGCAGCCCCGCCCTCTGAGGCACCCGGACCGTCACCTGGAGAGGCCGCGAATGCGTCTGGAAACGCAGGGGAGCGGCAAGCATTGGTGTAGAATAGGAGACAGAATAACGAGTCAGGAGACCAAACTTCAAAGAGCGTCCATCCAGACAAAAGTAGCTTCCACGTTTCTGAGAGACCGGCAGCCAGGCTGACAGAGTGGAGCTGGACTCCATGGGGATGGAGATCCAGCTCTATAGCGAAGACAACTAGCCAGCCCAGAGGCATCATAGGAGCTAGATCAGCAATCGAAACAGGACAGCTTCTGAAGCAGGGCATCTCTGAGGGCTTTCATCAGGGCAGATGACCTTTAAGAGCTGAAACCAGAAAGCTTCGTCTGGACACAGAACTGGGACCGGAGCAGGAGCTCTGCTGTTTGAAGGTCCGTCAGCTCTGTGTCGCCTATGAGCCGCGACAGTGAAAAAAGGGCCCAATTAACTGTAAGAGAGAAACCGCGAGTGTCCGGGCACTGTGGTCTTAAGTGTGGTCTGCGGACACGAGCTGGGCCAGCGGGATGGACCCACTCACAGAGGCTCAACTGACCTCCAAAAAGATCCATGTCGGAGGTGCTAGAGCTGGCAGGCGGAGCGGCTGGGGCGGCTGGCGCCGGTGTCGCCTCGCAGGCGGAGGCAGCGGCGGGCGCGGCGCTAGGGGCGGCCGCAGAAGGAGCAGAGTCGCCAGCAAGGGAGGGCTCAGCTAGCAGGGCCTCGGAGCTAGCGGGGGCGGCTGGGGCACCCAGGGCGTCTGCGGACCACCATCCCCCCCATAAGCACCCCCGTCAGACAAGCAGAGAGGGGAAAAAAGACACGGAGACCCCTCAGACCAGGTAGATCAAAGAAACACAAAGCGTACATCCACAGAGTGACAGACATGGGAATTATCCAGGCGAGCGAGCGGCAAGAAATCAGCAGCTGCAATGCAAGTTTCAGCCTGCAGGAGCTATTTCTGTGTCTACTAAAGTCCTATAGGGGGGGCTGTTCACTTACCACCTGCCAGAAGATCTGTGATAAACAGCAGTGCAGCATGGGAGAGAGAGCCATGTATAAATGAGAAGGTTTTAAGTTATACTGCTATTACACATTGCTGAGCCAAACTGTTCTTTAACTCATGACTGAGTTTTTTTTGTTTCTGAATAATGGGATGTTTCACCATCTGCTGACAATCTATCTCGCATGCACCCAGGAGCAAGATGGGTTTATAGACGTTGCGCGGGATAGCGGCATCATTATAGTTCTGCATGAGAGAAACTCAAACGCTGTAGCGAGATGCCAGT
Organism: Stomatorhinus walkeri; assembly: GCA_026784285.1. NCBI lineage: Eukaryota > Metazoa > Chordata > Actinopteri > Osteoglossiformes > Mormyridae > Stomatorhinus > Stomatorhinus walkeri. The sequence goes on from JAODUD010000134.1 coordinate 13,149,585, forward strand.
CCCTCCATCTGATAGGTCAGTTGCACTTTTGAGTGGCAGCTGTCCCAGCCAACGAGAACCTCTGCAAAAAACCATCAAAGCTCAGGGAGTGGAGGGTTCGCCTACCTCCCCAGGAGGATGTGGTTGGGGCTGCAACAGCTGCTCCAGCCGGCTGGGGCGCGGCAGATAAGAGGTCCAGATCCAGAAGGTCATTGGATAGCGCACTGCAGAAACACACAGGAAGCAGGAGAGTGGGAGAGGTTAGGGTGTTTAAAAAACTGATGGCTCAACATCCACATCATTGACCTGGCTAAAGGTTCAACTTTGGTCTCAGAATCCTGGTGAGGATATCGAAATAACCCGGCATTCCTGTCCTCATTTTAAACGAAGTAAAAATCAGCTCCTGTCTCATTTAGGCCATTTGTCACTTAAAAGTATACAAAATACAAACAGGCAGCTTTAATGTTTATAAACATTCAATAGCTATTGACCTTCAAACCAGATTATACATTTCCTATACATTTTGATATTTCCTGGTTTATTTATACTGTTTCTTGGATAAATGTCCACCTCTGTTTTGCACCTCACTGTGGAATGAAGGGGCAAAACTGTTTCTGAGCTGCCTTCGGGGGTGCCCAGGTATTCCCCGAGAGGATTTTCTGGGGTTATGCTTACAGTGCGGAAAGGAGGGGTCGGATATTTTCCTGCAGTGTGTGTGTGCATTTTTCATTCCAATGGCTGGACGATTTGTCGCACATGGTTACGCTTGAAATTCTCGCACGATGTAAGGCAACTAACGTGGAGGCAGATGGAGCAGCTGGAGCAGCCGGAGTAGC
>JAODUD010000134.1:13150499-13162515 GCA_026784285.1 Stomatorhinus walkeri
GTTACGCTTGAAATTCTCGCACGATGTAAGGCAACTAACGTGGAGGCAGATGGAGCAGCTGGAGCAGCCGGAGTAGCGGAGGTGGCGGCATTGGCCGGGTGGGTGGGAAAAGCCTCAGCCGGTGGACCAGCAGCCTGATCGGGGGCTTTAGCCGGAGTGGAAGCCGGAGAGCCGTTTTTGGTGGGAGATTCCTGGTATACATACAGAGAGGGTCACTGGGGCGCCACGGCACCACCTGGAAACACCATCGCCCTCAGACGCCATGCAGATGTACGGCACCGCGGTATGGCACGTGTCGCAGAACGACGCGGGACGCCAGTGATTCGGGGACTCAGACTCACCTTGCCTGGGGAGCTGCAAAGAAAGGAACACCGTTAGCCTCAGTCGGGGCGGACGTGTCGTCCACAGAATGTGGCCAACAGACAGAAGCAAGAATTTTTCATTTTCCAGGTTGACATGGTCTCACGGACGTTACACGTCGGCTATAGCTGCGCCCAGTGAAACCACGTAATTAGAGTCTTTGAGGCTACATTCTTCAGCAGGACAAATGCGACAGCAAAGCCAAGTGGTCCTCATCCCGATCCTTGTAGTCCACCAGCCGGTCCGTGTATTTGCTCCCTGCCAGACAGTCCACATTTTTGTGAGCTGGGAGGGAGCAAAAACATGAACTGGGGGGTCCCTGAGGACCGGATTGGGAAACACTGCCCTAGATAGAGAGTTCGGATGGAGGAGAATACTTACCCCTCCCTGTGCGTTCAAACGAACAGGATAGAGAACAAAGAAACAGAGTTAAGAGTCTGGAGTGCTTCAGCACACAAGGTGTCACAGTGCCTCGAAAAGATAGCAACCCTCTTCATTTGAATGCAAAGTTTGCTTTTTCAGAGCTTTCGGCAATTTAAACACTAATGATTTTTCCTACTGCGGAGGTTCTAAGCAAAGACATCAATGTTCAGCTCCTTCCCCCAGCGTCCCCTACCCTAAGGTCCCTGTCCTGTGCCGTGACATGCAGCTTTAACGACGAAGGACGAGGACACCGGTTGGTAACGAGGGCAGCACAGGCCGAGAATGAATTACAAAGAGCCGCAAGGTCAAAAACACATGAGGATGGTTGTCGACATGAGTCATCAGGTGACATCGTGACCAGCCGACGAAGCTGACAGGTGAGCAACTGATTCATCTCAAACCCTGCATTTTGGAGATGTTGCAACGGCATCGGGAAAAGCTGCTGCGATCCGCAGCACCACCCATGCGACAAGCATGATCATGACGGTCATGTGATGCAGCTGCTTCTCATCATTTTCTCATGCTTGAGCGAAAGATGGACAGGAGCACAGACAGACTGAACAAAAACCTCACATCTGACCAGGACAAGGACAAGTTGCTTGACTCTGTTACTTGATTCATTGCTGACATTTCCTTTAAGTTGGAGCACTCAAACATAGGTATAGAGGTATCTCCTGCTTTAAGACATTAGTGTTCCTAAACCCCGGTGTCCATGGCGACTATGGCTCACTTCTCCCAATTCGACAAGTTAGCGAGTTCATCACGTTTAGCTGAAGCAGTTGCTAGACCATTATCACGAGATTCATAAGACCCATATGAGGTGTTTATGATATAATTTATTAAAGTATTGTTATTTCTTGTTTAAAATGTATATAAGTATGTTGTTGGCCACTGGCATCACTCTTGAAATTACTGAATTGATTTTATTTGGCATAAATTACTAAGTTTTGGAGTCGCATTCCCTTAACCCTGTTTTTCCCAATGGATGTGTATTTTCGTATGCGATTTTAGTGAATGTCAGGAACGCGTTAGTTGCATTGTAGCAGGACCGACTTCAATTGTAGCCGCTATCCTTTAATATTTACACTGTGGCAACACAGTAGGTTTGCTTACACCAGCATCAGCACAAACACGTGAATAATATGTCGCAGTATGACAGCTGCAACATTACGAGGTGATAGGAGTTGAGCTCATTTTAAGGGACTGCTGTCATATATGCAGTCTGTCATTGACCGAAATGTTTTATGACCCGTGACCGTACGTCTATTATCGCGATAAACCAAAGCTAAAGTCATTTTGCTTTTCTCCTTTTTCGAAAAGCAAAAAACCTCTGAGTTTCTTTCAGTTAGTGAAAGCAGGTGCTATTGCAGGTCTTCGGTCAAGTGGCGTAAAGTGAACATTCGGAAAACAGGAGATACCTGCACATGTAAATATTATTTGTGACTAAACACTGTAAAATTGAATGATGTGACTACTTTTGCAAGGCACTGTACAACTCACCATAAATTAAGCCTTCCGATCTGAGAACATTTTACATTCAGCACTTACATTAAGTATGCATATATTTCACACATATATGCATATAATCATTGAACCCTTGTTTCCTTCTTCCAGTGCTGAGGGGCAGTGGCCGCTCCAGATAATTTTTTCGGAAGGGGTAAGGGGGAGATAAAATGAGTTAAAATGGGGAGGGGGTGCATCCAAAGAGGATAAATGTCACCCACTTGTTTCTACTAAAAGCACAAAAAAATAAACATATTTTCTTAAAATACACAGTAATTATGAATACAATTCATGAAAATTCATGTTCAATTATGAGAACATGCTTTTGGGAAAATAGTTTGGGGTGCCTATCTTCACTTCTCACTTGCCTGACCTCCACTTTCAAGCAAATGGCCAAGTAACCGCTTGTCACCATTACCCTTCTCCATGGGCGTCCCTCATGGATCAGTATTGGGATCTCCACTATTCTCACTCAGTAATCAGATCCCTTTTTTCCTTCAGCACATCCTCACAACTGCTGCTACTATTTTCAGAGCTAGTTCTTTCCTCACCAACCAATTATGCTGAAACAGACACACATCACAAACCATCACTGAAGATGAAGTTTCACCTCTAATACATGAAAAGAATATATGACCCACAAGTTTCAATGCCAGCTTTGGACTATCCTCTGCTATTGAAGTTGTGTTTATGGTCTAACATGAACTGTTACATGTAAAGTCTATATATTAGAAATTAAGTTTTATACATTCTTAATTTGATTACATTTTAATTTAGGTCTCTTCCTTAGACAGTTTAGCCACTTAGCACCACTTACCCCTTTTTCCCTTCCAGTGTATTCAGGTGTGTCTCCAATGATTCCAGGAGACTCTCAGGTGCCTGTAAACAAGCAACACGAGGGCCGTAAGTAAACCAGAGATTCGGGCCTAAAGGTTGGCATTAGAGGAACAAGAAATTATGACAGAAATCAGTTCCCTCGAGGTTAGCATGATAGCGATAATATATTACAACAGAAACTAAGGCCATTAAGGTTAGCATGATAGCGATAACATATCACAACAGAAACTAAGGCCATTAAGGTTAGCATGATAGCGATAATATATTACAACAGAAACTAAGGCCATTAAGGTTAGCATGACAACGATAACAAATTACAAAAGAAATGAAGGCCTTCACGAATAGCAGGATAGCGGTAACAAATTGCAACAGAAATCAAGGACCAAAAGGTTATAATGATAGTGATAACGTTACAAGAGGAATTGAGGGCATCAAGGTTAGCGTCACAAGAATAACATATCAGACAAGAGAGCGGGAGCATACATATTAGCGTCACTGGGCCGGAAGCAAAAATGTCATCACACTAGGTAAGAGACACATAAGGAGTGTTGCAGAAGAAACAGAGGCTATCAGGAGAGGCCACTAGACAATATAGTTAGAATATACACGGAGGAGGCATGCAACAGAGCTAAAAAGAAAAATCAGAAATGAAGGAATACAGTTCAACTCGTAGACAAAGAATACATGCCCATGCTTAAGAGTAAACGCCAAAGCCTCCCACTTCACTACCCATAATGCAGTGCAGCACGCTCACCCAAGAACAACACGGAGGTGCATCAGACCCAAACATGCGTTGGGAGTCAAATGCAGCAGAGCGGCGTAGCCAAACACGTTTTATCCGTGTAAAAAAAATCCCAGAATCACTGCGAGACATCACATTAGTCAAAGTCTCTTCTTCATTATCGCTTTTATGCTGCCGATTTTCTCAGGGAATAATGAAAGACGGATCCCAGAAGACGCCGGGAATACGACGGACAGACCCTGGAAACTGCAGTCACGGCATATATTGATGAGGGCCATACTGCTGCCCACACTGTGTGAAGTGCACCATCAGGACTGGACACCAGTCAAAAAGCAGTCAGAAATTAATAATATACTGTATGTCACTCCTAGGTTTTTCTGTGCCGCCATGTTGGTCTGCCCAGGACTGTCTGAATTAGGATAAGCAAAGGACCATCTCTCACTTCCAAAATCACCATTTAATTGATACTTTATTGATCCCGGAGGGAGAAATTTACACCTTTATGCCCCCCCCCCCCAACTTGCTTTCCGTAGGTGAGAGCAAGCTGACCATTTATTGGCTGCCATCGCCGCACGACACAGAACGCGGCGTACGGGCATCCATATTCTCTCACAAGGACACCGTTCTCAGAATGATAACCCACAGACAGCTGGTGCAAAGGCCCTTGTTCCGGCCAGAGCCTCGGAGCAGCTTTTACTCTGGCTGAATGCCGCCCTGCATTTTATTACATTTAGTCGCTTTACAGACATTTTAACCCAATGCAGTTTACGGTTCTTATAAGTCGCCTTTCTCAAGAAAACAACAGATCCCTGGCCCTGGAATCTGCAGCCTGGTCACACAGTCAAGTCCCTGAAGTCCCGCAGTAGTCGCTGTTGTCTGGTATTTGAGCCGATGAATATGTCTGACACCCCGGGTCCTGGCACTCCTGGAGTGTTTAACGGAGAAGTGAGGCCTCCCCCAACCCTGTCTGGATGTTCAGTTCTGAACCAAGTTCACTAGTCATTCATACCGAGAAGTACTTACACAGGTTTTGGTATGAAGACTGTATCATGTTTATAGATTGGTTAAATGAAACATATTGGGTTTATAAAGAGGGGGTGCACACACCAGATTAGGTTTATGGACAGAAGATATGAAGACCATATCAGGCAGGGATATATAGACCATATTGGGTTTACAGAGAGGAGAAATGAATATCATATCATGTCTCTAGACAGGTTTAATGTAGACCATATCTGGTCTATAGACAGTTTTCATTTAGACTATATCAGGTATATAGGCAGTGTATGTAGACCACACCAGGTTTATAGGTTGTATATGTAGACCACACCAGGTTTATAGACAGGTTGTATATGTAGACCACACCAGGTTTATAGACAGGTTGTATATGTAGACCACACCAGGTTTATAGACAGGTTTTATGAAGACCATATCTGGTCTTTAGACAGGTTTAATGTACTGTAGACCATATCAGATCTATAGATGGCATATGTAAGATCATATGAGGTCTACAGGTAGCATATGTAAGATCATATATGAGGTCTATAGATGGTATATGTAGACCATATCAGACACAGAGACCGCCTACCTCTGTCCCTCAGCACTCCATGCAAATTCCCTCAGCCTTGGCCCCGCAGCTTCAGCCCCCAGTTCCAAACCCCAGCTTCAGCCCCCGTTACCAGTGAAGCCCATGGCCTTGTCCTGAGTGGGGGAGCTTCAGTGCATGCTTCAGTGCAAGACAACAGACCCCACCCTCTGTGGGGCTTCCAGAATGTCGGACCACTGCGGCTAAGGCTCTTTAGGAGAGCAGCTCTAGATGGACCTCCACACCTTGCAGCAGGTCTGGCAGATTGGTCCATTATAGAATCTCTACATAGACGTATGGAAGATTCCAGACAACTGGGACACACTGGTCCACATCTTAGGATATACATTGTCCTGCAGTGGAGCGATATCCCAGAAAATCCCCCAGTCACATCCAGTGAGGCCTGCACTGCTCTGGACAGGAGGGGTATCACGTGTGCATATCTGTGACTGGGACCCTGAGAGATGCCCCCTCATTGGCTGTCCCAAAATGCGGAATGCACTGCCTATGCACTACTCACACTCTCAGCCTGTGTGATCAAGCTGCACCTCTGGAAGTGAGAAGAGAATGGACAGAGTAGCTGTCAATCACCTGGTTGAGAGTGCAGAGAGGACACAATTGAACCATGGGATCTGCCCCAGATGGAAGAAAGCGAGACGATAGGATGACCTGTGAACTTCACCATGGATGTCTGTGATTGGCTAGGGCTGCCACAGGAAAACGAATCGCAATTGGTCAGAACCTCAGCGTAAGAGAGTCTGGGAGTTGGTTTTGGCCACAGAGCATGCACACACACGCTGGATGACACCAAACACACACAAGCGATGTTAGTAGAAGCATGATGAGAGAGAAGGGTCTATGATAAAAGGCGACTGTTTTCAGGGGAGCTGACCTGAGTGAGCTCGGGAATGTCGTTTTTGTCGATTCCGACTTGCTGTTGAAAGGGAGAGAGCATGTTAGAGGTCAAACCTAGACAGCCTTGGTCATCTGGAACCCAGAGCCTGGGCTCAGCCTTAAGGCACCTCAGCGATCTTGAGGAACTCGGACACACGGGTCATTCGTGTCAGGAAGCGCTTGTAGATCTCTAGAGCGTCCTTGCACTGGCCCTTCTTCATCTCAAAGAACTTCTCTGTTGTACGAAGAACAACAAACAAAAATACCATTAAGCAAAAGCATATATAAAATCACACATTATATGTGCTATTTAGCAGAGGTGTAGTTAGTTTAACTGCTTGGAGCAGAACCATTAAGTTATTTACACGCCCTGAACTCCATCTGAATAGCCTACATGAAGCCACTTAAGCTCATCCATTAATGTGCAGAAAAGGTGTCATTATACTACAAATGAGCTTTTTACTGGGGAATCCTCACCTAACAGATTGATGATCCCATCGTTATAGCAGGCAAAGAGCTTAATTAGGTCTTTGAACAGCAAGAGAAAGGCAGCGTTGATGACTCCATTGACAAGTTCGTTAGGATGGACCTGTCAGGGGGGAGAAGGGGAGGCTTCATCTTGCCCAATGTGTAGACACGGAAGATCCATTTAGAAACGTGATCAATTCCAGCAAGAGCTTTATGCAACCACATATTCTCCCATATTTAATAACACGCCCGATGTTATTGCTAATAAAGTTTAAAACATACATAATTGGATTGTATTTTGTGGGCCACTAAGAGTTATACTTACTGGATTTGTACTGGGGATTTAAGCTGTCTGAATTTACAACCACGACACGTTGACTAGTTGCTATGGTAACCGGTAATCATGACCGGCAGGTGACAGCGTCTGCCGGTCGTGTTGACATGCAGACTGGCACTATTCGTCATTGGCTGCGCGGTCCCCGTCATGTAAAACGCTGCGATTTCACTCACATCGAACTCCAGCAGGGCGTCGATCTGGCCCTGGAGAATCGGCATTCCCTTCAAGAGCTTCTCCGTGGTCATGGTCCTCATCACTCCGTCGGCACTGGGATGCATGGCAGATGTAGCAGCGTGGGGTTACTGCCTTCACACCTCCTTCCCTGCGCCTGTACCACTTTATCACTCTGACCTACAGTCAGACTCCGCCCACTGTGGGTAAACATCACTTGAGCCCCCACCCCCGTGTCTCCGGCAGTAGCCCGACGGCAGGAGCGACAGCAGGAGCGACAGCTGAGTCAGCTCCAGAGCTTGGGAGAAAGCAGCTTGTCGCTCTGACGCGGGATGAGACCTTCAAACCAAACAGCAGCCATAACGGGTTAGCCCCAGATTAGCAGCTGTGTTGGCTGAACAATAACCCAGCGCGTGTCGTTCATCGCTTCTTAACGAGCAGCCGCCTCGGTACCTGCCGGCCCAGAAGCCCAACCCCGGTGACGAAGGCTGACATACCCCTTCTTCACCCTGGCGAAGTCAAAGGCCATTTGCCGATAAGTGAATGCCTTCTCGTTCAGGTAGCGACTATAGCGTCTGATGAAGGTAGACATATCATAGCCTGGAAGAGAAGACCAACACGTGGATGGTGAAGTAGCAGATGACAGGAGGCCCCCCGAGAGACTTTATGTTTTAGGGTTTTCCTAGTGGGGGGGGGATCAGGCTGCTGATCAATTAGTCGATATCTGGAGCACGTGAACCGTGGGTCAGACTTATTTAGTGAGCATGCCTTACTCACCATGGGAGCCGGTTTTGTCCAGAAAATTACTGAGGTTGAATAGAGTGTTCCTGGAGGCGAGGTACTGGATGAATCTCTGCAGAAATGGAGCATGCAGGACAAATGGATCAGGTCTCAACCAGATCACTATTCTGCTCTACAAAGTCAAAAGACAGTAACTAAGGATGCGTGTTACCACTGATTTATTTCTGTTTTCAATACTGTCTGTAATTACCAGATTTAAAAAATTCAATATTTTAACGTGAGAATCAATTCTCAAAATGAAACATTCAAAATCTTAATCAATAATGTAGTGTCAATCCTTCACAGTAACTACACTAATGCTGGGACCAAGAAAATTGATTTTTCTCTGTGGTTTTAGTGTGGATTTTTTTTAGATATTGTGATTTTCACAGTTTTATTCAAAAGCACACATAGCTGAACAAAGATAGTTTGTCACAATTTTGATAAGATGTGCAGTTACTGTGTTTTGCCTTTGTGGGGCAGTATTCTCTAACTAGGAGGAGCACCGCCTTCCCGGCATGCATGGGGCAGGTATCCCACCCCAGGCTGTCCGCAGGAGCCCCCTGGCTGACAACTGACGAGTGCTGCTCTGATGCGCTGGCGGGGGCATATTCACGGTATGCTGCCAAACAGACAGGGCGTGTGAGGAGAATCTTCTGACAAACAGCAGCCCCGGCACCCAAGCGGCCAGTGAAGGACGTCCGGACAGCGAGGTGCCCGGACCCCCACATGGAATTAAACTGGCCCTCCTTCAGAAAGGAGCCACAGAGTCTCAGACTGCAAAGGACAGGACTCTGATCTGAGGTCAGATCTGAGATATGAGCCTGTTGACTCAAACTGAAGCAGGCTAGGAGCTAGATAACAGAGCTATTATCAGCAAAAAAAACAGCAAAATCACATTTAAGAAAAACTGTGACTCGGGGCCCGAACGGACATGCTGTCACACGCAGGGCCGCAATTTACAGGCAAAATATCTTACTGATGTTTGATTCTGGGTATTAATCATTTCATAAAACATTTATATCTTCACGGCCTCCCAGGTTTGCTAACACATCATGGCTAAATTTAATTTAGAGAGGTGGGCATGTTAGCCATATTCTGCAGAAAATAAACACTGCAGTAACAATCTTAGCGTTAGGCTTATTTCCTTAAATTTAAGCAATCGTATGACTTGTTTACATTTAATGTGAAAATGTCGGGGACAGAGATGGCCACGCGGACAGTGAAGGTCTCCCCGGGAGGACATTTCTAGAGCCTCCGACTTTAATCTTAGTCTTCTGGGCGCCTACAGTGCAGCCAAAATGCATTTTACTACAAGACCTGCTAAATACACCCAAAGCCGTGAATAATCATTCTGAGGCCCAGAGCACAGCACGTACAGAGCTCAGCCTGCATTCACCATGTACAGAGGTAGGGTGAAAAATGAGGCTTTCCAGGGCATGGTACACGTAGGAGATGCCGCCCTGCATTTCGATAATCCAGTTCACACTGTTTACTTTACCAGGTCCCATTAGGTTTCACCCAGATTGGTTGTCAGCAAATTCGCCCACAGTTGCTCCTGACCTCTCAAGTCCACCTCAGCAACAGAAATAAGGGATTTTTGCAACCACATCATCAATCTGTGATGTGCGACCGTGAAATATGAGAGCTGGCAGAAGCGGAAAGCTGTGCTGCTTTTCACTGAACAAACAAACAATGTAAGATCATTTAGTAAAAATAAATGTAAGAATAATATGCAAAATTGATCATTTCCCCCCTGTAACTCAAATACATGCTACTGCAATGTAATATAGTATACTTTTGAAAATTATCCATGCAGGGTGTGCCCCCCCAGATTAAATTTGCTGTCTGGCGAAATATATTCCCTCTGCAAATTTTACCATGTGGGATCCCGTCCCCAGCTTGGCAAATTTTTTCGGCCAAGATTTAAAAATACCAAAGCATCGCAACTCTTGAAAATACCGCCAAAATCCCGACGTATAATGTCTGGACGGTATGAAAAATGAGATGACAGCGGTGAGTTGATTTTTTTTACACGTGAAATGCAGGATAGGCAAAAGCCGTGAGTGTCACCTATTGGCATGACACCATGAACATGGTGGTCAGAGATCGGCCGGCCATGACGGGTCTCAGCAACGCAGCTGTTAGCCAAAGAAACCATCTTCACACATAACCCGGCCCAGGAAGCTTTTGTCTGGCTGCTGTAACGACCCATCGGCTGCTGCTACCTCACCCTGAGCGATCAGCGAAACAATATCATGCCTATATCTATTTTATGTTCTTTAATTTTTAACGCCATATTAACGAAAACAATGATAATGTGATTACCGCCTTTCCATCTGCAGAAACAGCCATACTAATGTCAAACAGTATACCGGTGTTTGGGGTAAGATCAATGACCATTTCTTAGAAACCTATTTTTAAATAATAGAAACAGTCGGCTTAATGTGTCTGGTGAAACTCAACCCTCTGCTAGGGAGCTCCAAGATGATGGACCAGTCTGAGATAATAGACCAGTTAATGAACCCAAACATCTAAAGAGGGGTGTGACACTGACCTCATTGCCGAGGACCATCATGTGATGTGTTGTCACCAGCGCCTTGAAGACCACGACCCAACTGGCATTGGTCGCCCTCTCGAAAAGCGTGTCAGCCATCTGTGGGATGTTCACGTTGGTCTCGTTGGTGGCCTGGATCAGGTCTGAGGAGAAGCAGAGGAGAGAGCCGAACGTGTGTCACACACATGTCACTTTGCTGGTTGTACAAGAGCTGCTCCTTCAGAGACACCTGGCCTTACACTTCATGTCAGGCAGGATTACCATGAGCCAGTGACACTCAACTGTAGCATCAGTGTGACTGTACAGTAATGCACATGGCTGAAATCCTAACCTGCAGGCCAATACATGAGGATAAACTAAGAAGGAGAAGCTGAGGGCCAACCAAATGCTTACACTGAGTTTCCCAACCCATGACGACCCTTATAATCAGAACAATGCTAACAATGTGAACCACAATGACAGGGACAACCCTATTTATACAATTAACTGAAACAAGATACTGTCCACAGGAGGACAATGGTGTGGCAGAAGAGACACTTGAGCAGCCGTGGCTGCGAAGGCCAGCTGCTTTGTGCTGGTACCACGGGTAAGTGGCAATTATCGACGGATCAGATTTCCTTCTGAAAGTTGCACCGGTCGGTGCAGGGGAAGGTGCTCCACACGCAGGACTCCCATGACCCCAGGAAGCAGAAGGAGCAGCACTCAGGGCGGCTGAGGGGACGGGAGCCTCTGCAGATTTTTAACATCAACACAGCTTTGACAGGTCACAGAACAGAACGCGTTGGGATATAGGCAAGGTGTGGCCTAGCAGGTCGGGATACAGAGAGCAGGGCTGCTCACCCTGACTGCTCCTGGAACCGGCTCAGCCTGCAGTCTCAGTTATACGTCACTTAATTAAGGAAAAGGCAAGTGCTAGACAAATAAGACTTGAGCTACAGAACATCCTTCACTGTCAAAAACCAGAACTCTGTGAGAACAAAAGTTATGTTCCCGTTTTCTTCATGTCAAACCACCGTTTGTAAAAATATCCTGAAGATGATGCTCATCCTAGCTTAAGCAGAACCTCAAATATTAAATTGTGAGAGATATATGAGCCCTAATCCCTGACATTACATCTTTCAAAACAGCAAATCACATTTTTAGGCCTCAGTGATGATGTATGTCTTACAGGACTACTATTAGCTCTGACTGCAAATTAACATTCAACAAATGTCTTGCTTTGATCAGCTGGGGAGAAAAATTATGTTCCTCTGGTCTTCCCGTTTTTAGGTTCTCTGAGGCAGGAAGTAGTGTTCCTTCTCTCCCGTTTCTTGTTTTTTGTGATAGGCTAAGTAAAGGTACCTACCTGTTTCCATTCCT
>JAODUD010000134.1:13215126-13227865 GCA_026784285.1 Stomatorhinus walkeri
GATTCCTTAGGGGCCCTCCCCCCACATGGGGCCCTGGTAACTCAGTCCCCGTTCACCCCCCCACTACGACGCCCCGGGCCACACCCCTGTATATAATCTTGGTAAGCAGAACAGGGAATTCAGCCTTCAAACCATGATGACTTTATGTGCTGATTCTTCCTCTAAACTCTACAAGCTCAATGACTCTGAGATCAGATCAACACAGCTCTCCTGGTTTTGGGAGGCTGGTGTGTTTTCACAATTTCCAATAAGCATGATACTATTGCAGTTACCATGTTAGCATGGACCAAGATCATGCTCAGGTATAGTTGGATTAGGGCATTCAATGAGCACCTCATGCCTCAGGTAGAATTAAAGACAGACAGGTCCAGTTGAGCCCCACTGTAATGATGACCCTACAGAAGTGACACTCTTCAAGATTGAAGGAATCCGAGGGCTGCTTGTGGTGATTAAGTAGCAACAAAGCTCTCTGTGAATTCCAGGGTACTTGGAGTAGGCTCACGGGATCCAGCCCATTTCACACTGTGACCGTATGTCATTGTCGCTTCTTCATAGCCGTTATATTAAAAATGGCTGTGATACTCTGTACATCTGGGGGTACTTACATTTGAATAGATCAGATCAGTCGAGGTCCAGCCTCCCAGGTGAGACTGTACGTCAGCACCAGGCACTATAAAGGCTCTCCTCGTTCTTCACGACCCACAGCCACGCTGGTGGATCTCCAGAACGTGATTCCATCTCCCTCATTAAAGGGGCTAGTGCTCCTCGTGTTGGTAATCCGTGTGTTTTGGGATCTCACCTCTTTTCCGATGGCACTTAGTTAAGTGACGCATGACACCGCATGCAACTGATGAGATGCGCGTCTCATTTCTGCTCCTCTGGTTTTAGTGCTGAGGAGATCATTACCGTAAGATGGCGGTGGGGGGGGGCGGCAGAGCCCTCTTCTGAGTGTAACTGTGCTGATGATCACCCCCACCCAATGAATCAGCTGATGGACATGTGTATTCACCCCACTCAGGACCACCCTGGAAAGGCCTGTGTTTTCAGTTCACCAACATGTGACCATGGACTAACGCTGTTCTGGATCCTGATGGCCCGCCCCTGCAGGCTTAGTGCCCCCCCCCGCAGTTTTCTCTGTAGCTGTTAGTAGTGGCTTGAAATTAGCAAAGTATAATAAAATCAGATTTTAATGTCGATACAAACTAATGCATTTTGACTTGCAGACACTTGCCAGCTGTCAGTAACACATATACACAAATATGAAAATGATACCATTTCCTGCAACCCTTAACACTTATACATTGACGAGGGATAATCACTACTTTTCTTACCATGAACTTCTGATATATTGCATTTGAGATAATAACTACTTTTTGTTGCTTTGAATGTCTGCATTCCATTTGGGATAATCGCTACCTTTTCCTCTATGAACTTCTACACTGTATTTGGGATAATCACTTTGTTACCATGACCTTCTGCTGCATTCCATGCAGACCAGCTTGGTGCCGTACAGCAGTGTCGTGTGTATGTGTGGCCTGTGCATTTCTTTACTGAGGGGAATGCAGGAAGTGTGTCGTTTTGTACATGCGTGCCACCCACAGCTCCACTTCAGACCATCAGAACAACTGACCACAGCTGCTGTGAAGGACATTTTATTCAACAGAACATCTTCAGGAGGAAAGAGCTGGAAAAAAACTTCATTGTACAACAAAGTACACCACATTAAAATCCACCAAGGGTAAGGCGAACACGTGGATGTCACGCTCACGTCTGACAAAGGAATTGCTGGTACAGGACATCTTCAAGAACAATGGGTGCAGCAATCACCCTAACTAATAATCTGGCTACATATATAAATAAACATAAAAATCAATCCCATGAGCAACACATAAGGCTGAGGGAGGCCTGGCGCTCAGCACTTTACAGGATCCACACCTGTCCTCTTCAACCCACGTTACACTGCACAACACAAATATAGTACATCGGCCGATATGAGAAAACACCGAATTTGGGAGGAAGGGGTGGGTCTGGAGGGTGGCATGCATATCTAGGACCAGACCCTGACCACTTGCACCTTCATGCTTCTGAGTTCATGCCGAGTTGGGCCAACCGGGGATCAGGGCTGACCTCAAAGCGGTAGTGATATCCCTCCATGTGGTCCCTGCATGCGTCTCGGATGTTATAAAGCCAACGCTTGATCCCCTTCCTGTTGAGGTAGAGGACCAGCAAGAAGATCAGGCCGATGAAGGCCAACACCACACCCAGGAACATGTAGGATGTCTCCAGTACGCCCTTCATACCGTTGGAGAAAACACACTGCAGCTCTGATCGGTTGATCTGCAGCAAGGTGAGGTTCTGCAGCTCCATAGGGGACAAGCAGGACAGGTTAAACTTATCGGGCACCGTGTCGGACTCTCTCAGCCAAGAGAGAAAGTCCTCCATGTTGCAGTCACAGAGCCAGGGGTTACCGGCCAAGAGGACCTGGAGGTCAGGGGGCTGGCTGAAGGCTGCTAGTGTGCTGTTGTGGAGCACTTTCAGAGCATTGGACCTCAGGTCCAGCAGACGGAGACTGGCCAGGCTGAGGAGTGTCTTATCCAGAAAAAACAGATTGTTGTTGGAAAGATTCAGAGTAGACACCTGAACGGCTACAACTTGCCATGTCTTACTTTCATTAGTTTGAGGGCTACTGTAAACAGACCTGTTTGAGCTAGGATGCCGTGTCAGTTTCTTTGAGAAGAAAACTTCTGTGCTGAAAATTCTGAGTTTGTTGTTGCTCAGATCCAGGAAGTTAAGGTTTGGCAAGTTACCAAACGCTTCTGGACCAATCTGCTCGATAATATTCCCAGGGAGGAGCAGTTTGGTCAGCTGCTCCATGATGACTGGAAAGGACTCGTTGGTAAGTTCGCTGATGTTGTTCCCAGTTACGAAAATGTACTTGACGTCTATCGGAAATGCTTGCGGGAGGGCGAATAAGCCTTGATTTTCGCACCGTACAGCTGTCTCGTTACACTGGCATGGGTCCGGGCAAGCCTGACACAGAGCTGGAGCAAGCACCTTGAGGAAAAGCACCAAGCATAGCTTCTGTGTAATTACATGTCTCCGATCTGATAAAATCCGGGTGCCAGAAACACGCATTTTCATGAACTGCTCTGAGATCCCTTTTCCACGGTCGTCAGAAAGTTGGTAAATTATGCTGTTCCAGGTTCAAATGTCTTTGCGCTGGAAGCTTCGCATAACTCCGATCACGCTAGAGATATAATACACGAGAAAATGAAGCAAGACTTCATGCACAGATTTCGGCTCATTAACACATTGACGAAATATAGTGGAAGAAAGTTTAGATCACGCGCATACTAGTGTTACTCTTCTCGTTGTTTACTAATTTTTAAATAAAATGAAAAAGTACAGCTGTTGTTTCAGCATTCTCCTGTTGCGTTCACTTGACAGCTAAATCCAAATCCAAAATTAAACTGTAAGATCTCGGCGTCTTTCGGGCGTTGCAAGCGCTTTAAGCCGAACGGATGCTCCGAGCGCAGCGCTTTACTAAAGCAAACCTGCGTTTACAGCTGCTCCAGAGTCCCCTTCCCTTTGCACAGTCCTTCTCGTTTTAGGAAAGGGGGGGGGGGGGGGCAGTCTTTCCAGAGAGTTAACCGTAAAACGGAGCGGTACCAGGGATGTACCATCAGCCGAGGGCGGCGGGGGTTCGAACCGCCCGCCCGCAACTGTGTAACCACCACCCACATAACTTCTTAAATTGCGATTTCATCCATAAAATATCCCAAACCGAATGGAAAAACTGGCTTCATGCAATCGTAAGCGCCGATCATGTTTTAATTAGCGTGCATTAAAACTGGTGGGTCGTGAGAACTAATTCAAAGTTTTTATTCTGGATCGAATCTGGCCAGATGTTTCATGTGGGAAATAGTTCCACGTGTCATTATTTAAGTGTTTTGACATTGAAGTAACATATGTAACATGTGTAAACTACAAAATACAAAAAATGCAAAATAAAATACAAAAATGCGTTAAATTGTTATCTGCAGGTTATGATTAAGATACTGTCCTCAATATAATTACCGGTTTCAGATTTATTATTGGCCAGTTTCGCTTAATTACGAGGACTGTATAGTAGGCTATCGAGTGTAGTCAATGCAATGCCGAATATTTAGTATTAAAATCAAATTCGTACGCAAAACACAGACATCTTCGAATCTTTGCAGTATTTGACCAAGTCACCTGAACTCCAGTATAGGCCTACGTAATAGTCCTACCTTCATTTCATTTATATGAAGGTGAAATTAGCGCCCCCAGTGAGAAATGGTTGGTACAGCTACTGTACTGTAAAAAATTAACAGACCAAAACACCCATTCATACACCACCATATTTCATAAGAATGTGGTGTAAATTGCTTTTCAGCAACTCCTCTGAGACCTGAAAGGACTTTCCCGCACATCAACCTTCTAGTTGTGGATCACAAATCAACATGGTTCCTGTTTTTTCATCAAGCCTAATTCGCTCCAACTTATGGGTTTCACAGGGATATACGATGAAGCTAAAATCACAGGCATCTGTAATGATGTACTTTATTTCCCTAAAGCCTCTTTCAACCTGACACTGCAGCGCTAACCAAAACACCACATCTAACATAAATATCCCAGCTTACGCATATTGTAGGTACCCAAATGGGTGCCTAGGACAACCCTATGGTCGTCACCTTTATGGATACATCCAAAACATCATTTGGATGGAAAATTACATCGCCTGGCTCTTGCCTGGAAACAACAACTGTTGACTGGAAACTGGCCCAGTTACTAACTCACAGATGCAAGCACCAGGTGATTAAATTTTCTTTTTTTTATGCTAATCATAATGAATTTAATCGGTGGTCTGCTGGGGCACCAGATCCTACAGGTCTGGTCGGACTTGACAATTCAATCCTGACTTTTTAACCTCTGCAGTCCGTCTTCAGATGAACGTTGACAAGGTGCTGAGCTTTTTAACAGGATTCGCAGACAGTTTAGTCACAATACAGCGTAACACAACTGTCCTGCACCCCCCCCCCCCACCATGCACAATGCTCAGCAGCAGAAGTTCAGTGTATTGTTATAGTACTCATGAATTTAGATTAGATTCTAATGACATGCCAATTGGTAATCTTAATTGATTAATGAAGAGTAAATATGCACAGGAAAAATTCCAGAAACCTCAAAAAACCAGGCAAGAGAGGAGTGAGAGAGACACAGTCACGTGGCTAAGCTATCACAGGTCTTGGACGTGGCTAGTTCCTAAATTACACCTGCGCAAACAAATTAATCGCAAATTAAATCATGAATTTATTCAACATTTACCATTAAGAGATTTTTTCAGGTGTTAATATTTTTTATCAATATTTTTTGGCGAGGCATGATTGCATTTTGCAAATGTATGCAATTATTTTTAGTTAATTATTTATTACTAACAATAAACAACAACGAAGATTATCCAAAGGTCATTCATCATGCACTTAAGAAAAATTCAAGCCCAACAACAGATCGGCACGTTGATCTGCTAAATAATACATATTACTTAGACATATAACTAAGTATAGATCAAATGTCAGCTACCTTTTTAAAACAAAAAGACATTTTATCCTAAATATCTGACCCAAGATTTACAAAGAGCCGCAATGAATAGAGAAAAGGGTTTGAGATATGATTTTAATGCAATATCGATATATATGCATTTAACACAAAAACGAAACTTCAAGTAAAAAAATAAAGAAATACAATTTCGCTGGGGGGGGGGGGGTGCTTTGGGAGGGTGAAAGGGTTTGATAAGTAGCAATAAAATCGGGGACTTCGCTGTGATCAATCAAAAGCAAACCTCAGTTCTCTTAGGCCACCTAGTGCCATAAAAAATAATTACAGAACAAGCTGTTAATTACACGAAACATCCATCCATCCAATTTCTATACCCGCTTATCCTATTGGGAGGCCGGGGGTCCGGAGCCTACCCGGAAGCAACGGGCACGAGGCAGGGAACAACCCTGGACAGGGGGCCAGCCCATCGCAGAATTACACGAAACAGCGTCTAAGAAATAGAACTAGTTAACAACGTAAAAAAAAAAATATATATAAAAAATTTACTACAAGAAGTGCTGTTTTTCTCATAGAGAATAAAATCTAACTTTCATTTTAGTTCTACTGCACGATATTACTATCATTACATTTCAGAGTATGTCGATATTACTCTTTAGTTTTCCCCCAAGAAGTAAGCACTTACTGTTAACCTTAAAGTATGCCTATGTGTAATTAAAAGCAGCAGTGTCGTAAACGGTGGAGGTATTTAGTTATGAAATATGAGACCTAAAGTTTAGGGGCTGAGATCCTAGAAGCTTAAGTTGTGCTTCTGCACAGCAAGCCTGCGCATGGTTATTCTAGTAAATATCTTAGTATGTTAAAAAGAGTGAAGGGTAGTGTTGTGGTGGTAAGAATGAGGCCCCTTTATACTGAACTTGTTCTGGTGGCCTGACAGAATGACTCACTGGGTACTGTATGAGTGCCAGGGTGCGTGAGCACATTATCAGCTCACTACACATGGTCAGGGGCGGTAGCTAATATAAGACCTCTGCTCATATCTCACTGTCGTTCTCGGTCGCGTAGTCTGAACGCCGACCGATTGCTTTTGACAGGGCGGTTTACGACGCCTATCGCCGTAAAAGTGGGGAACCCATTTAAGGGCATATGCAGCATTTGCGACAGTCTGACACGACTTACGGCCGTCATCTCCAGCCAACCCTGCGCCTCGGTGTCCCCTCTCCTTGGCCGTATACCTCCCGCAGTCCTCCTGTTAGATCCGCTTTCTTCTGCACCATGAGCACTTGGATCTGTGTTGCTGAGGCCCGCCGAACCCCTGTTTTCAGCTTCATCTAGCGGCAGGTGAGAGGGGTTTGTGGGCCGGACATACAGAGACGGCTCCGGCCGGTCGGTACCCTTATCCGTCAGGCCGATCGGCGTTGACATATACGCTGCGGTCCCCGTGTCACTTTCTTGCCAAGGATTTGGAGTAACTTACCTGGGCGCAAGTTTAAATCGGGCTTCCACACCCCGGACACATATCAGCATTAAAAGTGTCACAGCATAATTATAGGTCATCAACCGGACTGGTAAAAGGACAACCGCAGGTATCTGATTGCTGGTTGTCAACGCAGCACCGGTGTTGTGGATCGTAATAAAGTACCCAAATGGGGATTGAGGTTGTTGGAGGGGTTGATCGTGGGTGCAGCACTATGCTGCACGGTTTAGTAAAAGTTGCAATGGATGACTTTATCTGGGTAAGGTGTCTTTCATCACCGGAGGACATCTATATGCAACATGGGTACATTTCCTGTCCTGTTTTCAACCGGTTTGTCTTGGATTTGGTATTTTTTCATGCCAACGCACAAGCGTGAATGAGGGAGGAGCCGGAAAACTCTTTAAAAGCGTTAAACGTTAAAGCCATTTAATCTTAAGTGTACGTTATGAGAACTATTTAGATAAGGGACTTCTTGTTTTGGAGTTATTCGGTGTAGTGGGGATGAAGCGGATCGCCTTTGCTGTTCTGCATGTAGCATCTGGAATATGCTTGCTGCTTTGTAAGAGCTGCCCTGTGTTTTTAGAATGGCTCTAGTGAAAATGCACTTTTCCGGGCCCTGAAAGTAGCAGCTGAGTTTGCAGTGTCATCCTCTCTCCTTCTCCCCCAAAAAGGTTGCTCTATTGTCATTGACCCTCTCCTGGTAAACTGGGGCTGCCACTTTATCGAACACAGACTGCCAGGTTCTGGAGTGAGTGGGGTGGGGTTGGTGGCAAAAGATTATTTATGAATTTATTGAATTTATTATTATTGTAATTGTTGAATGCCGAACTGAATTTCTTTGATCCATAATGCAGGCTTAAAAGTCTAAGCATGTTCAGCATTATTTCCAATGCCTGCTGGAGCTATAGGCAGAATGGGCGTAGTCGCCAGGGCCCCTGAATTACATCAGATTTCTTGGTAAAGAGGCCTCCCAAGTAAAACTTTTCCTTATTTGTTTATTCCAGTCATTCAATGTGTATAGATATATATTTTATTAAATACAGTTTTTAAATGTACACATCCTAGTTACCTACTGTAGATGGAAACTGACTTAATTCCTTGATTCTTTTATACCACAGTGTCTGTACCTACTAATGACATCCTGTCCCCGCACCCCCCATTTCTACCCAGGTTCGACATACAATTATGGAGGCCTGAAGGTTGTCAGCGTTTGGGGGAGGTGGAGTCTTCCCTTCCCCAGGGTGGGGGCTCAGGAGACGGCAGCAGTTAGGAGGAAGCAGTCGTTACATTTTCTATGGAACTGTTTATATAAAAGAAAAGTCTATTTTTGCCAACAGAGTGAGTCTATATTTGTACAGTTTTGTATGTATTTATGTGGACGGCGAGTGTGTGCGGAGCAGGTCGTCACGCGTGTGCGGTGAGGTGAGGCTGTTTCGTGGCTGCTAGCGTGCGGTGGATCCTTGACACAAGCACTGTGCTAGCGCTTCCTCTCTGCCACCCAGGAGATATCAGCCTCTGCTTCCCTACACTTTCCAGTGCGACTACGTTCGGTCGTGTCCACTTTTGGGGGGTTGTTTCTGTGTGGGCACGGTTCCGGCGGCCAGGATGAGCCCCCCCCCTTCGGACTGTACGCCGCGGTGCCGGTCTGCGCAGCACGCGGCTGAGGTGGTGGCGGCGCTGACGGCAGCGGACTCAGAGGGACGTCTGCGGGCCTTTCTGTCGGCCCACTGCCACAACGCGGCCACCCTGCGAGACTCCTTCGGCCGCACCGCCCTGCACATGGCTGCCTCGCTGGGACGGCGCCCCCTGGTGGAGTGGTTGCTGCAAAACAAAGGTGCTGACCTGCTGGTAAAGGACAAGGAGTCAGGGTGGACTGCCCTGCACCGCAGCTCCTTCTATGGGCACATCCATTGTCTGCTGGCACTGGTCAAGGTACTGGTGTGTGCTTATTGGTTATTCAGTTGGTCTCTGCTCATGTGCTTGCTTTTCATTGGCTAATCCACATTCAAGATCTGCCTCAAACTGTTCATCTTTAATGGTACCAAACCATTGTTGGTTCAGACTCGACACACCAGCATCAGGTTGCTTTAGTCCATTCGATCCCTGATGCCGACCTTTCCTGTCACCCACCCAGCATGGTGGCCTTCTCACCACCCTGGACAAGGAAGGCCTCTCCGTCCTGGACCTCACCATGAAGGACAGGCCCCAGCATGTGGTCTTCAGGAGTACCGGTGAGGAGAACTTAGGCTTCAGGTTCTGTTACTGTTCACTGTCCCTTTACTGCTGATGGGGCATTGTAAAAGTTTTTTCTGGCTGGGAATCCAGGACAGCAAGATTCAGCTTGTGTTAAGGCCTCTCTAGGTAGCACTCATTTGTGTTTTGGGATTGGCATCTGCAGAGTGGAATGATGCAGAGCTTCCCCGGATTCGTCCTTGACTCTGGCTTGTATAACTCCTGTTTGGAAAGCTCTTGGGAGTTTTACTTACACAGAAATGTTCTGAGGGCAGAATGGAAAACGATTGGTTCAGAGAGATAACCAATCAGATTGTAGAGGAGGTGGGTCCAAGCAACTTGAGGAGGTATGACCATCCAATAAGATGTCATAGTCCCTCCTCTTCGAGTTGCTTGGACCCACCTCCTCTACAATCTGGTTCAGAGAAAGAACCAGTCATTTTCCATTCTGCCCTCAGAACATTTCTGTGCAGGTAAAACTGCCATGAGCGTTAGGAACACTCGGGTGTTAGTAGTTGTTGAACGGGGTGTAAGCAAAAGGTGTTGATGTCATTTTGGAAATGCAGCGCTGTTCTAAGCACGCCTGTCTCTCTGAACAGACCCCACAGAGGTTTACACGTGGGGGAGCAACACTAACTTCAGTCTTGGACACGGTAACCAAGAGAGCCGTAATCATCCTGAGATCATAGACCTCTTCGCCCGGACTGGGGTTTACATCAAACAGGTGGGCGGTCATCTCTCAACGTCTTAAAATGGGGCTGTTGGGTTGGGACTTGGACAGAAGAGCCCCACAGAACTGGGTGTGCACAGCAGGACCATGATTTCTGTGGCACTGGGATGTGGGCACAGGCTGAGGGATTTTGGCACTGGCCTGTGGAATCTGGATTGATGGGAGTTGGCTGGCATTGGTGCTGATAGCAGGCCATTTATAGTTTGTGCTAGATCCCTGGACAGCTGTGCATAGAGGTTCATTGTCTCAGTTGCTCTCCTTTTAGGAATTTGGTGATCGTAAGGGGCCATGGGGGGGGGGGGGTAACTGGTCACATGCCTGCCCCTTCTGCCAGCAGCTTCCCCATTATTCTCACCCTCCCTCCCCACTGTGGTACATTGAGTGTTTGTGTGCCTGGCAAGCTGGAGAGTGTAATTCCTGTTCTGGCCTACGTGTGGCAGCATGGTGTCCCCTGGCCCGTGGGGGTGGGGCTGATGGGCTCCTTCCACGAGGGGTGTCTGTGCCAGATGTTAAAGAGCATGGTCTGGTGGAAGAGATGATTATGAGGAGAAGGAACATCCTGTGATATCGTACTGACCGAGAGAGAGAGAGAGAGAGAGAGAGATACACACTGTTTTCTGACAGCTGCAGTATGACATCAGCCCCTGGCGGGGGCGACGTGTCCGCGGTCAGTCTATCTCATATCTCCCCCTGCTTTGTCCTCCAGCTCAGACCATCCTCTTTCACGGTTTTAGCTGTCCAGATGATGGATCCAACAGTACCCGACTTGTATCCCCCAGGTGGTGCTATGCAAGTTCCACTCCGTGTTCCTGTGTCAGAAAGGACAGCTGTTCACTTGTGGACACGGTCAGGGCGGCCGCCTGGGACACGGCGACGAGCAGACTTACCTGGTAGGAGCGTCCTCCATCTGGCGCTGGGTGTAGCTCCTCGCCGGTGCTGCAGGAGGCCCGCCTCACCTCCATCTGGCTGCCGTTACCCAGGTGCCCCGTGTAGTGGAAGGTCTCCTGTCTCACCACTGCTCACAAGTTGCTGCTGCCAAGGATCATACCGTGGTCCTGACGGAGGAGGGCTATGTCTACACCTTTGGCCTTAACACCTTTCACCAGCTGGGCCT
Source organism: Stomatorhinus walkeri (assembly GCA_026784285.1). Classification (NCBI taxonomy): domain Eukaryota; kingdom Metazoa; phylum Chordata; class Actinopteri; order Osteoglossiformes; family Mormyridae; genus Stomatorhinus; species Stomatorhinus walkeri. The sequence goes on from JAODUD010000134.1 coordinate 13,226,257, forward strand.
GACCCCCCCACCGGCGTCCAGCCATGTGCCCAAACAGGTGAGGCCCCATAGACCCCCCCACCGTTTTGGGGATCAGCGCCCTGTGTTATGCAGATCCTTTGAGATGGTTAGGTCAGAGTTTCAGATGTACGGAGCGATGAGCTATTTCACCGATGGGCCTCCAGATGTTCTCCAAGGCTTTGAAGGGGAGGACTGTGGTTGGCGTGGCGGCGGGAAGGTTCCACACCGTCCTGTGGACCAGGGAGGCGGTCTACACCATGGGGCTGAACGGAGGCCAGCTGGGTGAGACCCGACACCTTGAGCATGGAGGTCACGCTCCATTTCATGTCCCGGCCTTGCGATTGAGGAGCAGCCTCCACCCATTCTGGTGGTTCCTTAGGAACGTTCCTCCCCACCTGCAGGCTATCTGCTCGACCCTAACGGGGAGAAGTGTGTGACGGCCCCCCGACAGGTATCTGCCCTGCACCACAAGGATGTGACCATCAGCAAGCTGGCGGCCAGCACCGGCGCTACCGTGTGTGTGACCGAGAGGGGAGATGTCTACCTGCTCGCCGACTACCAGTGCAAAAAGCTGGCCTCCAGGTGAGGCGTGGACGCCGTCCTTCTAGCTGTGTGTGGAGAGCTCCCTCCGACTCCCCATAGTGTCTGCCCACACCCCTTGGCCTCTTTCCATCCCAGGCAGCTCAACATCCAGAAGGTCCTAGTGAGTGGGGGGAGCCTGGAACATCGTGTGGACCCCCAGGTGCTGATGGATGGGGGTGGGGCAAAGGTGTCTATCCTCGCCCTGGACCAGGCAGGAAGGGTATGTGTAGATATGCCTCTCTCGGCACTGCGGGGTGAGTCTTGGCACGTCACTCATGATGCCTTCCCTCTCGCTGTCAGGTGTTCTGCTGGAGATCTTCCAGCAGCTCCGTGAAGCAGTGTCGCTGGGCGTATGGCCGGCAGGTGTTTGTGGCAGACATGGCGCTGAGCGACGACCACCTGATGTTCGTCACCCAGGAGGGTGAGGGCTTCAATGGCCATTGGCAGCAAGACCGCAAGAAGAACGCGGATCGCAAAGGTTTCGACTGCGTCCGCCTCCTAGCTCTAAGCATCCTGCACATCACCACCTCATGACTCTAAACCCCACTTCTTTCCGATCGTTCAGAGGCAGGAAGCGGGGCGGAGCCGGGTCAGTCCGAGGCTGGCGGGGCGTACGAGCGGATCCGCTTGGAGAGGATCCCGTTTATCCATAGGGCCGTCAGCATCACCATGGACACAAAGGGCCGCAACTTTGCGGTGTTGCAGTCGGACCCTAAGACAAGGTGTGGGATTGGGGTTAGGGGGTGATTGTGTGGCTCAGCAGGTTAGAATGTTGGTTCAAATCCCAGAGAAGGCAGTGTGATTTTGCCGTTGGGTCCCTGGGCAAGGCCCTTAATGTCACACTTAGCCTCACCCTGCTTGCTGTCAAATATTTGTGTCACTTTGAATAAAATCACCTGCTGAATGATTAAAATGTAAGTGTAGGTGGTTTGGTGCTGGCTGTTCCGAGTTCCCAGAAATGCCGGCTTCATGGCAAGTGTGCAAGATGCGAGCGTTGCGTTGATGCCCCGCCCCCCCGATGTCATCC
>JAODUD010000134.1:13245892-13255897 GCA_026784285.1 Stomatorhinus walkeri
CAGGTTGTGCTGGGAATTTGGCCCCATTTGTTCACACCCCCCCCCCCCCCCCCCTGAATTGCGTCACCCCACAGTGGAACCACATTCTGCTGCAAAAGAGAACCTTGTATTTTTCTATTGATGCTATTTTTGTTAATGTTTCTGGAATTCTCTTTGTTGTGGTGCTGGGGTATCTGCAGATTCTTAGCAGTCCTTCTGAGAAATGTTGTACTTTGTTTTTCTGTGACAAAGGAGATTTTTACCATTAAATGAACGGATCCTGAAAACTGAGCTTCAGTGTCTGTCTCTTCTCATCATTTCATACTAGGGGTCGCTGGAGGGAATTTAGGTTTGATTCAGGTTTGATTTGTTTTTAATGAAATCCAGCGTATGAAATGCTGAAACGGAAACGAGGTTAATGTTCCAGGAACTATTAAGGGCTAAACCATATTTGAAATGTAGATTTGGGGATGAGGTGGCATGAATCATGAGGGAAGTTTAGGAGGGGGGAGGGTGAGCAATGAGTCTGAACATGTAGTGGGGGGGGGGGCTGTGCAGTTTTTATCATTTAATTCTGATTGCAGCTGATCACTGACGTTCATAGAGAAAAAGCTGAATGAATTCCCCCCCCATCCCGGAATCTGATGCCGCTGGAGCTCTGATCCAGTCCAGGGACCTAAATCTGAGTCCAGCTGCTTGCCTTGGGATGCAGTGAGCAGACCTGACCAGCTGGGATGGCTGTGCTGGGATTTCTCTGGGTCAGACGGGTAAAAGCCGACAGCAGCTTTTACACACATGAGAAGCCTGCATCAGGGTGAAAACACGGTTACTGAAATAGCGCAGAGGAGGGAGCTTCTCAGGTCAGGCTGCAGTGGCGTCCAATACACCACATGCACACTGGATTTTCTATTGTAGTCAGAGTTGAAAGTGTGTCGGCCCAGGTGAAAACAAACTGGACGTGATGTGAATAAACCCCAGCTTAGGGGATCTTAAGGGGAGTGCACAAGAGGGGCCATAATTCACACAGAGGAGTCATTAGCCAATGATGTGTTTTGAATCGGTGAGTGACGGGAAATGGGGAACTCCAGGGGCCAATCAGCTTTCAGCTGGGATCAGTACGCCCCTGTCCCCGATGGGCGTGACCAGGTAATGTGTGACACTGATCGGCTTATGAAGCAGATAATGTTGCGTGACGGTTAGCGAGACAGAGAGGGAGAGAGAGTGCAGGGTAGCTATGGCTTGCTAAAGTTTATTACAGTTCTGGGTGTGAGGCACACTCTTTCACACAAAGGTTGACTCCCAAACATCTACACTGGCAAAGAGCCTTTCCTGTGATGTTTTTACATTCTCACCCCAGTCAGAAGGGGCAGTCTTCCTAAGACTGAGCAATGGGTCTGATATAACAGCCTTCCCACCCCCTACTCCAGGCTCACCTTAAAGTTAATCCGTCACTAAATTTCCACAGAGTCATAAAAATAATATTTAAGTTCTCCTCAGTCATGGGGCTCAAGACAGTTCTGACTCCCAAGACACCCTGCATCTGCACCAGGAATGAGAACTTCTGATGGACAGTGCTGATCAGGCAGAACGTGACCAAGGTCCATCCCATAAAGGTGGCAGTAATTCCTGCACCTCTACCGACTTACAGCTGAAATAAAACATAAATCATATACATCGAGACCCTGCCCTGGAGCTTTCAGGAGCGATGTGAAAGCAAGTTAAGATCATAAAGCATCAGCATCGATCAAAGAAATGTTGGCCATTGGCAGGGAGAACTGTGTCTGCGATTTTTTGAAAAAAGGGAATACTTTCCTGAAATACTTTTAAAAATGATAATTAGAATAATTTCACAAAATATTATGCTAAATGATGGAGACGTGCAGAGGTTGCTGGTCTCTAATATCCACGCATGCTGTTCAAGTCACCTGCGGTCTTTTCCGGAGAGCAGAGGGGTGGGGTACTACCTGGACAGGATATCGTTCCATTGCAGGCCACTTGCACATACAATCATAGTAAATAGGCAGTTTAGAGACACCAATTAACCTAAATGTTGACTGAAGGAGGAAACCCACACTACAGAGAGAACGTCCAGAAACATATTGCCAGAGTTGAAGCAACAGTACCACCACTTGAGATGTCACCAGTGACCAAAGTGCTGCTGTAAAATCATACTATTAAACTAAGAGCTTAGATGCTTTTCAAAGCAAAATAATAATTTTAGCAAAGAAAGCTTATGGACGTATACTGACGTATATCTGACATTGTCTTGTGCATACACTCTTATCAGATGAAAGAATTATATTTGGAGCCCATCAGGTACATATTTACCTGAGCTATATCTGACTCCATGTGTGAAGAGCATTACGTGTGCCAGACATGGATTCGCCCTCAGGGCTGAAATCCAGGAAGTCCCTTAGGAGATCATGACAGGAGAGTGACAGGAGAGACAACATCTCCGGCACATTTGATGTGTTTGATGTTGTTCACCAGCCAAGTCTTTGACGGCTCTGGGATCGGAAAGCTGGTCATGTATCACCTCAGATGGTGCTCTGGCCTTCTGGGAATATAATAGCCATCGCAGACCTGCCCTCAGCAGAGGAGTGCTGTCATTTATGGCCCATAGATGTTGACGTCAGGTTCCGATTAAATCTGTTTTCCTCCCCTAATACGACCCTCTGGATCAGAGATGGTGAGGTTTCAACTGAAGTCATTTTTCCATCGTTAAACACAATAGACGGAGCACTAATCTGTGACCTTGCAGGCGGAGGGCAGCCACCGATGGAGGGAGAGATGAAGCGATGATGTTTCACGGTGCTCTGCCAAGAAAAGCATGGTCAGGCCGCAGGGCGAGAGGCCTGGCCTGCGTGTGTGTGGATGTGTGTGTGCGTATGTGTGTGTGTGCATAAGTCAAGGGAGAGTGAGGACAGAGATGATTTATTAGTTTCGTCTGGATTCACCGCTATTTACTCTGGGCGTGCGTTGACAAGTTTATCTTTAGGAGTGCGATACTGAAGAAAGTATTACGCTTTGAGATAATGGTATAGATATCCATGACGATGGTAACAGAGGCAGCTGTTACCGAGTCGACGGTGCAGAACCGCACCTTAAGGCCTGAATAGGTTTCAGGGGCTCCATCGTACACATAGGGACACAGGGATAAACGCACAAACGAGGACCTTCACACGCACACAGGTAAACATGTGGCTGATACTGATTCAAACAGGAAGCATAGAGCGAGTGGAGGTCAGTGAAACTGAACCATCAACATCATCCACAGCAGGCTGATGCCAGAGCAGACAGGCCTGGTTATGTAGGTATTTTTGTAATTATTACACTGAGGGGAATGTGATAAAAATCTGTAAATTTTTTACTTGTGGGGACATTTTTTCTGTCCCCACAAGGATAACCTCAGTTTTATTAAAATCTGTGGATGCAGTCAAAAAACAAAAATAGGCCGAAATTTTGTATTTCGTTTGGTTAAGGTTAAGGCTGGCTGGGGGTTTTACTCATAGAAATGAATGGAGAATCCCCATAAACATATGAATACGTGGACAGTGTGCGTGTGTCTGTCTGTATGTGTGCGTCTGTCTGTATGTGTGCCTGGAGGGGCTCCCATCCAGAGTGACTGCCATCTGTCGATTAAGGGAGATAAAGTTACCCCCTCTCCACATCTGTCCAAACCGCCAGAGTTCGGCATTTGGCGTCTGCGCCCAGAGACATCCACGCTCTTGCAGAGGTTTCTGACCCCCACAGCCAGGCATGAGTTGGAGATTTATTTTTTTTTGGTGTAAAATGGTGCCAGATTAATGCGAAACAGACCCGCACTCACCTCGCATCCAGGCCGTGCTGCGGCGTGTCCCGAAGCCGGCAGTCCTGTCAGTGGCATGCCGCCGTCGGTGTTTCCATCGCTGTTTCAGCCAGCTACACCAATGGTTCTCAGTCTTTCTTTATCCAAGGACCCCCCCGTGCCCAGGAAAACATGTTTGGGCACTCTTACACAGGTTCCTCTTTTATGCATTCTGCAATGATGACACACTTCCCTGCCATTATTAACATAAACATAATTTAATTTGGTTACACTGCCGAGAAATGTCATTTAATATGAATATTACTCAAATAAGCTTTTACTCAAATACTTTTGCGTGGCCGTCTTTGGTCTTTGGTCCCTCTTGAGGCCCCCTAGTGGGCCTTGGCCCCGTGGTCTAGATCCACTGACCTACACAATATACGTAAAAAAATAAATGAATGGGTGCCGGTTCAGTATCGTGGTTTTATCTGAGGAAGGTGGTCACGGCGGACGGAGCAGATTCAGGAGCGCGCCGGCGAATCCGCAAAAGTCGGGGAGCTCTCCTCGTTATTGGAAAGCCATCACATAAAATTAGACCAAGTAGCCAAAGAACGATGTGAAAACAAGAATTAAATAAATCCCGACACACCTAACAGGCCTCTAAATGCTGCTAGCTTGTTTCCGAGGGGGGGGACTCTGCCCCTTCCAGCCCCACTGGTGACACGGCAAATGAAATCAGAACCATATGGGTGTCATTACCAATTTCAGCCATAACTGTTAGTGGGAAAATTCCATGCTAAGGCTCACGGTATCTATACATCCTCCTCTGACTGTGCCTTTTAATTACGTTTTATTACAGACAGTGCCGATCCTAGGCAGAGGATCTCCGTGTTGATTCTCCGCAGGAACAAGAAGGGTGCCGGTGAAGCAGTACTTCCCTAAGCAGATTTGTCTTCCAGCGCCGCTGTTATGTATCGCTGCATGAAAGCCTTGTCTTTCACAATCGTTCCCCAGCCTTCTGACGCAAGGACCCCGGTGACTCGTCCATGGAAATCTTAGCCAGTCATCCCAGTTCACCATCTTGATACTTCTGATACTTCACTGACATGCACATAAACTACAGGTAACATGTCAGATTCGCCAGCGGTACAAAACTACGTAAAGTAAGTAAGCAAAAAGAAAGCAACAAATTAAATCTGCAGTAGGTTCTTTCACAAAGCAGGAACTTTTTTACAGGAACCAGAACATTTTCCAGAACCATGTTCACATTGCAGGCCTGATTGTAGTTTATTGGAAGCAGTTCCAGAACTCATTTCTTAGTTCTTACTCCAGACTAAATACCAAGAATGTGAAAATCTTACTTGTGGTCTTAATAAGACCGATCTTGCTAACCTGCCTCCCAAGGGTGCAGCGAATCATGGGATTGGTCTAATTTTGGCAAGGATGCAACCAATGCATCCTTGATATTTGGGATGTGGCAAGAACAAGATCCCTGGGATTTTACCATCCTCTGTGCTTCTGTTCTTAGTATTGGAACTGGTTTTCAAGAGTGGAAGGTGACCTGAAACAGAAATACAAGAACACAAATATGGTGAGCGTCTAACTGTGTGATATCTGGCATATGATTCCAAGCTTACAATGTATACAAAGTGTCTCCTACCAGACCAAATCAAAGGTGGTTGGAGATGATGTTGGATGTGGTTAGGATGAAAGTGCAGGGATGTGAGTGTGGCACAATGTTCCACAGTGCAAAGCCAGGATCCTGAATCCATCAGTATTTTATGTTGAAGTGAAATTTCTTCACCAAAAACTGGTCCAACAGCATCTTCAGGGCAAGTGCGCTAGTGACTGGACCCTCTCACCAAAAGCCTTCAGACTTTATTGAGCCAGTGCTAAAATGCAGTTAAATATAATTATGTTAGCACTTGCAAGACGTCTATAAAGGTTTTAACACAGGAGAATGAAGCCCCACACAGTACAAATGTAAGAAACCTGTACCTTCCCGATCATTTTGGTAGCTCCTGCTATTAAGCAGTTTAATAATTTACTAGGACCCCTGCCACAGCTGCCTGTTTCAGATCTCATTACTAATAGTGGAGTTTTTACCATTCTGGATCATGGGAGTGTTGTGCTTATTAAATACACTGAGACTAACCGTTTCAATTTCATTGGAAGAATAAACATTTTTACAGGTTTGACTGGCTTCCAAACAATTGAAAATGTTTTCAGCTTGGCGCGTATATTGAACATAACATTTGTGCATAAGCCACAATATTTTTCAGCCCCAGTGAAAACAGTTCTAGCTGGATTGTTGGAATCTGTAGAAGATGAAGTGGGCTTCTCCAGTGATTCGTACCAGATATCTGGCTTATTTTCGACTGAGCCAGTAAGGGTTCAGGTGACTTTTCGGGAGTGTATACAATCTTCTCATTCATTGGCGTGTGAGATCATCCCTCTTGCCGCAGTCAAACAACCCCATAAACAACTATCTATGGTCAAAATCTCAGAATTAAAAAAAAAACAATAATCATTTTCCCTCAAAGGGTGGGGTGTAGTGGGCGAGTGGGCGGGGTAAACTGGGAGGAGTTTATGAATTATACTAATTTAAGTAAAATAAAAAAAACACTTCAGACTTTTAGACAAAACCACACAAATGCACGCACTACATGCATATTTTTCCTTTTTCTGCCAGGCACTAGGAATGAGTTTCTCTTGTGGACTGGGCCAAAAAGTAAATAAAGTGGGATTTAGAAGGGGTGGTCAATTTGTAGATTTGACATTGTTAAAGTGGGATAGGACCTCTGCTCTTGAGGATCAGAGGTCAGGCAGGAGAGTCACTGTGTTCATCTTCTATTCCATCAGGCTGGGGCACTGACACAGTATTTAATGTAAAACTGAAAGGTTAGTGTTGGTCTATTTGCAGTTCAGGCACACTTTCTGGTACATTTTCCTATTTTAGGAAAATCATCAGATCACCTGACTTTGTAACAGATTTTTTTTTAAATAATTAAGGGTGTATTGCATATAAATAAATTAGAAAAAGAGATGAATATTCTCAGCAAAGAATCAAACAGGTACAACCTGACAAACTTCTCAATGCTGTGAACCTTAAATTCTCTTATTGAAAGGAACAGACCTCCCATCTATTCATCTTCTTTGCCAGTTACCAAGTACGGGCTGGTAGCGAGAGCTTGGAGAATATCACAGGGGGCACAGGACACAAGGCAAGGAAACACCTTGGAAAAGTTGCTGGGAAAACAAACTATTACTTGATAAAACACGTTCCTGGGAGAATTCTATGTGTGCTGTTTTTTCCTTGAAAGGTGCTATTTCCGTCTGCATCAGTGATTCTGATTAAGTTGTCATTGTTCGGTGCGTGACAATGTGCTGGGACACGGACAGGCTGGCCGGTGAGAAACCAGCAGACGGCCTTCAGTTCCATCCATCCAGATTCATCCTTCAAATGGCAGAAACTTGCAGCTTCCTGGCCAACGGACCTCGACTCGGTCTGTCCTGCACTCAGTACTCAGTACTAATAACTCCTGATTGTTAGAATTGGCTGTGGTTCAGCGTCAAACGCGAAATATGGGGCAGACACGCAGCAGGCACACTTCACAGTGCAATATACACAAACCAAAGAAAAGAATAGAAATTTTACAGGAAACGCAGAGCAAAGATGTCTTACAACAAAGGGCAAGCAAATTTCCAGAGCTAATGTTTAAGAAAATTTCATGAGGGAAATTTAGGAAAAAGTTCTTCTTTGGATTACATGAGGACTGAGGGAGTTTTGGTCCCGGATACTGTAACATATGATAAGGAAGCCTGACTTTAGATCATTGGTGGCCTCATCTCAAAAAGAAATGACTGAGTGAGTTTTGGTCATTTACTCTTCACATGAGGTTGCATAAGAGCAAACGACTGAAAAGTGCCAGGCAAACGGTGTGCTAAAATAGTTCAGTATGACAGTTCAGTCGTGTTCTGCTGCCGGATCAGAACAGACCACTGGACTGGATTACAGGCTGAATGCGTCACGCTCTTGCGCATTCCTCCACCTCGTCGATCCATCGCACGGCTGAGGCATTCTCCGCCCATGCATCGGTCACTGCCGGCCCCACCCAGCCTCGCGAGGAGAGACTACCAGCTCAGCTATGTATCGCCTGTGAGGTTTATCTCATTGTGCTTGTCGGGGGAACGGGGAAAAGTGTAACGCGGTTCTAAAGCGGAATGGTGACAGCAGCGCAGTGAAACGCCATAGAGAAGGATGCTAATGAGGTACCGGGCAGGTCTACTCAGGGTGGGGGGGAACACGGTCAGCTGAGGCCACAAGGCTCAACAGAAACACGTATCATTTCAGGCCTGTCAGAACTCAGCACTCGGAACACTTTATAGCCAGTAGGTATGAACCTTCCCGAACTGACTGTCGTTCGGTGCCAAAGGTAAAATACAGGACAGACAGCAGGTGATGTTAGGTTGAAAAGGACAGGAAGGAGAGGAAAATAAACATGGAAATTGTTCCTGAAACAGTGTGTGTATGGAGTTAATAAAATTGTTTGTTAAAAGAAAAAAATATGAAACATCCATCCATCCATCCATCATCTGAACCCATTTGACCTCTTCAGGGTCACAGGGGGCCAGAGCCTATGGGTGCAAAGCAGAGAACAACCCAGGATGGGGCACCAACCCATCAGAGGGCACAAGGCAAGGAACAACCCAAGATGGGGCACCAACCCATCAGAGGGCACAAGGAAGGGAACAACCCAGGATGGGGCACCAACCCATCAGAGGGCACAAGGCAGGGAACAACCCAAGATGGGGCACCAACCCATCAGACTGCACACTCACAGGCAATTTGGTAACTCGAGTTAAACTCAGCATGTTTTTAAACTATGGAGGGAAACTGGAGTAGCCCACGAGAACATGTGCAGAACATGCAAACCCCACACACATGGAACCCTGGCAGAGGCTGGAACCCAGCTTGCAGAGGTGTGAGGCAAAAGTGCTAACCAATGTGCCACTCAACATGAATCGCATAAAACAAAAATTGTAGAAATGGCTGTAACCAAAGCTTTGCGAGGCTTGTCCTGGCATCTGTATTTATTGTTTTATTGACATGCAGACAGAGATCTCTCCCCGAAGACTTATTTAACGAACATTACGCAGGTTAGAGGCTTATAAATGACTATCAGGGTTTTATGGAAAGAACGGGCATGTGCTGCTTCATCACAGCTGTTCTCTGCACAGCTCAGACAGGAAGCATCTTCTGGGCCAGAACCACAGGCTGACGCCTATACTTACGGCACTCCGTGACGACAGTAATTACCGTCACTGCTCAGCCAGCGGGGCCTTTGCTGAGCCACACGCCTGTGCGCAGGTACGTGAAGACGCCCGGCTCACTGGCGTGACCCCCCCCAGTGAAGGCAGCGTGGGATGATGAGAGACACATCCATCCATTCTGGGGGGGGGGGGGGTCTGCGGCCTCAGCACAGACAGATAGTGAGAACTTGGTCTGACCCAACAGATGTGATCGGGTACCAACCCTCACAAAGGTCTGATTCAGCCAAGTGGGCCAAACAGGGAGGTCTGCACCCCACCCCCAACCCAGTTGACCAGGAACACCCCTCAAGACCTCTGACAGAATTAAAACACTAATCCCCACCCAACATACCCAAATGTCAACCCCTTGGCAATGCCACTGCCTCCCCTTAAAATTCTGGGTGCCAACAGTGTGCATTTGAACGCACATTCCATGAGAAATCATTTCCTACTACTGCAGCATGCCCTCAGGATGCCCGCTAACATGAACGCTTGCCTTACATACTATACCAGCATGCCCACAATACTTCTGACCCACAATACTACCACAATACTACTGATTGCCAGGTAGTACGTGACCTCCACTGTAAGTGTTTTACAGTCAAACTCATTGCACAGATCTAGTAGTAAGTTGCACTATATTGTACAGCATTTTCATTTATTTATATATAATTATCATAATAATCATAATGATCTCATCTTATGCATAAAGCTGTTTTCAGACTCTTGGACAAATGCTGTTTGATCTCATTCTGTGCCTGCATATTTTGATATGACAAAACAGTTTGGCTTGACTTGCGTTTGTTCTTGTGCTATATACCATGCAGCTATTGTAGTGCTTCACGGACCCAAAAGACGGGACGCTGGCGTCATTAAACAGGACGCTAACGTGCTAGCCTGCCCTCAGCATCACCCGCGCAATTAGA
>JAODUD010000134.1:13258947-13272589 GCA_026784285.1 Stomatorhinus walkeri
TGGACTAAAAAACACCCCCCCCCCCCCCCCCCACGGCAATCCCTGCTGGCTGCTATGGGTGTCTGCGGCTTATCTGTAATGATCACACTGTAAATGAGTTTTCATGACGATTGCAAAACTCTACATTATCACTGCTATGGGGCCAACTTTTAAGAACTTTCAGGTTTGTTAGAGCAGAGAAGAAGGAGTAGGAATGGGAGGGGGCTTGGCATGTGAAGTATGGTGGGGGGGGGTTAGGGATTTCTCAGAATGAGGAGAGATCAACATGTAGGGGATGGGAGCGGGATGCGTATTAGAGTGTATCCATGTATGTGATTCTTAGGGGCTTTGCAGATAGAGAAACAATTACCTTTGGACCAGTCCCTAGGGAGTGCTGATGGGTGGGAACCCTCTCCAAAGGCATAACCCAAACCCTGATAGCACCCCCACATGTCAGTTCTCCGTGAAGCATGAGGGCTTCGTCACTAGGGTTGGCAGTCCCCTCTGAAATTCTCCAGAGACAAGCCGTAAATCATCACTGGGTTGCTACAGTGAGGCAAGATGGCCTTCTCCGGGTGACGCCTTCTAAGAGGGAACATCGCGTCATATTTTACTATCATGAAACTGCTGATTGGGTCAAAGCAGAACAGCTACAGCAGGGAAGTCTCCCAAACTCCCATGCGCTGACGTCTGGTTCCCACGGCCTGCCGCTGCAGTTATGGTCAAATGGTTTATGGGATGTTTTTACGGGATCTGCGTCTGTAAGGAAAATGAGTTTGTTGGGATCGTCTGGGTTTCAGTAAAAGAAGCCAGTAAGGTCATAACCATAAAGCGTGGTAGGACCGGAGCGAGTGACACAGACTGAGCTGGTCAGTAGGTTCCTCAAGGGAGGAAGATTACCAAGGTAAGAAGAAGTGACCTCAGAGAATATGAATGAAAATATCCCCTAGGATAGATACAGATAACTGTGTGGCCAGTCCTCCTCCTCATGGACTTTTGTGGTTATAAAGTAAATCCAGACACTCACCCTGTAGACTCATTACCAAAATTATGCCTCTAAGGTTTCCTCAATGATACCTCACAGGCCCATTTCATACCCTTCTGCACTTCCTCTAATCCAAGCCCCATTTCAGTTCTTCTCTGAATGTCTCCTCCACCATCACCGCCATTTTTCAATGTCCGGGAGGTGAACGTAGATGCGAGAGATTCCATACAGTCCTTAGAGCGGACGTTCCGGCCAAGCCCAGCGGAGATGAGGGTGTACGGAGCTCTGTCACACTTAGGTGATGTTTACGACTGCGGAGTGGACTCTCGCGGAGCAGTGGTGAACGCTAAACCCACCGTCTCAAAGTCATTTCACACTCCTCACGCTGTCCTTGCGCTGCCCTCGTTTTTAACAGAGGTTGCTATAGAGATTAATCTAGCAAAGTGACTTGGAAAAAGCAGGTAGATGTCAAGGGTATTGGTGATATCAGAAATGTCGCTCCTGGCTAATCCGGGGGAAATGCTAGAGAACTGGAAGGTTCTGCCGTTGCCGAGGCTGTGGCCATGGTAACCCCACCCGCGTCACGGCGCCCCGTGAAACCTGCAGGATAGAGAGGACGGTGAAGCCGAATGACCTGTCTGTTTATCCGTGTGTATTTCTGGAAGAAAAAACAGCCCCCCCCCCTGGACTTCATAATGAAGTCATGTAGTGCACAGCCTCTTAAAATCCCTGTTTGGAGAAATTAGCTTCAGGGTCCAGCTTTAAAGGAGCTGAGCTGCACCTCTTGTGTCCAGCACCTTGTAACTAAGGGTTCAACTGTTAGTCCAGCTGGATAATTTAGCTTCAGGCCCTTCGTGTAATTAGCTGGTCAGCGCTGCCATCTGGAGAGGCGGGCTTCACACAGCACATGTTAATTAGAACCGCGCTGACATGGGAAGCACTGGGCGAGCTACAATACGCGCCGCATAAGTGCGGCAAACTATGCCTGCAGAGGCCGAGGGCTAACAGAAACCAAAACAGGAACCTTGATCCGGATGCCAACCACAGGTTTCAGGTTGGGTTGCCCCAGCTGGGAGGGCACTCAGAGGGAAGCGACCCTAAACGCCAGGAACGCGGTCAACGTGGTGCTAATGCTCTGTGCCCAGACCACGGATGCTGAGATAGCTAATTTGCTTTGTATTTTAATTCTCTCTGAGAATCTCGATTACAACCAGGCCTCCGAACTTCAAAGATGCTCAACTGAAAGATCTGTGAAGAAACAAACATATCGAAAGAAGCAGATGCTTGTGTTTTTTATGCGTGTTAGATTCCAAAAAAAAAAATACAAACACTTTTCAACTAATGCCACCCAAAGGATGTTTCATTGTAATGTGAAAATGGGATCTCTCTGAAATTAGTGAGCCAACTTGTCTGGCATGAAGTCTTGAAACACATTACAATGGTTAAGAAACTGTGTGATAGATTTTCACTCCTAACAAGTCCAAAAAATCCAGCGATGGCCACATCACTGCTAGTTACTGGAAAAAGGGACTCGACTATTGTCTGTCCAAGGACAGACTGTGACTCAGCATGTGTGCTGCATTTCTGTTAAACTCATCTAGCATTCAGGAAAACCGCCCCAAACCAGTTACAATTCAGAGCACATGGAGCAAAATGTGCATTTTAAGAATGCAAACAAACAAATAAACAACCTATAAACAACACCAAATAGAAAATGTTTGCTCATCCAAAACACCAGATGCAATAAGTTTGAAATTGGCTTGGGAGAGATACTATGCCATTGGGCGCCGACAAACAGGACACCACAGTTACCACAAGGGTGAGAAATTGCAGAGTCAAAATCAGAGTCAAAATCAGAGCGATATTTATTGGCCAAGTATGTTGAACATACAAGGAATTTATCTCAGTGGGTGTGGTCCTGGTGTAACATCCAACATGCAAGACAATTGAAGACAATTTACAAGCATGTAGACGTGAAATTTTCATATTATGAACAGTAGACTGTCTACCGACAGACAGAATCAGCATGGGGTTGAATAAAAGGTGGATGGATGGATGGATGGATAGATAGATAGATAGATAGATAGATACTGTAGAGATAGATAGATACTGTATAGATAGATAGATAGATAGATAGATAGATAGATAGTTAGTTAGTGGTGATGCTGGAGTTATAGGATCCCAGCTGACTAAAGTGCAAAGTGTCAGTTGTTAGCAGAGCAGTTACTGCTGGTGAGGGACACTGCTGTGGCCAAGGAACGGTCTCTGTGTCTGGTGGTTCTGGCTTTGAGTCTCCGGCTGGAGGGCAGAGGCTGGAAGAGGTGCGGTCCTGAGCGGGAGAGACAGCTTGGAAATTGGCCGCTATTATAGATGACCCTGCTATTGTAGAGTGGCGAGTGATTATTTTATATGACTGCTGATAATATTCTCACAGATGTTTGGCAGTACTTTTGTGTATTAGGAAATGATGCGTCTAGTTTTTGCTTCTCTTAAGCATTCTCTTAAATGATAATTAACTGCACCCACACATATGGCCTTAGACAGTGTGTGAAGAGCAAATCCATGTGTCAGCAAGCTCCAAAGCACTAACACGGTCATCTTCAACCACCCATTCTCAGCTCCATGGCTCCAACTGCTGGTCCTTCTGACCATGATCAAAGACCCTAGATGCTGTCATCCTTGTGTTATTTACACAAGCATTTCCACTTTCAAACGCACTGTTGCAGGAGCAGTACTCGTTCACTTGTCAGGAAAAGTCCTCACTTGCCTCTTCGTCGCTGTGATCATTTGACTATAAGGAACTGCACACGATGACGTTATAATGAATGACATTTCAGGATTTAATGTATT
The DNA here is from genome assembly GCA_026784285.1 of Stomatorhinus walkeri. Classification (NCBI taxonomy): domain Eukaryota; kingdom Metazoa; phylum Chordata; class Actinopteri; order Osteoglossiformes; family Mormyridae; genus Stomatorhinus; species Stomatorhinus walkeri. Next base: position 13,262,762 of record JAODUD010000134.1, read on the forward strand.
TATTTTATTCCCTCTGGATAAATCAGACTGTAACAAAAGTTTGTGAAAATATACTACATGAGTTAAAATTCTATGTAATTACCATGGCCACATTGCGAGATGAAGCTGAATGTAATGTTATCTCTGATTTTTCCTCAGAAAACGTTTACTGTGGAAAAAAAAGCTATTTTCTGATTGGCTGATAGGTGGCTATTAACGCTGTATACTGTAACTCGAGACAGCTATAGATCAATGAACTCAGCGGAAAATTCCACCCTGTATGCGTGCACATCGTCCATTAATTTTATATAATGGGACACCTTAGTGGGCGTTATCCCTTACTTCTCACCGTGAGAAACACAAGGTGTGGCATGTGGGCGTGTGAACTGGTTGAAATGCGCGTGTCTCACGGGCAATGTGTGAGACTTGACAGCCCTGTATCTGTAATGTTAATGTGTTTGTACTGTGCATTTATCTTCAATGCTAAAGTGTCTCTACTGTGTATTTAGCTCTAACCTTATGATGTGTCTGTGCTATGGATTAAGTTTAACAATGTGAAAATGTATCTGTACTTTGTTTCTGATCTATCACTAATATACTGATCTCTGTGACACACTGATCACTGCCACACACTGACCACTGACACACACTGCCTGTTGTTAAACACTGACTTGCTATACAATGACTACTAATACTTTGTCATATTTGTACAGCAGTATTATTACAAACGTATAAGTAAAATGTTGAGCACTGTAGGTTAAAACCCTATGTCTCAGTAGCTGTAGCTACTGTCAGGTCTCCCACAGAGTGATGTCTTTCCAGAAAATTCCAGGGAGCTGGGGGGTGACGCATGGTGATATTGTTAGGAACCGCTTGGGCCTTGCAGCCCTGGAGGGGCTCCCAGCTCAGTGGGAGAGAGATGGAGGTTAGTATGAGGAAGAAGCCTTAAGTCACTGATTCACTCGCTGCTCATTAACCACACAGGAACTACCTGGGCAAAGTGATCAGAATGCAGTGGCCACATTCTGGCAAATTCCTGCAATATACTGATGCTTTGGGCTTGCGGTATGAGTCATGGTAACTTGTGATCTTTAACCGGCAAGAAGCTGAACCTTTATGATGATTGCTGCAGTACGGTATGATGATTCGACGTCCTCTAGTGAGCCGAGTTCCTGGACCTGGTTCCTGGTTTCTTGAAGCTCATGGCCCGGCCGTACCGTATCTACCCGGGGACCAGACGTCATCTCCACACCGTAACTGGCACTAAAACTATGCGTGTTTAGCTTGGCCTGTTGCTTAATGTGAATCGAAATAGAGTTTTCTGGTTTTCCGACCTGTCTGTTTTGTCACCTCTTGGCAGGATCCATGCATCAGACTTGGTATAGTCATGCTGCTGATGATCCACATTCCAGCCAAGTGTCTGCCTTCATTTAGGTCTCAGAAGCTTCATAACTTATTTTTCTTGTCCTTCCTTTCTCTTGTGGATTACATTGATGCCCTGCTGAGAACCACATCTTTTGGGCTTACAGAATAGTTTAGTCGCTTTGGACCCAAAGACAGCCTCAGACATCCTGTGTTAAATTACAGATATCCCCGCATTTCGGGTCTTATTTTCCATGTGATGCATTTGGTTGCCTTCTAGAAAAATATGAAGGGATCGCTTCCAGATGAATTTTCGTTGCTTTGTGATGATTTTGTGGTTAAAATAAAAAATGAAAATGTGTCGAGCTGAAGGAGAACCGATTGATTGAATACAAGGGGGAAACTCTGGATATTTGCATTTGAATAGTCGAAAGATTTTCGATGATGATCGAGGACTATATTGAATATGATTCTAGAGGTTTGTGAGGATAAATGTTGATGCTGTTGACTTGGGGAGACTGGGGTGGGGGGCGGATCACAAAAGAAGTTGATGGTGACTCTCATTTGGAGGTGATGGAAGAGGGTGTTGTGTGCCATTGACACAAAACTTTGAGGTGCGTTGCTCAGAAAGCCAGATCTGTTTGGAGTTTCAACACTCCCCTCTACTATGAATGCATAAAAAATTTGGCCCCAGGTCCAGTCAGTAAATTAAGCTTAAGCAAGAAGGGCAGTAATTTATTTTTAATGGTGAAATCTCAGATACTAAGACACTAAAATCTCATTAAGACATTAAGCAGAACCCTCTCACAAATTTGTAGCAACACCATCCTTGCAGAGGAGGCTGGGCGCTGTTAGAAAGGGGATCCAGATGCTCAGGTTAGCAATAAAAAAATCCCATAGAAATGCCAAAAGCTGGTCTGGCAACCCAACTTGCTGGCTAACTCACACGTTTTTGTTTTTAAACCTCTGACCCTCATCCAACTGAAGACCAACATCAGATGCTGTCCTCATGGGTGGCAGCAGAGCAGAAGGTCAAACCACTAAGGAAATACTGCCAGGATTGACTCTGATCACAGCTGGGGACCAGACCTTGACTTTCAGGGGGTTGGGGAGCCAAAGGGGTGTGGAGAAACCTGTAGGTCTTGCAGGAAAGACCAGACAGTGTTCCTGAGGTAGAGGAGAAGCCTTGCGTGGAGGTTGGGCAGACCATGTGCATTTCAGCTGTGGCAGGCACGGTCTTCGGACGGAAGTGGGTCAGCCACACACTGTGGTTGTAGATGTTTTTATGGACCGGCTTTAAAGAAGATTGACAGTTGCAAAAAATATAATTACAAATCTGAGAAAAAGCAGGAAGGCATATTCCTATAATAAGAGAACCGGGAGGTACGTCGGGAGAGAAGATTGTGCAGTGTTAGGAATGCAGGTTCTCTACGCTGGACCTTGAGTTGGACCTCAAAGATTGTGTTGGTATCCCTCAGGTCCAAGCAGTAATATGGACCCTCTGATGATTTACTAGTACAGTCCAAAAATGGGGAACATGTATGCGAAGATACTGCACACAGAACAGTTCAAGCAAATTCACTGCGAAATAGGCACTGGCTCAAAGCCTTCTGGGACATTGTCACTCTCAGGGGGCTCTGAACGTCTCACATAGGAAGCAAATCAAACTCTCGACACCAGAACTATGAAGGAATAGCTGTAGGGGAGGTGATCACGGTGATCATTGTTTTAATCCCAGTTACCTCAAACTGCCATGGATCACATAACTCCTCTTATCAGCGCCGGGCGTTTTTTGGCCCAGCAAGGTGTGCCTGAGTGAAAAATCAGAATGAGTTCACATCAGCATCAGCCACTCTGCCTGCTGCTCCGTGGAGGCTCGGGTCCTTTGTAAGTCATGTTTACTCAGGACACGTGAATCACTGGAGTCATTGCCTTTTATTTCCAGCGGCTCACACAGCGTCCTCTTCTGCATACCTCTTATTGGTTCTTCCAGAGGGTAAATGACATCATTACAGGTACCACGGAGACCCAGGCTTAAAATATTCTGGACAGCCAAAGTCAATTTTAGAAATGCTTGCCTTGGTATTCACTTAGGTACTGGCAACAGTACTGCCATTAGTGCTCAAATTAGTACTTAGTGCCAATAATCTGCAAGCACTGGCTTCCCCAGCCAATGATCTGGGAGCCTTCAATCTCTTAGCCAACAGCTTCCTTTCACAGCCAACGGTATTATGGTCTGTTCCTTTATCCAAATCCGACCCTCCAAATCTGACATCCACACATAAACATTCAATCCTGATGTTTTCAAAAAAATATCCACATTCCCGAACCAGGAGCACCATACCATTGTCACAGTAGAGAATATTCAATCTAATTTGTCCAAAAGCCTCACACCGGAATGATCAAAAAGTACTACCCCCCCAGGTAAGCAGTCACTACAGGGACTATAACTACAGAGAAAGGAGACCCCAATTAATCATACAAATACCTGTAACAGCATACATCCGACAAACCTGAATGAAGCCCCAAATCGAGGAAATGGCTATCTCGCGTTATCAGTCCCTGTGGCTCAACTTGTTGTCTGGAATCCTATGCCCAGATAATTTCTGTGTGACGTGTTTTGGCCAACCACCATCATTCTTTCGGCGCTGCACACAGGACCTGCCGGCGAGGCGCCGCTTAAATGTCATTCATGTGGCAGAAACGCTTCAGCTCATTTTAATTACTGTGGGATGTAGCACCGGTCAGTGTGGAAGCAGACTTGGGTGAGAGTCCATCTGTTTGACACATGGGTCACCTTATCCTGCATCACATCACAGATCCCGCATGGTTTTGCCTTTTTTTTGGCTCTTTCACCCAAGACATTAAATGCTGCAAAACACGAGGGCCTTTCTTCGAGCCTAGGGTTGAGAAGTTTATTTTTTATTTAATAACCATTCGAGCGAAGTCTGACATTTGCATCAGCATAAAACATCTGCAATAAATAGACCCAGCTCACTGGTTCTGAATAAATTTGCTGGAAAAGTCCCTCTAATCTCATCAGGAAACGTCACACATATACACTACAGTTTGTACAGTCACATCTCGGATGTCACAGATTAAACCCCTGGATGGGGTTGTTTAGACTGCCCTGAACTGTCTTGTGCTGACTGCCAGCCTGTAGTCGCAATGAGCAATTCTCCCCATACAGTGATTTTGGTGTCCTCTGAATGACCACAACCGCTCTTCTAGCCAGGGTTTCCTGCCAGCTCAGAGGTGGCATGAGATTCAATGCTGATGAAAGACCTGCATACAAACAGTGATGCTGGACTGTCATTTTTCAACAGCTGGAAAATGATACAAGGAACCAAATTTCGGATGACCGTGACCTACAGGACCTGCTTATACCACAAGACAGGACATTTTTCATACAAGGCCAAGCCTGACACAGTGATACACAGTGTACAGTCCTGAGTTAGAACCTAGGCAGATAGGGAACGTGGGTGACCATGGACATTCGTTCCACAGGGCTAGATATGTTTGTGGCATGCTTTCTTGTGTCTGTTTACTCCGGTATAACCCTTTTTATTCAGTAGGTTGAGTTACGCTGATAGCAACAAATATCAGCGTTGGGGAAGTTACTCACAAAAGTAATCCATTACAGATAGTTCAGCTCCAGAAAGTACGAATCCAGACCAAGGTTTTGTTTCAACCAACCAGCTGAGTACTGTGTGACTGTGACTCTGTATACTCAACTGATTGGTTGATTGCTTCTGCGAGTAACTTCCCCACCACCGACAAATATTTAATGAAGAGGAACTGCACCATAAAGTGATCTTGTTACCGGTAGATCTCGTACTTCATACTAAACCTCAGAAAAAGAATGTATTGTATATTCAGGAACCTTCCACCTTACCTGTCGGCTGATCACGCCATCATCCATCCAAGAATGCTTCTAGAAGACTGGAAACCCACAGAGGAAAACCCACAGCCTCAGAGGAACCCACAGTGGACCATGAAGCTTGTGAAGCTGGAGGCAAATTTGAGATCACAGTGAACACGGAATTCACCAGCGAGTCCCCGCATACCGCTGAATCCTACTGGGCCTCAGAGGAGACTGGCAAAGCTCTGCGATCAATTTATTCATCTGAGGAAACAGCAGGGTTGCCGTGGGAACCCGCATGGTTAAGGTTTCTGATTCATCTGTAAAAAATGCGTTTCTCAAACGGCAGACCCTGTTCTGTCTATCCGCAGAATGGAGAAACATTTCTTGCATCCCGCAGGCATAATGGCAGCACGAGACCAGGTCTGGAATGTCTGTCATCGCGGGATGTCCCTGTGGGTCTTTCTCTGGAACGCAAAGCCAGGCTTCCACCATGGAAGCCATTGCTACGGAAAATATGGAGACACCGGCCAGATGTGGGGGGCTTGGGTTTGCGTGAGGACATGGACTAAGGGTAAACACCGATGACCTGTTCCTAACATTTCACCCAGCATAGAGCAGGGAAACCGCACCTATTTATAGAGCTCTGGGAGCGAGGAGGTTTGCTAAGAAGTTAGGCTATGCCATGCCATGCAAATGATGGGTTTCTTTTCCATGGGACTGAAAATGTGCCATATAATTTATAGGCCTGTGGCATGGGAACATGCTTCTGGATTCATGAAAGACGCTGCTAGCAGAACTCACAGTCTGCTCAGTCATGTGCTGGTGTTTAAGCGGGTCAGCGTGAAATAAGCTTTCAGGGGCCGCTGGCAATAGGAAATCAGAACACGAACGAGGCGCCTGACCTTGGAGAAGCTGTGACAGTCAGTGTACGTCCAGATGTACGTCAACAACACTTCTTCTCTAAGTTCCAAATATACCGCTCCATAATTACTACATACTTCCTCCAACCCTGCTTCATGCTCACATCTCGAGCAGTTCAGAGGGAATGGAAGCTAATTGAAAGCATCATCCATAAGCTGTAGGGGTGTGAAGGACAAAGTTGTAGCAGAGTTCCTCAAAGTTCCGTGTCTGTCTAAGAGATGAGGGCATTGGGGTTTCGTTCAGGGGGAAATGCTTCAGTGAAGTGCTGACTTTAACAAACAGCAACAGCTGTGATGTGAGATGTTTCCTGTAAACATAAATCATGGTGAAAGTGACACTTTTAAAAAGTCCCCTGAATTCTGCTCCCTATCATGCACTTTGGCAGATCACTTTGCAGTACTCAATCATTAGTACAACATGTCAACTGTTCCTGATATTTCAGCTGGAACTTAGCAAACAAAAGAAAGTTACCTCATCCAAGTATGAGGAACAGCCAATAAGAAACATTAACCATTGGTTGAAAGCCCGCCCTGTCCAATAAGCTTGTCCATAACCTTCTGATCTAAGCAGCCAATCACAGCAGGGCACCAGCTGGTCTCTCTGTTTTGCTCTGTGAAAGAGAACAGCTGTCTTTACCTAGTGTCCATCTAGGTTGGGTTTCAGTGCCTCTTGGGTCATGGATAGATTTATTCATTATTATTGGAAATGAAGCTGACTTTTTAAATGAATTAGGTAGCTGCTAACTAATAAAAACTAACCACTAAGTGTGAATCTAGCGCACAATTATAGATACAGGCATCAGTCTTTTGTTGGTCACCCCTGGATTCCTCTGAACTGAGCAGATTTAAAAAAAAAAAAAAAACAACCAAAGCATAATAACATTAGACATCATCTCCAACTGGCTACAACTAGCTGGCTTTTAAACTGTTTTTTTCTGTAATTGATTCCCGCTGGAAATCCTGCCTTAGCCTAACCCAAATGATTCTCTAACCAAAAATGTCTGGCCATATAAATTTCATGAAGAGTACAATTCCCAGATAATATATAAAAATTTGCTCTGGATAAAACTCCTAGGCACACAATCAACCGTCATAAATAAATGATTCACACAAAAGGGGGGGGGGCTTATTAAAAAACAACAACAACAGGGGAACATCTAATCTTTGCCGGGAATAAGAAGCAGAAATGGAGAAATAAATGTCCAATACTGGGAGGGGGGGGGACTAATAAACAGGGAGTGAAGAGGAGTGAGAGCTGATGTGGGGTGTAGAGACTGTTTGTACTAATACTACAGGAGGAGCACGGCTCTCGCTCAGGGGACAAGTGGACCAAAGGCCAGCTGTATTTAGCTACATACAGTATGAAGCACTCATTGTTGGCAGCTGAGAACTTCCTGACTGGGAAGCTTTGAAGAACAGACGCAAACACTTAACGGAAGAGAGTGGAGACGCTCTAGACCTTCCTATCACAGACCGATATCTCTAGGTCCTTTCGTAGAACAGCACTAATCCGTTTGCATCTTTATTCACTAAGACTAGAAGATGCAAAGCGACGCGCATTTTTTGAGAAAGTAGGGTTAGACAGTTACTGGAGCAATTGGGGGGTCAAGGGTCTTTCTAACGGCCCAACGGTAAAACTACCTCACAGACCACGGGACTTGAACCAGTAACCTACTAATCACAGAAACAGCATCAGAACCATCTGAGCCACACCAGACCACCAGGTGGCTGCCGGGGGCAGATTAAGCCTATTGAACCAGCATAAAAGCCACCTGAATGCTAACAGCCGTAATGATTACTGATAGTGATCTTGAATATTTTATACCTTTTATCTCTTCTGTAGCTTTTAAATGTGTGCTTACTGGTACACACAGCTCTGAGCACCGCAGCCTGTCAGATTCAGCCCCCCCAGGGCTCTTGACCGTCATCATCGGATGGATTACAGAGCTTCCATAACAGCATTCATGAAGCGGAAAAATCGCGGAGAAGAGGCTCCCACTGCGGCACCAAAATACAGTCTATAAATAAGCCTCTCTTGTGAGTTAAGAAATTAAATTTAACAGCTTGTCTGGGTCATCAAATCTTACCCCCTTTTTGGCGGAGGGAAATTAAAATGATTAAAAATAGTATAATGGGCTCTGTTAGAAGGCATTCAGATCAGTATGTATCATAATTACAGTACAGAACGACGGTCAGCGAACACACACACATCAGTCTGCTGGCTTTAAATGAAAGTGTGTGTTGTATGAACCGTTAACAGACAACTCGGGCTCAGGACTGTCCCATCTTCACACCATCTTCACACCATCTTCACACCATCTTCAGACTGCCTTCCCTCTGCCATCATGCCCTTTACACGCAATCTATATGCCATCCATAGCCTATATTCCACCGTCATGTCATCTACATGATGTCTATGTTCTACCTTCATGCAGTCTACATGATGTCTATAAGTAATCTACAAGTCATATACTGTACATGTCATCTACATACCATCTACATACTGATTACATGCCATTCATGCTATCTGTGCTGCCTTCATTGCATAGTCATGCCATCTACACACTGTCTGCATGTCATCTACACTTCACCAACATTCTTTCTTCATGCCAGCTACATGACCCCTACACACTGTCTATATGTCATCTACATGTCACCTACATGGCAACTACATGTCATGTGCACGCTGTCTACATGCTGCCTGTTTACGTGCCACATTCATTCAATCTGTGGTGTCTACATTTCATCTCATTGCCATCTAATTACACCTCATGCACGCTTCCTGCACTCCCTCAAAACATTGCACATTTCTATGCCTGTTTCACAAGCGACCACCCAGCTAACATCCCATACCATACCTGCTAGAAGGACTGGGATGCATCGACAGCTAGAGTTAGACCCATTTGTAATAGAGCAGCCCAGCAGACCCTGGATGTAAGGACCAGGAATCGACACTCAGCTGAAGGATAATCCTCCCACTGAACCTGAGTGTATAATTTTATGTATGTCTGCGCTAAGTAATGAAAGCTGTCTCAAAAGAGTTTAACTGAGCAGGAATCTAACTTTGTCAGATGGAGCAGAGCAGGATTCAGAGGGAGGGGTAGGGAATGGGGGGGGGGGGGGCGTGATGTGAATTGACATTCTGGGACTGAATCCAAGGTGTTTAAACTTCTCGTCTATATCCAGAGCTTTTTGGGTGAAGCACGTTCCGTTTGATATGCGTCTGCTGAGCAGACTCTGCTCCTTATAGCACACGGCACTTTGTGAGGCTATGAGACCAGACGGGCCTCTGCCTCTGGACTGGATGGGGCGTCAAGCTGACAGCCCATCATTCCAGGCACTAATGTGATTACGGTTCTTCTCAATTCAATTGCTTAAATGCATTTCTCAAAGCACTAACTCCGCAACCATAATGCCATTGGCCACAGAACAGATTCATTTCTTATTATGCATGCACTTATTACAATTAGTAAAGCATAATTTGTAAATCACTAAGTACATTCATCATTGCATAGACACAACTAGCAGCAAATAGACACAATTCTCAAATGACTCTGATACGCTAGTCACAACAGATTGTCCTTTTATCAATCAGCAATATACACTGAACAAAAATATAAACGCTACACTCTTGTTTTTGCTCCCATTTTTCATGAGATGGACTTAAAGATCTAAAATTCATTCCAGATACACAATATTACC
>JAODUD010000134.1:13292622-13308865 GCA_026784285.1 Stomatorhinus walkeri
GGGAATGTGGACCGGGTGCTGGCCAAGCGACACAGGTACGCAGTGTCAGCACGGCAGTGTCTGCAGACGATTTGCACAGTCCTCCAACGGGCAGCAGTGCTGGCTCGCAAAAGCACGCTTTGAAGTGAGTGTGCGTGTAGATAAAATGCACCTTGCTTGTGCGCGTCAGAGTGCATGCTCCAAGTCACTCTCACCCAGTGCTGCTGTGGGGCTCAGGATTAGTGTACATAGTCACTCTCAAAGAGGAGAGCCATGAAGGATTACATCAGCTGAAGAATGGATAAGCGATTGGAGAGCCCATCTCCATCTCATGGCAGCAGGCTGTGATGGTGGGCCGGCCCAAACGGATCCAGCCAGACTCTGGCCGTAGGTGTCGACATCGACAAAATTCCAGCCTGCGGGAGTGGCGCGAGTCACGTTTTACTGAATGAGGAAGCAGGTCATTACTACTGATACTCTCCTCCTAACGGGGGGGTGCTGAGGGAACGGGACAGACAACACACCCCAGGGCATTCGCTCACGTAACCCAACACCCCCTGAAAAACCGTTTTCCTCAAAAATTCTGCACGTGACTTCAGGGCTTGACAAACAGCCAGGTCGTGTCAAAGCAGCTCTATTACCATGTACAATTTCTACGCAGGGTGCAGGCTTGGAATCAGGGCGGCGAACAGCAGTGAGCATCTAGTTAGGCCGATTTGGCGGCCGCTCTTTTTCAAAGCGACGCACGCATATAGAGCATCACAAAGAATTCCTGGGGTTCTGATGACAGGCGTTACGACATCACACTGCCTGAATCAGCCCCCACCCCAAGCGTGTGAGGGAGATTCAACTTTGAAGTCAGCAGAGACCTGGCGTCCAACCAGTATCTCACATCACACGCTATGGGACACGCTGAGACTCACGCAGTGGCTTCTGTGCGCACACACACACAACCCAGAGTACTTTCGCAGCCAAGCAAATGGCACATCACAAACGGCAATCACAAACTCACCGCTGTTCATGCCTATCGGCCTATGTTTTTATGGTGACCACATAAAATATATATATATATATGGGCGGAGGCATGTGGCTAAAGAGTTAGGACACTGTAATCAGAAGGTTGTCGGTTCAAATCCCAGAGTCGACAGAGTAACTTCAACGTGGGACCCTTGAGTGAGGATCTTAAACCCCAACTGCTCCAGGGACTGTCTGACTCAACTTTCCCAAAAAAAAAAACATTACCTTGGACACTGCACTAAATAATAAGAGGAAGAGCTGAACTGGAAATGATGGAGAGTGAAAGACAGATGCAGTACGCCCCCCCCCCCATATGAATCCAAACCTGGGACGTGGCTGAGGACGGGTCCCCCCCCCCCCATTTTCACGCTTCCTCACAAGGTCAGACCCAAGTAAAGTGCCCACTACAAGGTTACCATGACAACCCACAGCACCTGTGCCGGCTTGAGAACGATTTAACTGAACAGGTCACCCATCCACATTCACCTTAATTTCTGGGGCTCTATCAGAACGACCGCCAGCAAAAAGGAAAAAAGAACCCAAAGCTAACCGCCCCCCTCATTTTCCCCTTCAGTCCTGGAGCGTGTTAGCGGTTACTCTCTGAGAGAGAGTGAACTGTTTCAACAAGCAAGGGATCGAGGAGTGAAAAAAAACAAGAAGAAAAATACAACCCACTCAAAAACAGCCTTGACAAAAACAGCCAATGAAAAGGAAATATGAGCGTCCAGAAGCGGCGGCCGGAGCCTCATGCTGGAGATTAACTGTAAGAAGAAGAGGCTTCAGACAACATCTGCTTTCTCTGGCTCTCAGGGGCGACCCGGTGACTGTCCCGGGAGCGACAGCCAGGCTGAGGGCGCGGCAACTGCTACCTGCGCCGCCAGGCGTCAGAGAGACGGCTGGAGGGACTCGATGGTCCGGGGGCAGCCTGTTAGCCAACGGCTAACTCAGCATTAATAGTTAATAGAAATACGTGGGATTACATTGCAAGCTGCAGAGCTGCGTGCGTGTGTGTGTGTGTGTGTGTGTGTGTGTGTGTGTGTACGTGCATGTCTCACCTGCACGGTGGAGCTGATTTCCGCTGCAAAGCCTCCGGTCACTGGGGCCTCGTGGCTGATGAGCAATCGCCCCGTTTTCACCACTGACTGGAAAGCAGAGAGAAGCAGAAGAGAGGCGTGTGAATGCTGTGCTCCGAGTGGTCCAGCCCGTCATCTGCTCACCATTCTCCTGCTTTTCGTTTCATTTTACTTTCAGCTCTCAGGCCTTTTGAATGTAACTGCATACTTTCTGTATACATCACGAACGCATCATCACTTACCAATAAACAGTAATGTGGCACCCAGGTGCATCATTACAGATTTACTAAGGGGTCTGATTTTAATGAAAATTAATGGAAACACTATTTAAACTATAAACATTTTTATGGGTGCTAAAGCCCCCCCCCAGTAAGGAGCATGCACTGACTGGTGCTGTCACACCCATCACAGGACAAACCACCTCCAGGATGAGAACCTGAGTGCAGCCATGCGGTGGGTGATACCTCAGCTCCACACTAGTCCGAATGGACCAGTGTGAGTTTTTTCAGTGGCTGGAGTGCCAATCCTGCCCCCAACCCCCAGGTAATTCCCTGCAAATAGGAGGACCTCCTTATATGCCTGGATGTAGATGGACATCACACCCAGGGTGAAGCAATTGCAGGTTAAGGGCTTTGCTCAAGGCCACAATGGAGTAGAATCACTCTGGGCATTCACGGGACTTGAACCAGCAAACTTCCAGTTGCTGACACAGATCCCCAGCCTCAGAGCCCCCACTCCAACCCTAGGAGTGTCCCTGGTGGCACTTCTGAAGTGTCATGAGTTTGTAAACCTGTGGGACGTGGCACTTCCCCACGCTACACTCCACAAACCTCTCGCCCTCTCAAACACAACAGCTTCTCCAACAATCTCCTTAGCATCCATCAGCAAACCAGTCCACAGATAACACTGGCTACCGTCCAGTAAGGCATCCCAGTTCATGGACACAGCACCGGCACCATAATGCTAAGAGCTCACTTCCTGTCCTCACACAGATACAGGTTGCTGTCCCTCATGCATGTCGCTCAACCCCAGGAACATTTAATTTCTAAAAAAGCAGGATCAGACAATCCATGGAACGACTGCACGTTATGGGCCTCCACTCACGGGTCTAATGGTAAAGTTACTCTGCCGACCCTGGGATTGGAATCGGCGACATTCTGATCACAGGCACGGCAGCCAAACCCGCTGAGCCAGACGCTGCCCGATTCAGGTGGTTATGATTTTCAAACGAGTTCTGCTGTGAAGCAGTGTTTTAGATTTAAGAATCCATTTGAGCAGAACCCTGATGCCTGTCCCTAGACCACCAGAATCCCTGTAAGGACTGCTCGCACCTGAAACCAATCAGCCGAATAGGACACGTCCTGGGCGACATCCCAGGTTTGGATCCAATGCTTACCCGTCCCGTGAAGATGAGTGTAACGGGATCCTGACAGCGGTTGTTATTTTAAAAATCCGAAATCCATTTCCCCTTCTGCAGCCCCAAGAAAGACAAAAGTGCAATTAATTCCGCTTTGGTTTTAAGTCAGTTCAATTAGTTAGAATTTTTTTAAACTATATTTTTAATTTCTTCTTTCACAGCTTGTTTTACTTTGAACCATCTTAATGTTAGGTTTTACCACAGGAGAAAAAAAGCAATTTGGCAGCAGCCTGCGAGGAACATCTGCGATCAGAGCGGCTGGGATCATACAGAGGTACAGGCAGCTGCGTGGGACTCTGTTTGTCTTCAGTACTGGGAGTTAAAATCGGTCCTGCCTTCTGAGCAAGTTCCGGCATGGCTGCCATCATACAAATACATGACGTGGTCTCTCCCCCCCTGACTGGGGGCCTGGCTGAACATTATGACTATAGCATACCATCCTGAACACTGCTACTCTTCACACTTCCCAGTCGTATTGCTTGGTTACTGATATCATGTGTGGCTCAGCAGGTTCAAACTCCGTGGTTGTGATCAGAAGGTTGCTGGGTTAAATCCCAGCACCCCAACGCCCAGCTCCAGGTGTGCTACATGCTGGCTGACCCTGTGGTGTGACCACCAAGCTTCTTCTCATCTGTATATCTGTCTGTGTATCTCACGGAGTGCAAGATGGGGTATGCAGAAAGACAATTTCATCATTGGGATGAATACAATCTCATTATTCTATTCTATTAAAAGTGAAATTCCCTTAGTAGAATTTTAAAGCTCATATAAATGATTCACTTCAATAACCTAACACACATGCTGGGGCCGACTCTTCTTCCACCAACATGCCTGACTCACCCTCCAACCTCTGAAGCTCCCCTTGTCCCGTAGCCTTTAGATCTCCAAACCAACGCGACTGATACCGCTTGAAAACCAAGAACTCCACACTTGTAGAATCAACACACAGAGGATCATTTTTGTCATCTTTAATATCCTTCCTTACAACTGAACCTGCGCACAGGGAAGACTGAAACGATGCATATCAAAAGGAATTGAATGACTCCAGAGAATCAAACATGCTAATATTTAATCAATCACCCTTGACGTTCAGTTAAATACCATTTATATGACAATTTTACCACATTCTATTCTGAAGAATTACTCGCAATATTCAATGAGGTCGAGAGCAGCAGGTTTTCTAGAAGCACAACGTACCTTTGAAGATGAAACGGGGAGATTAGGGAGACCTTTGCCGGGCCCGGAGCAATGGATAACATTGTTATGCCAAAGCAAGATAGCGGGTTAGCTCATCTTACATCAGCGAGCGCGCTCGCCACACGTGCAGATAACGCCGTGTTGTGATTGGCCGGACGATGGTATTTCACCGAGTCCTCAGTTTATTTCTGCAATCTCTGTTTCCACAGCGATCACCCCGCACCGAGACCAGAACACGAGCTAGACGTCAACAAACAGAAGGTGGGCAGGAGGCAGTCGATGGGGAAACGGGACGTCTGCATGGCACTCAGGAGCACTGACACAACCTCAGGGTTACAGTGGGCTCATGTTCCAGCATCACACGGAGGGAGGAACGCGAGTACGTGTCCATGAGGCCCAACCACTGCTGGACGCTACACTGGAACCAGTCATATGCTGGCAGAACCATGCATGAGAAATAACATCTTTTTGCTTACACTGAGGCACCACACTACACAAAATATATACTATATTTATTTAGCAAATGCTTTAATTAAAGGTAGAGTGCATTTTTTTTTTTGAGAAATCAGGGTCAGTCTCAGGAACAATTAGGAGTTAAGGGTCTCCCTCGAGGGGCCAACAGTGACATCACTCTGCTGATCATGTGACGCAAGATTGGCAACCACAGCATCCTAATCGGCTCAGCCACGTACCAGATTGTAGAAGAGCACGCTCTGCTGGGCCCAGAACCAGAACGGTCATGGTTCACTCAGCACAAAAGTTGCAAATATTTACCTTGGCTGAGGTCATGACCTTCAGCTGTAGGAACCATACCGCCTGGAGACACAATAACCACTCTGCATGGGCGATTTTACCGTCAGCGAGAGCCAAGTCTCTCTGCTGGGATATAAAATCACTTTCATATAACGTTACAGCCACCCAGGGCATGCACACTCTCTCCCAAAACACAAGTAAGGTTAAGGAAAGTTGGATCTTGCTGGGTTCTCAGCAATGAACTGGGAACCCACTAATTTCTCTCGTGTGAAACTAGATGGTCAAAGATTATAAACTGTAGAAAAGCCACACCCCCCTCCCAATGCATATTTAACGGAAAGAAAAAGTATTAAAAACCAAAATAAAATGCATCTCAAATGTTATTACTGAAGAAATGGGGTGGAGTAGATTTCCTCTGTCTCCTAGTTGATGGATGGGGAAAGGATTTGTCATTTTTGCATTCTAACGAACACCTCACACTACATACACCAAGACTAACAAAAGTCTGTCAGTTGCAGGCTGGCTTAACCCAATGCGGAGTTCAAAGTTACCAAAGAACAACACTATAAACCAGTTAAACAGATGAGAGGCTATTGATGGACAAAATAATTTGTACTTTTGGAAGTCCTCCGCAATGATCAAGGAGGATTTTAGCATCTGCGAGAGGCTCACCTCTTCAGACAAGCCGAACAGACCCAACGTAAGAGGCCGCCAAAGACCGGGTACGAAGGATGGGGAGCAGTCACAAGGCCGTCTGGTGAAGCTCATTCTGCAGCACCTTAGTGGATGTTCTCATAGGCGACAATTTAAGCAAACATTCTGAGGAAGAGGAGCGTTCCCAAAGAAGCCCAGCGGAGGGTTTAAAACTCCAGGGGGTACAAAGACACCCAAGCTGGTCAAAGGCGACCAAAACATCGCAGTGACAGCCCGCCTGCAGTCCCCTCTGTTTATAAATAGGGCAGGTCGGCTGACTGGAGCTCCTGCAGAACTACTCATTTTCCGCATGCCTTTTGGCAGCCCGACCAGGCAGCAGGATTCCTTCCAGACTTTATCCCGGGTCAACGCTCATGGGTAGGATCAGGATTCGGAAGAACAGACAGATTAAGGCACAGTCTGGGCCCAGGAGGGACTCAAAACATGGACTTTACATGGAGAACAAAGTCAGAAGTTGGAGATACTGGTGGACATAGCGCGCTGAATAGAATAGAATACAGAACAGAACGAGATACTCTAGTGCTTTGACACTGCAGGAACTTTCTTTCATGAACTGGAACCTCTTTCCCCAGAATCGCGAAGTGCTGTCGTGTTGTTTTAAGGTGGCAGTGTAGATTCCCGTGAAATTGTGCGTGTAGTTTAACCTACAAGCTTTTTGTGTGTCTCATGCTTATTTAGCATAAAGGTCCCAGTTCCTGTTTTGTGGTGTGAAAGCAAAGACGGCCCAGGAACTTGCAACCAGAAACCAAGTTTGATCGCCATGTCTCTTCAGGAAATGTCCTTTAAAAAGCAATTACACCTGAGCCAGCGACCCAAACACTTGGCTCCTCCAGAACTGCCGATTTTACCAAACGACCTTCTAGAAATGCCCACTCCTCTTTGTATACACCGGAAAACAAACGGAGACCAAAGAGGGTCGAGACGCCTGTCACGGGCCGCTCTGCAAGTCTCCACATGTTGCCAGGTGTTTTACCTCTCTGCCCCACCCGCCCCGTGGTGGTGACAGCGGTTGGGACCTGCAGAGGCAGCAGTGCGTAGGGGTGTCATTATACGCGGGGAGCTGTGTGCTGCAGCCCCCGAATACGCCCAGCATACACAGTACCACTGGGTTTGTTTACACCAGGCCACAGCCAAAGCCCCGCCCCTTCCAGACACCATGTGACACCGGGCTCTGCGGGGCTTTGCTCATACCAGGTGCCTCAAATCCACATTACTTATACTGACACAAGCAGTTTTACTTGACAGAAAACAGGGAATTAAAGATAGCCCAACATGTTTCCAAAAGTATTTAAAGCAGTTTAAATGCATCCAATAAAAGCTGATTTCGATCTCTAATGCACGATCATCAGTAATTGAATTACAGATATTGGTCATAAACGGAAAAAGTTCATTTATATGCTAATAACACAGCACTTTAATGTGATTAAAACAGAATTTATCATCCCATACGGTCAATCATGTGGTGTAAATATGTCAATGTATTTACTGAGTTTGAGTTCAAAGGCACTTCAGTCATCTTTGATAATCATTTCAAACCGTGTGCAGATGAGGAGCAGCCGAACTTGCTGGAGACCTAGAAGGGCACGTCCTCCTTTCTTACACACAGCCAAATCAAACTGAGTATTTGCCTCTGCGCTGTACTGAAGTCAGTGGCCAGCGTTGTGAACGCTCGCAAATGTTGTGTGAAGGCTTAGAAGGATTGAGATAAAGGCTGGGAAAGGGGGGATATCTGAGGAAGGGTTAGGGACACTTTCACCACACAATCACACGTCAACACAAGTACGACCAAACATTTCACTGATGAGACTCAAGGGGCCAGTTGCACAAAACACCATAAGTACGACAATTAAAAGTTTAAATTCCTCCTTAGCCAATTGATTTATTTAAGGGTGTTGCTCAGAATCCCTGAAAAGGTTTCCACAGTTACGGAAAAACCTTAAGGAATTTACAGTATTGAAAGACTTTACAGCAGTGAAAAGGTTTCCATGGAGACCGTTTTCCTGCACCCACGCTTGCCGTCGATAACCTTTACCCCCCCCGCCCCGCCCCCCGGATTCATTATGTGGACACAAAATGTTTATGAAATTATGACCTGATCAAAATTGTAATTTAAATATGCATAAACCATAAACAAAGACAAAATTAAACATTATTTGAATACAGATAAAAATAAATTTGGCCAACTTTTGATATACCGTTTGTCGAATATTGGTGGCACTAGCAGTAAAACTTGCCAGTGCCTAGTAATGGGATAACGTGACATTTTTTTATTCTGTGGGGGGAAAAAAGGTCGACCTGCTGCCCGATTTAATAACGAGTTATAAACAGGTCTGGGGCTTTATATTTATATATATATATATATATATATATAATCTCATTCTGACTGCCAGTCAAATCTATAATGCAAAATAAAGTATTCATCATGAAGCTCATTCATTGTATTCTTCCAGTCACAGGATACTCATCTCAGAATTTATTCATTTTCTTCATTTATCGCTATAAACTCCCATTTCACAGTAAAGATACAGTCAGAGGTACCTTAAGTTGTTTTACTTCCTTAGGTTGTTAAAGTCCATTGTGCATCAGTTTAGGGAACTTAAGTATATGATCAGAATAAGGAGAGAAACTTAAACACTTAAGTAAACATTTTAAGGCAACCCTAAGGGATCGATTTAAGGGTGTTTTGTGCAGCCAATTTCAGTTTAAGGAAACCTTAAACATTAAGGAAAATCTTAAGGTGTTTTGTGCAGCTGGCGAAAGCTGCTTTAACCAACACGCCACCTTGTGTCTGGATCGAAATTCCAGCCCCATCGACATCCCAGTGCAGCCTAATAATACCTGCAGCTCCCTGCAAAAGTCGAAACAGCCGCCGCTCGTCGTTTTCCACATATAATGCAAACAGTAACACTTGTTGTAATGAGCATAACGGCACACATCAGAACCATGACATAACATGCTGACATAATCAATACAAATCTGTGTTTCCATAATAAACATGAAGGGTTACTGCCGCTCCCTCCTCCTCCTCCTCCTCCTCCTCACACCCAACTGCTTCCCGGGCTTCCAGCACCAATGAGGCAAACTCTTCTGGTCCCGGCCGAATTGAGCGGATGCAGGCGGAGGTCCGGTTCTGGCAACAAGTCGGACTCACAGTGGAAACCTGTTGCTTGTTAGGGAGCTGGTAGTGTGGGGCTCCAGCCACGGACCCATGCGAGGTCCAGCGCCAGAGGGTCCAGCAGGATCACCCACAGCTTTCCAGACAGTTCAACGCATGAAGCTGATGGAGACCCTGAGTCATGCACCTTCCCCTTCCTGCTGGAAGAGGACATCTGCTTGCTGGCCAAACTGGGGCAGGGAGGGGAGACGGTGAACGAGGCTGTCATGATCGCCCAACACAGCCCCAGAAAGACCAAGAAATCTCTGAAGTGCATTTCTAGGCCTGCGTGTAGCACAGGATGATCCAGAAAGCTACAAATATCCATCATGACGATGATCCATTAGCTTTAGACAAAGTCATCAGGTGAAGAACATATTTCCAGGATCACCAAGAGCATCCAAAAATAGACAAGACAAGCAAGTGATCGGGCAGATTCTCCTCTCTGCTGACAAAACCCATCTTGAGGTAATGGTTGGACCTCGCTTTGAAAACCAGCCCAGAAGCTGCAACCCAACTGTCCCAGGAGTTTGTAAGTAATGCACACTGGATCCAAGGTAACTGGATATCTATTAAGCTTCCTTTATCCTAAGCAGATGCTGTGTGACAAAAGCAATCAGCCAACAAGCCGCCAATCCCCATGCGATCAGGGTAAAAAATGACCAATAGCAATGGCACTAAACACTCCCATCCCTCAGCCTCATTCTGTTACCTCACCCAGACAGCAGTTCAACGAGGACACCTTAATTAGTTAACAAGTGCCAGGGGTGGTTGCTGAACTCCCAGGAACCTCCTCCTTGGTAGGAAAGTGCAGCTGTGCTCCTCTTACGACACTGCCTGCAGAACGGGGTCAATCCTGCGTCCCATTAGAGCCGCTCAGATCCTCTAACCAGCTCAGTCTGTGAAACCAGCTGTGTTTGAAGACAGCATAAACACAGGCGTGTCCTCTGCGTGTTCCTGGAGCATGTTCTCCACGCGTTTTTCCATGTGTGTGTGAAGACATTTCAAACGGGATCGCGGGGACTGAGCCAGACCTTCCTCTCAGGCACAAGTCAAACACAAAACCACACGACAGGTAGGGACTCCAACCCAGTTTCATTTGAATACTTTTAAAAACATCTGATCGACGTAAACAACGATTTAGAGAAACTTCAGGCTCTCGCCCAATAACTGAGCACCACATGGAGATGCCGCTAGTGAACCGGGTCACTAGCACATAGACCCCAAGGTGAGGAGCTGGACCAAACCATAGGAAGACTGTTGGACTGGTCCCTGAAGCAGCTGCTGAGCCACAGGTTTAATCAACTTCCTGCTGGTCACTTTAACTACTTTCGTTGGGTCAAACTGGGCACTGACTGACAGCACATTGTACTCCAGCCCATCGAGTGACTGGTCTGGCAGCATCTGGGTTTGAAATGCATAGGAACAGCAAGGCTGATGGGCACCAAAGGGTCAAAGGTCACAGTGTTGACTCCAGCATGACCCCGGGCGTGATCCTGCTTAATCCAGCTCTCTGCTCGCTGAACTTTTCAACTTGACGAAAACGCAGATGTGGCTGTGGGTCGAGCTCAGATGGCTGAAGCTGCCTGTATACCAGCGGCAGTCAGACACTATTATGGGATGTGCTTTACTCAGCATCAGCTCTGGAGAGAAATCTGGTGTCCATGTTGTGACCTAGTGGTCAAACCATAATGATTAGGCCCTTGTCAAAGGCACTCAGATCTTTATCCCTGTCCATTTCTTCTACATTCAACATGCCGACGAGCACTGACTGCTATCGTACTGTTTAATACATCCCAGATTTTGACAGGCGTTGCTTTTATGAGACAGTCAACATTATTCACTTCCCATGGAGATGGTCACATTCTTTCAGGTCATCAGTGTATATCACACATCTGCCCTACATCATCTTTTAATTATTTACTAGATGCTTTTATCCAAAACATTTACAGAGCAGATCAAGCTGATGCCGCCAGTGATTGGGCGGGGAGGCGTCTGATTCGGGGATTTGAACTGCAAACTCCTCATCACGGACAGTGTCCTGACCCTCTGAAGCACATGTCATCCCCCCAGGATCTGAGAGCCCCACGTCTGCACTTATCACTGGGGCATCGCTTCTGGGACGCTGTGTTTTTACCTCCACGCCGCCCACGCCACATAGACGGGCCGCCTCCACGCCCCGCAGACGGCCCACTTCCACGCCGCGCAGACGGCCCGCTTCCACACTGCACAGATGGGCCCTTCTGCAGACGGCCCGCTTCCACGCCACGCAGGCGGCCCGCTTCCACGCCACGCAGGCGGCCCACAGGCCTGGCACCCAAACCTGCCCATTTACTTGCTCCTCTAAATGAACGTCTATTATGCTCACCGGACAGCACCGGGCCGAGCCAGACAGCAGAAAGTGCCGGTTCCTCTCGCTCAGTGATTCCGGTTACTTTCCTATGTCAACAACGGGGAGTGTAAATTTAGATGCAATTTGTCGGACGGCCACCGGGGGCCTGACACTGGAGCAGGCGTCCCGTCTGCGTGCCACCAGCTGCGGCTTCCGAGGACTATAATTGGACAGGAACAGCAGCACGGGACTCGTTCTCCACTGTAGCCTGATGCTCCAGGGTCCTGGAAGGAGAGGCACTGGTGCGGTCCAGCTGCTCCAGAACCACAGCTGGACCTGTCAGGACCCCCTGGCCCTGATAAACGGCACGAATTATGGGGCATCCAGTGTCTTTTGGCTGTCCTAGGGAACGTCTGGCGGCATTCGGCAAAGCAGTCATTGTGACGATTACAGAGCTCATGAAATCAACAACTGCCAGCATTAAATCCTTGATGAGGTCCAAAACAATGTTCTCCAAACCTGTCGCTGTGATTCTGCTCAGATCTCCCTCTAGTGGAAGGCGACGGTACCGTCAGAACTTAAGCTGATGTCTAACCCCCCCCAGAGGTCTTCCAAGGTGGGTCTGAATTCAAAGAGCAGTATTCTCCATGTGATCCAATCTTCCCAGGCTCTCTGCACCCCTTGGATTCACACAAAAGTCATCTGTAAACTAATGGTGACAGCAGTCCAAACACCCCCCCCCCACCCCAGGTCCCAGTCTTTCAGGGGTGGGGGGCTTGCAGCAGATACAGAAAGATCTCACATGTCTGAGTTCACATATGGGTGGGAATCCATGTCCTCAGCTATCACTTTAAGCACTGTGGAGTGGCACAAATTCCCAGAATCCTCTGTGTCAGCAGGTCGGCAAAGCTGTGACCTCTGGCCCAGTCCCACAGGAACAGGCCAATGGGAGGCAGGAGGATTTCTACCCTAATGCTTAATACCCTTCTGCAAACCTCACTCCTCCCAGCCCCCCCCCCACCATTCCTGGGGTCACTCACATTAGCACTGGTCACTTTCATTTATTTATTTATTGTTATTATTATATTTTTATCCACTACATTTATTCCACAACGTTACACTGCTGCCATCTTTCTTCTTTACCTATGTACATACACACCAACATGTGACTGCAATCTTCTGATCGCAGGAAAAGAGACTTTCTCCCCAGACAGGGGGCCACGGGATCCCAGCTCTTTGTATGAGTGAGGAAAATGATCACCAGGATCTCTGAGGAGGATGAGGAGAAGGAAGAGGAGGAGAAGCCGACGTCCCCGATTCCCTTGCAGTGAGGCCCAATACAGCTGTGCAGCGTACGGGCCTGTGCACCTTCCTGTGCAACATCTCCGAGGCCCAGAGAGGACGGTGGAAATCCTTAACTCCTGTCGCTGTCCGCTGGGACCACATGTGGTCTGCCGCGTCGAGCTTTAATATATGCTGCGGTCCAGCCCTTTCAAAGTCGTACATCTTCGAATTACCGGATAACATTGGCTCGAGAAGAATCCCGTCCGGAAGCAGAAAAATATCCTGCACTGAAGTGCTGTCACGGCCGTAAAGGTGCGAAGGAGTAGGGGGAGGGAGGGGGGTTATGTAGAGAGGAGCAGAGGCCTGTCGTGAGGAGGAGGGAGAGCGAGAGGGAGAAGGCATGGCTGCCCGGGAGGCCTTGGTGAGCCACAAACACAGTATGCCGGTATGTGGAGCCAGTTAAACGGCGGCGTGCCATGAGATCACTGCGTTCCGGGGGACGCGCTGCGTCGGAACAAACTACACAGAACCAGCTCCCCAAGTAGCTGCTTCCTGTTCTAGTCTGGCTCTGCGCCCCTGTGACCACAGATCCCGTCTGCTTTTTTAGACCGACGCCCCCAGGCAGACCTCAAAAAAAAAAAAAGAAAATCGCACGACTAACCAACACAGAGCTGAGATAAGTAAACAAATTACCAGAAGCGGCAGCAGCTATTAAGAGCAGCTCTGACGCTCACGACTCCCCCTGCCTCCCTGTACCGGGGCCGCTGAGAAGCTTGCGCCGTCAAAACAAAAGTAATGTGGCGCCGCTGGTGGCGGTGTGACCGCAGGAGTGTTAGCGAAACATGCAGAGGACCCGGTCACGCGTGAACAACGTGCAGGAGGGAGAGTCGGACCCTTAGGGCAGAGTGAGTGAAGCACCATCTGTTTTCAGTTAGTGCCACTAAAGTCGTCTAGACGGCACCTTCCACCGGAGTGACAAAGAACGATGGATGGACAGCACTTCTCCAAAAATGACACAATACATCCAGTCTACTGGACTCCTACCTTGCACACCGTCTCCGTGTCCCAAGGCAGGATCGTTTGCAAGTCGATGACCTCACAGGACACGCCCAGTTTCTCCTGAGCCATGGCCGCTACCTCCCTCATCACATGAACCTGTGAGAGATCAAAGATCAAAATGGGCTTCGCATCACGGCGCTGGGTGTTCGTCTGCCATTCCCTGGGTCGTGCGTGCTGATTCCCCGAACCCAAACAGTCTCACGCATTGGTTTCGATTAGCCGCATTCTGTTGCAGTATTAATCTAACAAGGACTTCATAAAACACTTCTTTTCCACTGTGTATCACTGCTGCTTACAGATTGGAGGAAACAGAAAAATTATTCAAATGAACTTCTGGCAGATAACAGAGCCTTCACCTCAACAAGTGCCATAAATTAGGTCCTTATGACTTCAAACAGTCCAGAGCTTGTGTCCTTTCCAGGAGCCACGTGTGTGTGTGTGTGTGTGTGTGTGTGAGAGAGAGAGACAGAGAGAGAGAGAGAGCGCGCATGTGTGTTTGCATGAGCAACTCTGTGCAGCCCAAGTGTTCACACAGGACCACCCTGCGATTTTACTGCAGTTTGGCTGGTAGATTAACCAGTAGGTGAGCCTGTTGTGATTATTGCATTTTATTGCCCCCTTCACACCCCAATGGGGTGATAAAATGGCCGCTAAGGTTCAGGTCTTACACTCCGCTCCCCCCAAAAACCTGGCAGCCCACTTGTCCAGAAATTCATGCCGCATCAATTTTCTGTAGCGAGCAAAGATCCATCTGCTGCTGAAGTTCCGAGGCAATGTGAGAAGGAAACTCAAAACGTAAGTTCTTTGAAGCTCACGTTTGCATGTCTGACCAACGCAGCCCAGACCACCTGCATAGTTGAAACATGTGACTCGAGGCCTCAGCCCTTCCCCAAATTAAACTATGGGCGTCGTCCCAGGTGGTTCCCTCATACAGCAGTCCGGCATTGAGTCGGAGCAAAGCACAGATCGCTTGGCGCCGAGAAGCATCACTGCGCTCCTAAAAGGAACGAGAAAATTAGGAAAAACTAAAGAGTTGGAGCCGCGCTGGCAAAGTGACAGCTATGCTGGGGTGATGAGTTCAAGGAGACGGAGGTTGAGGCTCGCATGACACTCCGGGGCAGGACTTAGGAGGCCGACACTGGGGGAGGAAAGGAAGCGGCACGACTGATTTACGCTGGCGAGAATGTGCCGGAACAAATAGTGTATTTTCTGCTACGCTTGGCCCGACCAGAAGGAGCTGAGCACAAAGGTCTGCTGCCAGATCAGAGCTGGAGGACGTGGAGGGGGAGAGGACTGGCTTCATGTGCCCCTCCTGCGGCCTTGGGATTTCCCTGCTGGGGGGGGGGGATCACTCACCCTAGGAGGGTGGACGGGGTGACAGCCGAGACACAGGTACAGACCTGTCAGCGTCCTGCTTGGACACAGTTTCCAAGGAAACCACAGCTTTGAATGACAGTACCAGGTGTCCCAAGACACCGGTATAACTCGGGGGTGTGGAGCAGTTACAGGTGGGAATGAGGTGGGTTGCCATCGCCACACCCCAGCCCTCCAGTTTGAAAACTTTTATCCACCTGGAAAGCACCCCCCCAAGATCACTGACGCAATAAGAATAAATCGCACCCACCCAAAGTCCCCAAGTGCAACCTGCTAATGCCATTGGCACCTCCTCAGTCTGATCGTCACCCACCTGTGTTCCCCAAGCCACCAATGTGACGTCACTTCCTTCCTGGAGGACCTCGGCCTGGGACAGCGGGATTAGGTAGGGCTCTGTGGGGACCTGCTCCACTGTGGAGGGAGCAGAGAAGACCGGCACCAAACAATCAGAAGATCATCCCTAAAATTCACTCACACACGCACAGCAGCAACGGTTTCAAAGGGCAGGAGATCCAGGGCTGTGAGGAAGATCTCAAATCGAGCTTCCGCGTCCAACTGAAAGGAACTCAAGGGCGCGATGCCAGATCTCCAAAGATGTTCTGCAGCTGAGGAAGTAGATCCAGTCCAACAAGAGGACACGTCTGCACAAGGCCTGCCCCCCCCCCCCCCCACAAAGTATAGAGATTCAATTAACCAACACAAGCAACGGTAATGAGACATTACCTTAATTTCCGTTACATGCCACCAGATGCAAAAACTAACTTGACTCGGGTGTGATGGACCCAAGTCCAACAAAACCATGGAAGAGCAACGACAGGGTAGAGCTCCTCTCTTTGGGCAATAATGACCAACTGCGATTGTATGGGGGGGGGGGGGGGGGGCCGGAACAA
>JAODUD010000134.1:13313388-13323400 GCA_026784285.1 Stomatorhinus walkeri
CCCCCCCCCCCCCCCCCCCCCCCCCCCCCCCCCCCCCCCCCCCCCCCCCCCCCCCCCCCCCCCCCCCCCCCGTGAGACAGCAGTCTAATTTAAACCTTCCTCCTATGACAGGCGTAGTGATCGGCACAGTTAATGATTAAAAGGGCCACTATGAATCGATGAGGAGGCAAATAGCACAGAGTCTCACCTGGTCAAACGCTGGGAAGATGTAGTCGGCAAACTGGATCTCTGCGATAGCAGTGGCACCAGCCACGGCGACACCAATCCCGAATCCTACGATGCCTTGCTCACACAGGGGGGTGTTGAACACCCTGTCTTTACCTGAAGACAGACAGACAGACAGACAGACAATCATACACGATTGAATCTCAAGGCCCAGGCTGGTAACAGGAAAGAGGGACTGTAAGGAATGCTGGGAAGACTAGGAAACTGGGACTGCTGGGTAATTCCACAGCTTAGCCCACATGCTAACGCTGCCACTGTGAATTGCTGGGACGGTAAGTCGGCCATGGAGCCCTGAAGCTTCGCAGTGGATCCACGTTCTCCATGAAGCCATAAAGCTGTTGGGCCAGCTGCTGGAACCAGTTCAAGCTTTTCGAAATTTTAAAAGGTATTTTTTCCCCCCCAAAAGAGCTGCGGGAGAGCCACGAATTTAAGCTGGAATTTTCCCATTACACTCTTCCGCGCAAGTGGAGCGCCTCCTGCTGTATCTCTGCTGCACTGCACCTCGCAAACCTCCCTCAGAAGCACAGGAACTATGACAACACACATACAGGTGTGCAACTAATGAATGATTAAATATAGATACATCAAATCAAGCGTCCCTGGCGGCAGTGAGGGCTGGCAGGCCTCCCGTGACACCAACTCTGCTTATTATAGAATCTCCATTTATACGGAAAATTTGGCAGCTGCCGGCTGATGTTGGGCCACAAAGGGGAGCAGGTAAGCCATTTGGGGCCGCAGGGCATGCATGTCAGCACCAGGGGGCGCCCCTGGAGCCTGCAGCATTCATTACTGCATGTGCCAAATGAGTGACGGGAGGTCACTGGCTTTCAAAGGGAACCAAAATCGACACGGCAGCAGAAAATGAACAGTCCTGTGGCATGACATCAGCAGTGACACGAGGTGGCTGAATAGGAGGATGCAGCAAAAAGAAAAGAATATGTCATTACTGTCAATCGCACACGGCACAAGGGCAAACTTCTCGTTCTGCCCAAAACAGCATCCAATCAGGATTTCAAAAAGACCTTTGTTTACACTGCTAAGGACAAAGTGCACTGCAGTTTGCATGGTAGGGGAAGGATCAAATCCAGCATGATGTTAATCATATTAATAGAGCACCAGTAACAACTATAATCACCTTCTGGTTTGATTAATCTACAGCTTAATCTGGGAGGCAAGGTGGACACATCAGACAATAAAAAAATAAATAAATAAATAAATAAACACTTCTGACAGATCTCTGGGGCACCTTCTGTACCCAGCCGCCATTACAACACACACGCACGCACACACACACATAATTATATCTCTGTGGGGACTCTCCATTCACTTCTATGGGGAAAACTCTAATCCCAACACGACAACCTTAACCCCTACCCAACCCTAACCTTAACCATAAGTAACCAAACAAAATAGACTTTTACTGCGCACCCCCCACGCCACCGCACCACCCAGTACAAACATGCATATCCTGTGGTAACAGCAGAAAGCTGATTGCGGTGAGACACCATCAGACTAAGACAAGGTGTCCAGTAGCCAAAGCATGAGAAAACGATATATCAGCTGTCCATCGCCGCTGAGTCTGGCTAACACCTACGTACTTTCACTTTAATGTGGATTTTAATTAGAGTTTAAAAAATCCAGCATACCTGGTAAATATAAGTTACACTTTATTTATCTGGTAGACACTTATCCAGCGTGATGTACATCGAGAGCAAGCAGAGTCAGAGATTCGTTGAGCAACTAGGAATTAAATGAAAATTTAAAAAAAAAACAGTAAAATCATTCTGTCGACCCTGGGTCTTGAACCAGCGACCTTCCAAAAAATTAAGTCTGCACAGGCAAGTTTCTCTAATGCATTTTAAACTGAAGTCATCAAAACTGCATTACAAAAAAATAAGCAGCCAGACTCAGCTCCTTAAACGTCATCCAGTCGAAAAAATTTGCAGTGAGGCTCCACAGTTGACTGGGTTTAAGCAAAATGAATAACGTGGCTTAAAGTACGGTAATGATTATGAAACGTTCCATCACAGACACAGAGGACAGGCCTGCTGCGCCACATACCAGCTTATAGTCGCCAAACAGACAAGAGTGAAAAGGTGACAACGTCAGTTCTTCTAAGCACAAGTGGAGAGTTTGTTCTTTAAAAAGAGGGAGTGGGGGGGGGGAAGCTGTCGAGAAGGAATGCAGAATCCATCAACCGAAGCCAGAGGTGGTCGTGGAGAGGTACGCCTGCGCTCTTTTCAAAACAACAACCATTCTGCATAGACATACACACTACACAGACTGCAACGGGTCCCAGTACAGCATGTACACCAGTCTCATACACTGTCTACTTGGACACTTTCCCCAATACATTTTTAACTGAAGTCAACAAAACTGCATTACAAAAAAAATCAGCAGCCAGATTCAGCTCCTTAAATGTCATCCAGTTGTAAAATTTGCTACTTTGCTGCCACCTAGTTGTGAGACCACAAGCTACAGACCACCAGACAGTTCCAGTGAGACCTCACAGTCGAAGGGATTTAAGCACGACGAATAACGTGGCTTAAAATAAGATAACTGTTATGAAACTACGGGGACTTTTGACCGTGATTCAATCTGTTGAACTTGGGAACGGATCAGACACCTAGCTTAACGGTGCTGCTTTTCGGTGAGGAGTCGCAGCGAGCAGGGGGAGAGTGATTTGTATTTAAAGAGGCTTCCAGCAGCCACATTCTAGGAGGGTGGACTTACCATACTTGTCTCTGAGACCCACGGTGCAGCGAAAGACTCCACCAAACGCCACATCCTCCCCAAAGATAACTGGGAGAGACACAGAAGGCAGTGATGTCACTTCCTGGCAAATACAGGTGTGTACTGACAAGCAACCAATTATACAACCGGGTAAGTGACACTGTTCAGGAGACAATTAAATGGAAATGTTAGAAAATTCTGCATTTGCTGTGGGGTATTACTGCACCAAATGCAGGGGTTAGATAGGACTCATATTGGAGGGGCTTCTGTTAGGTATAGAGTGTGTCGAAATGGCTTCTTACTACAAGTAATATTCTTGCTTATTAATTTGTAATGTCCCTCATAAAAATGCAATAAAATATTACGTTTTTCATGGGTTGCTTCTTAAATACGTCTAGGGGCATCCAGTTAGTAAGTGAAGTGTTGGCAGCAGTACCATATGCGAAAAGTTAAAATACAAAATCAAAGGACAGAAATCAT
This sequence comes from Stomatorhinus walkeri, assembly GCA_026784285.1. Classification (NCBI taxonomy): domain Eukaryota; kingdom Metazoa; phylum Chordata; class Actinopteri; order Osteoglossiformes; family Mormyridae; genus Stomatorhinus; species Stomatorhinus walkeri. The sequence continues at coordinate 13,316,827 of JAODUD010000134.1, forward strand.
TTAGGAATGTCTCAGACTTGAGAGATGAAAGTCTGGTCTGTGCTACTATGAAAATTAACATTAAATGAGATGGAAAAAGCAATAATTTTAGCGCAAAACTGGACGTTTTATTAATCCAATCGCTTTGAATCTCTTACTAAATTTGGGCCTCATAGCAAGAAGGTCCTGGGTTCGGTCCGGGTCCTTTCTGTGTGGAGCTCACACACTCTCCTCATGTTCGCGTGGGTTTTTCGCCGGGGGGCTCTGCTTTCCTCCCACGGTCCAACAGCGGGCAGGACATGCTGATTGGCGAGTCTAAATTGGCCCTGTAATTGTGAGTGTGCGCACGCCTCGCGGTGTATTGGCGACTGCCCAGGGTTGGTTCCTGCCTATGCCCCTTGTTCCTGGTATAGGGGCTGGTCCCCCCCTAACCCCAGTTGGGATTAAGTGGTTACAGTGATGGATGGATGGAAACCTAGAGGTGAGAGGAGGATAGCAGACTCACCTTATTCGCTCTTCCTGTTTGTTCTAATATCAGTAGTTTCTAAACATTATAATTACAATTCTGAACTTGAGAGCACACAATCTTGCTTTAAATAACACTGCCACTTTATAATTTATTTAGTCTATTTCTTGTTCTGAAAAGGCAAATATGTGCTGTGATTAAAGGAAAAACAAAACAGACATACAAACAGTCTGTGCTGGAACAAACAGTTCGAGTGAAAACAAACACATCTTGCACTGAAAGGCTGGGATCCATATGCCTATGGCACACATCATCTGATCACATACACAGATCGGGGTGTCCATCCAGGCCAGATGTGTGTCCATCCAGGCCAGGGTGCGTGTTGGAATGCTACCCAGCCAGTTGGGAACTGGCCCCGAAAAGGGGTGGGCAAGCAAACAGACTAGTGAAAAGCAAGCTTAATAAGGAGGTGCAAATATGGCAACAGACTCAGTGAGGTCCTCTTTGACGGCGGGGAAGTCATTCACGACTGCAGTGTGCACCGCATATCATCCCTGGATACGAGGCCGATATTCACACAGTGTCCAACGTCTGTATCTGACCATGTAGCGAACTGCTAATCCCATACCTGCTGTGGGATCACTGGAGAGAGTGTTGTCCAAGGCGCTGGTGATCGATTGGAACAGGTTCATCTTCTGTGTTGGGCCTGTTCGGACACAAAGCACCAGCATTTCAACAGACACCTCATTACAAGGACCAACAAACAGCCTAACATACCCTACTGATCATTATCATCTAACAAGGAGGGAGCATTTCTCTACAAATGTTTAATATTACAATTACACAACATCTAAAAGGTGATGTCCGTGTTATACCACAGAGAAGCCACATCCTCATTTGGATCCTGCAGTTGTCTGTGAGGAGAGTGCCCACCCGTATTCATCTGTCTTTAGAGAAAAACCGAAAGCCTTCCCTTGAACATGAGGTCAAGCTGCATTTCTGCCACACGGCGTCGCTGTTCGCGCCGCAGCAGAACTGTGATACGACTTAAGAAACTAATCAATGAGAAGGTGTTCGCGCGGAGCGACTACAGCAGGTAATGCGTGACAGGGTCAATCTGTGTGTCCAGACGCATTTCCATAAAGAACTTTCCGTCACCACGTTACAGCGACATGCGATGGGTCCACAAAAGTCATAATAACCCCGAGACATCGTCTCCGTCAGTCTCACGTCTCATAATTATTCGATTATCTTGAAGACATCAGAATTAGTCCACATCATAACACGGGCAGCTGTCAACAGCGTGGTTTTAGACGCTTAGAGTACTAAGTGGCACAAGAACAGTCCGAGGTTCAGTAATACCCCAGGTTAAATAGTAACTGCGTTTGCACGAAGGCACCCCCAAGCTCTGAGAAATTATAAAGGCACGTAACGCCACCTCCGTAAGAATCATCGCAAAGACCTCAGGGGCGAACCACATAATGCATGATCCCACATCAAAATGTTACCGACAGGCAGGCACACATACACCCAATAGTTTCTCCAGGAGCTCCCAGCGAAAGACCCATCCACCAAGGTTACTTTAATAACCGAAGAGACAGCGGCAGCCCGGGGCTCCTCTTACCATGACGTGTGGGGACTGGGTCCGGATGGAAGGTGAAGTGCGCTGCGGCGTGCGGGACGCGGATCGGGGCTCCCAGCCACCCCAACCCGGCCCGCAGCACCTTCGCTCCGGACGCGGTGCTCAGAACAAGCCGTGCGGCGGCCGCCATAGCAGTTGAACGTAAACCGGAAACAGGGGGCGAGACCAGGGCGCCGTCACAGAGGGTGGGGTCGGGGGCGTATTTATACGGCGCATCCGCCTGCGCGCACAAGAGCTAATCCATCAACACGCTACAGCAGCACAGTAGAGGTAGGAGTGTGTACATGGCGGAAGTTATGGGCTGTGAAGGCGAGCTGGAAGATGATTGGAGCCCAGAGTGCCCGCCTCCCTGTCACTCACCGATTCAAAACATATCATTGGCTAATGAGATTGATTCATAAACTGGATCAGATGATATGCGGTCTGAATGATTTACTGCTGTTTAACAGAATTAGAAATCCCAGGATGCAGTTTGGGTAAAATTTAGGCTGTTTCCAAGAGAAAGTACCAAGACAAGAAAAAAACATTGAAACACTTTAAAATTCTCTTATATTAAGAGTTTATTTGTCAGAGGATTGTAATTTTGTCTTAGAGTAAGAGATAAAACAAAAAACAAAGTGTCATAGCAATTCAAAGAAGTTACATGAAGACTGTACATGGTGTCTCCTAGCATAGGTTAGCGGTCTTCTTCTCATAGTGGTCTGATAGCACCTGCTAGAGTGTCCCCAGCAGAACACATGGAGCTGGAGGATCCAAGCTGAAACAGAGGTTTGCAAAACATGCATGTTCAACAAGGCCAGGAAGGCGTGTCTCCAGAAAGGACTGGGTTCGAAAGGAATGTCCTCTGGAGCGGCCATCTTCTGGGCGCTAAAGATGTGGCAGCTGGGCTGCCTCGGAACGTGGCTGAGACTTGGACGCCAAGCGGTCTGCGGAACATCTCACATCTTCCCAGATGTCTGGTTGGAAGCCTTCAGGCACTCGGACACATCCAGCCGCTTGCCGCTATTGCACATCCGCGCCAGATTCTGGGGGAGGGAGGAGTGCAACACGAGACGGCTCACCACAGCTCTGGCATGCGTGCCACGCCTAGCCAATCAAAAGAGACCCGGCTCCTTTGGGCGAGTCTTCTCCCACACTGTGCATCTGGAACCTTTTCCTGCCAAGGAGCAGTGTGTGGCTCACTGAGTTTAGGGTGCTGTGCCTGTCACTGGAGGACCACCAGTTCCCAGTGTGTTTTCACCATTAGGACCCCTCAACCATCCATCTAAGAAATCTGATAGGCACTGCCTTTGCAATGTCACAATATCCTCAATGACCCATCTCACCCCTCCAATGGCCTCTTCAACCCTCTCCCATCTCAAAGTACACTCTGGAGTTTTTTCAACAGCCTTTTACAGTCATACCCACTACACAACCCTAGTTAAAAGTTGCACTGTTTTGCACAGCAAATTTATTTTTTATTATTGTCGAGTGTTTTGTGTGTAAAGCTGTGTTTGAAGTCTCAGACAAACGCCGTTTTGTTTCATTGTGTTCCTGCTTACATTTTGAAATGACGAAAGGCATCTTTCCGTTGCTACCAAGAACCAAGCCGCACCATGATGATAACTGTAATTATTCATTAGTAGCACCGCACATTCTGCAGTGGAAAATCAAAGCCAGATGGAATCGCACTGTAAATAGACTGTCTTCGTGGTATGGCTCCGGTGGTATGGCTCCGGTACAGGCACAGCCAAAACTTTGACTTGACGTCACCCCCAGTTATTCAAAGGACCGTCTGACCCCGGTTTCACAACTGTATGTTGCTCTGCATATAAGCATCCGATGAATCCACTCTTACAAGAGAAACGTTAAAAAGCAGTGCTTCCCCCACTGGAGCCTGGTACTCACACTGGCTGCCCTGGCGATGCTGTTGGGGGACTGCAGAGCTGCCAGTTCATTAAGGATGCGCTGCAGGTCGGCGTTAGCCGGCTGAGCTGCAGGGGCAAGCATTACAGGGATGAGCTGAGGTCCGGGGAATGCACTGTGCGCATGTGTCACGCGTGTATGCATACATACGTGGATCGGGCGACGGTAGCGGCCGAAGCTGCAAGTACGAGTGACTTAGGAGCTCGTCTATGGAGATGCGTTCCTTAGGGTTCCTCACCAGACAGCGCTGCAAACACGGCACATGTCACGTCACGGAACATGCCGGCGAGACCCCCACGCCCCCCCATCACGCCCGTCGCCCACCTTCAGCACATCCAGCAGGTCCTTCTCGGCGACGTCGGGGAAGTCGATCTGATGCGAGGGGTCGATGATGGCGTGGAGCTTGCTGATCTGGTTGGTGATGCTCTGGAAGGGCGTCTTCCCATAGGTCATGTAGTACAGGATGCAGCCCAGCGACCACACGTCACCCTTTGGGCTGATCTGGGAACAGGGAGACGGAATCAGAATCCTCTTTTTCTCCCAAACAGAAAGTGTCTGAAGTTACCGTCTGCAAAGCACACAGATATAAATGTGCTTTTCTGTCCAGCCTCAACACTGAAGCAGGAGAGCAGAATTGTCCATGAGCAACCTAAGTCTGGACAGCATCCTCCTCTCTGCCAGCGTCGAGCGTATCCAGGTTCTGCCCAAGGAGCTACGGTCACTGAACTCCCTCCCCCCCATAGAAAGTGGATGCGAATGATCACACCGAGGCTGCAGCTGGGGTGTCACCTTGGAGCCGGGTCTCCCTCCCTTACAGGATGTGTCCTTGATGGCCTCCGGTGGCATATAGCTCAGAGTGCCCAGCTGGAAGCACAGCAGAAGCGGTGTGAGAAGCCGACAGCCTCATGCGGAAAGACGCGGGCCCCGGGGCCGCCCTCGCACCTGCGAGTCCTTCATGATGCTCGTCACGTCCGGCTGGATGCGGTTGGCGATGCCAAAGTCGATCAGCTTCAGTGTGGCGTTCACAATCACGAAATTGGCCGGTTTCAAGTCGCTGTGGACGATTCCTGTAAACAAACACAAAACAGTGGTGAATGTGGCTTCGACTGATGCCACGACCGGTACTGAATTCGGTGCCTGCAGGAGTTGGAATTAAGAACCTGTAGAAAAGATCATTACAGCACATGGCTTTGGCTCATTGCACGTGCTCAGTGCCTGCTTACCATGCCTGTGGATGGTCTCCACCGCCTCCAGCATGTTCTTCCAGTAGAGCTTCCTCTCTAAGGGGTTGACCTCCTTTCGGTTCCGCAGCCAGGTGTTCAGGTCCAGGTTTCCACACTCCATTAGCATGTAGATGTAACCGTTTGTGATCTCACTGGAACCAACACACACATAGTCTGAATTTATGAACCGGGAGCACACGTGCTGTCTATTGATCCTCCAACCCAGCAGGGCGGCGCTGTTTAAATGACTGAGAGGTCACCCACTAGTCATAAAGCTTGATAATCTGATCGCTGTACTGCTGCAGGTGGTTAAGGTGCTCGATCTCATTCTTGTAGCTCGCCACCGTCTGGATGTCGGCCTCCTCCAGATTCACGTACTTCACGGCAAATAGCTGTTTACGGTGGTCCAACACCTGGTAGACCTGGAATTACCCACAATGCTGGGAGATGAGTGCTGACCCCTGACTCAGTTGTTATACAGCTGTCAAACACTCATGGACTGAAAGAGGAAAGGTAAAAAGACCAATACCTTACTGGATCCGCCTCGACCAATCATCTTCAGGATGAAGAATTGTTTGCCTTTGATGGTGATGGAGTCGTTTGAAATCGTAGCACCCAAACCCTGGAATGACAGGGTGGCTATATTCGATTTTGCCTGGTTATGGGAGGAGTATGTGCTGCCCGTCCACACAGGATCGATGATCTTACCTGAGGGGTTTGCTGCAGATGGGACATCTGGTTCAGAGGGGTGCAGGGCTGCTGGGAAGGGGCGGGGCCACGGGGCACTGTGCTGGGGGCACACTGAGGTGGGATCCTTTGGACCGGAGTAGCGTAGCTTTGAAAGCCAATGGGAAAGGAGTCAGACTGACCAGATCAAAGCTGCAGAATTCAGCTGAGCAGACATGACTTATCTCCCAGAATCCTCTCTCACCTAGTGGCACTGGGAGTTTTGTAGTTGGGCGTCTGACAGGTGAGGGTAGAGCTTCCTCTGGTGGCTGGCAGGAGGGAGGGGGCAGAGGTGGGGGTCTGGGAGGGCACAGAAATGAACGGAGCAGGCTTCTCCTGAGAAAAGAACAGGCATCATTTGTAGAGCGCTGCATGCCCCCTGCTGGGGACCTTCATTAATAACACAGCAGCCTTTGGCCAATTCAGCCAAACAATCACATCAATGGCACCCTTCCACTGGCACACAGCAACCGACCCAGAAGCCGTACCGCAAAGAGAGACTAGCTACAGTACACAATTTACCATCACCTGCGTGTGTTGGGAGGCACAGGGTACCAGGGATGTGTGGTATACCGGTACTGTGAAAATACCGGTATTTATTATTTTTCAAACGGTACAATATCAAAAGTTTGC
>JAODUD010000134.1:13340593-13351705 GCA_026784285.1 Stomatorhinus walkeri
TTCAGTTCATCCGAAGCCAATGGCACCGATCCCCACCCAGCTCTACACCTCACATTATAGGTCTAACTGGGAGTGAGAGCTAGAGTCCCTATAAGCTAAACTAAACAGCTTTCATTTTTCTGGGCTTATATAATTTCCAGTGCTTCATTACTATATACTGTAGATCAGGGGTGGCGAACCTGATCCATGGAGAGCCACTGTGGGTGCGGGTCTTTAGGAAGGCCTCTCAATCAGCCAATAAGAGCGGGTCCTCAGGACTGGAGTTTAGAATCACTGCTTTACTATTGGCTGATTGAGAGGCCATCCTTGGATCAGATTCGCCACCCCTGCTATGATAAAGGGAATTAGAACTATTTTGGTGCTTGTTTATTTTTATCTTATTTCATTTTATTCTAAAGCTATATTTATCATTTTCATTTATTTGCTTCTTTTCACATTTTATTTCATTTTTGCAAAAAAGTCCTTATATAATGTTTTGTTTTAGGGACCCATGATGAAACCCTGAGAGCATCAGTAGTTCGTGAGATCCAGGTGGAGCAGATGCATTGCAAATCTCCGGTAGGACACATGTCGCTACACCCAGGTGTGGGCCAGCTCTGCAACCCCAGGGACAGAGGTACCCTCAAGATGATGAGCTGCGGAGAGCCGACGGGCCCTCTGATGACATGCCTGAGATGAATCACCCCTATGGAATTTCTATTTTCTGAAGTTTTCTGTACTGGACCTGCTGAGACTTGAAGATGCTGCAACACTGTCTGTAGAATCATCTAAACTGAAACTAAAATGCAAATATGCACCTTTAAACAATCTGAAGTTCATCCAGAAGTTTCTGGTTCTGCCAAACCGGAGACTTCTGCACCCAGTGAAATCATAATGTTCTTGCATGGCGGCCTCAGAAAATAATCTCCTTTTCTATCCCCCTTGTGGTAGAAACAGGCACTGCCCTATTATAAAATGGAAAACGTCATTACTTACGGTAATCCAGGGTAAACCGGTAATAAATCAATAACTGGGCAAATGGCTGTGGACACCATGCTATCACACCTACAGTTTATGTGCATGTTGAACATCCTATTCCAAAACCAAAGGCACTAATATGGCGTTGGTCCCCTTTTGATGCTGTAATAGCCTCCACTCCTTATGGGAGTATTTCCGCTAGATTTTCAGCCCATTCTCAATCTGAGAAGGCCAGTCAACTATACTAACCTCACCAAATCATGGATTCAGGGGTAGATAGTTCCAGTCCAGAAAGTTAAAAATCCAAACCAAGATTTTGTTTCAACCAACCAGTTGAGTATAGAGTCACAATCTCTGAGTACTCAACTGGTTGGTTGAAACAAAACCTTGGTTTGGATCCTTACTTTCTGGACTGGAGCTATACATCTGTTTGGATTCATGCACTTCGCTTTGTGAATTTGAGCACAGTCATGGCCTTTCTCAAAGTGTTGCCACAAAAGTTGGAAGCACACAATTGTTTCAAAAGTCTTTGTATGCTGATGAATTAAGATTAACCTTCATTGGAACTAAGGGACTGTGCTCTCATAGAGGCAGGTAGTCCATCAAACCCAGCTTTGGCCACGAGACACCCAGTGTGTGAAGTGTGAATCGTCCCTCCAAAGAACACACTTCCCCTGCTCCACTCCGAAGGCAACATGCTTTGCATCAGTTGAGTTGATGCTTGGTGTTGCGCATGACAACTTGACCATGGAAACTATGTCCGCATGCTGACTGTGGTTGCCGAGGCAGGATCAAACTCTGCTGGCGTTTTTAAGTACGCATGCCTCAGCCCCCCGAGGTCCCGGTCTGTTGGCGTGCGTGTGCCCCCTCTTTATGGTTGAGCTGTGGTCGCTCTTACATGTTTCCACTTTACAGTAACATTCACTGTAAACTGGGCCTGGTCTAACGAGCAAGTAATTTGGCAAACTGAATTGTTGCAACGGTAGCATCCCATGATGGTGCTGCATTCGAAGCAACTGATCTAGTACGGGCCACACACACGCACACATACAGGCTTGTAATTATATCTTTATGGGGACTCTCCATTCGTTTCTATGGGGAAAACTCTAATCCCAACATGACCTTAACCCCTATCTGGACCGAACATTAACCAGAAGTAACCAAACAAAATATGAGACTTTTGGAATTTTTTGTTTTTTGATTGCAATCACAGATCTTTGTGGGGACCTGAAAAATGTTCACCACAATGTCAAAATAACACATTTGGTCCCCCCGCAAAGTAATATAAACCGAATCCACTCACAGACACACTTACACACACGCACACACACACCATATTCCAGCTATATTTGCTGTAACCCAATGTTTCTCAACCCTGTCCTCAGGGATCTTCTGATGGGTGTCTGGTAGGGAGCTGGGGGGGGGGGGGAGCTAAAACATGGGTGTCCCCAAGGAACTGGAATGAAAAAGACTGCTATAAACAGCTCCCTCACATCATCTCATACTGCCTTCTGGCTGATTGACCACGGATGACCAGATGGCGGTGTCTGTTCTACCGGTTTACCAGCAGAGGGTGCTGTTTTCACATTCCCTGCTCCTTTGCTGACGACCAAATCGGCTGATGACAACGAGGGAGCCCCTTGTTCCCCCCACCCTCCAGGAGAGCAGAGCTGTAGAAACAAAGGTTTCCATGGCATCGGTACACAGAGCCGGGCAATGTCTCCCCTCTGGTGAAATCTCTTCACCCTGGATAGTCATTTCCCACATGGCTGTCCTTTGCAACTGAGTACATTTAAAAAAATATGTGCACATAAATTTGGACATGAAAAGGCCTATTGTTTTGTTCCAGGCAAGGGGAGAGGGAGGGTTGCTGTTTTAGGACAAGGAGAAAAAAAGACATTAAAAAAAGACGTGCTCTGAAGGAACCTCGTTAAATATACTTTCCTGGTCAGTTTGTGCTCTGGTCACATGAGGTCTCTCTCTTCATGCTGGTAAATCCATTTCACTCAACTGAATTTGAATCTGATAGACAGACATAGGAACTATTTGATCTATTTAGGGACTCTGAGTCACTTTAATTATCCTAATTACTCTTAATTTATCTAAATTAAGGGCTCTATGATGGCACTGGGAACAGGATTTGTGGTTGTATCTCTTTCAGACGTTAGATATCCGGTCAGAAAGGACATCCTGAGACCCTTGACAGAGAGTCACCGCAGCCCTGGGGACTCCTGCAGTCACACGTAGCGCACGTACCGTAAGTCACTGGCAATCCATAATGTCGCCGGGAGGAGGAGGATTAAACTGGAACAACACGTGCAGAACGAGCAGAATCTCTCCTATTAGTATTACGGCAGTATAGAAGACTTGTAGGATTGGCTTGTGATATGTCACACCCAGGTGCAATGCAGTCACGGCTCATGATGAAACTGAAGACATCAACACGAGAACACGAGATTTTTATTAAAATGGGAAACAACAGCCATCCTTTTTCATTCAGGGCTTGTGCAGTTTGGGTTAAGTCATCCAGGGCTAATTCCAGGAATCTTAGACCAAAAGGAAGGACGGCACCCTGGAAGGGAGACACACACACACATTCACACATAAACAGATCAGGTATCTATATCATTGTGGGGACTTTCAATTCATTTCTACTGGCATAACCCTAATCCTAATCCTACCTATGACAATCTTAACTCCTATTTACACCTCTGGGACCTGGGTTCGAGTCTCTGCCTGGGTCACATGTGCGTGGAGTTTGCATGTTCTCCCTGTGTCGTCATGGGGTTTCCTCTGGGCACTCCGTTTTCCCCAACAGTCCAAAGACATGCTGAGGCTACTTGGAGTTACTAAATTGCCTGTAGGTGTGCCTGTGTGAGTGAATGGTGTGTGGGTGTGCCCTGCGATGGGCTGGCCCCCCATCCAGGGTTGTTCCCTGCCTCGTGCCCATTGCTTCCGGGTAGGCTCTGGACCCCCTGCGACCCAGTAGGATAAGCAGGTATAAAAAATGGATGGATGGAGTTTCTGGGAACTGTAAACTTGGTCTCTGCATTTGGTCCCCACAATGTCATATATACATGACCACATCTGTACGCACAGAGTTTATTGGCTTAACCCAGCAAGCACATTTTCCTTACATCATCTTTATACAATGGCTTTGTCTCCCATCACACTGTGTATTTTGTTTGGTTACTTCAGGCTAATCACAGCCCAGTGCCTATAGATGCAAAATTAGTTTCTGTCTGTCCTGTAAACTTCAGGCCCCCCCGGCTGGGGGGCACAGCCTTGACCTCCTGCACTACAGGGCATATTCCCTTACATAATGGAGAAATTAATGGTTGTCGGCACTCTCATAATGAGGGCGACGGCATCTGCTGCCTCCAGTTTCGCAGCTGTGATGCAGAGATTCCTGTCAATCAATCCCCCGCACTCCCAGCCTCCAGGCCCCCAGTCATGTGACCTGCCCTTCCCCTGGAATCCCCCCCCCCCTGCCATGCCACAGACAGCTGGAGTCTGACTCCAGAAAGACCAGGCCGTCCTTGAGCCCAAGTCTAAAGACGGGGGCGTAATAAGGACGGCGTGTGGTATCTAGGGGGTATTCAGGCAGTTCCAGACCCTATTTAGGGGGGCTGCAGCCCTCCTGTTTTTTGTCTCAGTCCCCCCCCCAAAAATATTAAATGTATACATTTTGTACAACCCATCTGCAAACTTTTTTGTGCCCCCCCCCCCCCCTTCAGAAAAATTTTGTTTGGGACTTTGGGGGGGGAGTCCTGTATTTGTACCTCTCTAGCGTCAATTGCCCCAGTGCCCCCCAGCATAATAATGCACCAGAAACACACCTCTGCATCTCAGGTTACCATGTGTGCTAGGCTGGGGGGGGGCATGATAAAGTGACACCAGTGACGGGACTCCACGACAGGGAAAGGGTTGGGTCTCCCCGGGGTTCTGCTTCCTGCAGGCACCTTCACAGCAAGATTCACAACACAGAGACGTCACGTAAGATTTATGTTCGCCCGCTGCGTGCACGAATGCCTCTTTGCCATAACACTGAAATATCCCCCAGCCCCCGCCTCCAGAACAGGCTTCGCAAAACAACCCCCCACACTCATCCTGGATATGACCAGTCTGAACTGTCCCATGAGTCCTTGATGCTATTAAAGATCTACAGAGCAGCAAATGGTTCCCAGGATTGTAACCCCCACACGCACACACACTAGGAATTTTCTTTGTATCTCACACTTGTAGACAAGGACTGTGTCCAAATTCAGGTGCTGTGTCCTTCTTAGGCTGCGTTTGAAGACCGAATACGCCACGGAGCAGTGACAAGGCCATCCTTCAAAGGCTCCTTCAAATGCAGCCCAGAAATGTGTTATTCGTTTGCAGAGATCCCAAGACTCATTGTGCGAAGCTTCAACGGACGCAGCCTGCAAAGGCTACATAGCCCATGATTTCGGACACAGCCAAGATGAGAAAATGCCCATTATGTCACATACAAAAAGAAAAATTGTTGTCATTTGGAACACGCTCCGATCACAGTGAATATGATTAAACTGTTCAGATGTATGCATCTTTCTGCATGGCTAACTGGCTTCCTTTCACAAGGAAGCCTACACAGACAGGAACAGCAGCTTACCTGTCAGTGCTACACACTTGCATTCTACCGGCTCAGACAAGAAAGTAGGCGGTGCTCATATAGGGAGGTCACAGATAGGTTCATGGAAGTTGTAGTTCCCAGCCTGTGGCATTGTTGAGTGCATTATGCAACCTTTACGAAATGGCTTACTATTATATTTTAGACTTCCGAGTACACCTTGATAAACCCCTTAACCCTTGACACAAGCCGTACACATGGGAACATGTATAATTCGATTCTGGGTTTCCTTCTTTTAATGAGCAAATCACGTGGCATCATGCAAAACAGCTGAGTGCTGATTGGAGGAAAAACACTATGCCTCTCTTAGCAACCAGCTAGAAACCAAGAACGATGAGGCTGCAGTGTAGCCAGCAGATGAGGTATCCTGACTGATTAATCTCTTCCTCCCCCATGAAAGGTCACGTGACTAACACGATAGACATCAAACCAACTTTATAGTCATGGATTTTTTTTCGCTGTGGTTTTGATCCATACTATTCCTGTTAGAATTCATGCAGGTAGTTTGGGCTAACTGGTGCCGTGGAATTTTGCCTTACTGATTTACCATTCAAGCAAAGCTGTGCTATTTCAGTTTTATAAAAGGCTTTGGTTGGGATAGGTAACCTAAGATTGATGGTCCCTGGAGTCTGCTGTCTTGGTGTTGCTGTGGTAGATGTGGGGGTGGTTGGGGGTGTATGTTGCCATGGTGACGGCAGGGCGGGGCTCCAGCTTTCATTGGCTGGGTTAAATACTCCGGTGTGGTATTTGTCTCTCATGTCTTTTAAGGCTATAACGCTGCCATCTACCGCAAATCCATGCACAGCTAAAACTGTTCCTCTTGACAGAAAGACACGCTCTATCTTGTGCCCCGAGCCAAGCAGCACGTAAATATAACACAGGACACGTAGTGGGATGAACTGATTTTGCGAACAAAGGCACATTGTACCCGGGCACACTATCTGCTTCCGCCCGGCGGACCATCGGCTTCACATTCCATCTACCGCCCTCCTTATGCTGACGTCACATCATGAATATTGAAGCCAGTATTTCGCTGGTGGTCTTGCAGTGCCTGGTACATTAGTGTCAGCATCTTTCAAGCTCCCTTCTCCGCTGAAATCAAACTGCCGTTTCCTTTCAGTAAGTAATATTTTAAACCTAAATACTCAGTTATTTTAACTTCGTCCACGCGGCTGTTTTTACCGATACTTTCTATGCTTGAACTGATTCAAAAGGGATTGTTACTAGTATTATGCGCTGCTACTCATTTAAGGTTTAGTTACTTTTCGTGCAAAAGGAAACAAAAGTAATAAAGGTTGGTTAAATCCCGCTGGGTCGGTTTTCTTCCCGAGTAGAGTCTGCTAACAAGGGATTGACTGGAGTCACATGACCATAAGGAACCTTGGTATGGGATGGGGGGGGGGGGGGGACGCCATTCACAGGTCCCGCCATTGGGGTTGCACTTTAGGTTTTAATTGGACTTTCTTAACCAGCATGCAGAGCCCGTACAGCATCCGTCCCCTTGCAGGAACGCTTGGCAGGACTCGGCCGCCTCCTTTTAGTTGATGTGTAGCGGAGCCAGGAGCGGGGCGCAGTACAGTCGCCTCGCCCGTTTCGGGGACAGAGTCACTGCACGGTCACAAAGTCACTGAGCTGTCCGGGTCCCCGTCGTGAGACATCCGGCTTCCTATTCTTTCACTACACAATAAAGGACACACTTCAAGTACCCCAGTGTCCCGAAATGCCCCCCGGATAATGGTATGAGCTTTGGGAGCGGCGGGGGCGTTATTTTAGACTTTAGGGACAATGATTGCTTACGTCGAAATTTGTTTTGGCACTTTGGGAATGACCCCTTAGTATAAATCCGGTCAATTTAGGTAACATGCATTTCAAGGTAAACCTGCTGTTAGTGAAAACGTGACTATATGTGTGAATCATATTCACATAACTCATAAATGAGTGTAATGGCCGATAGAAGTGTGTCTTTGAGCCGAACAGTGAAGGTCTTCGATTTAGCGGCTTTGTGCACCGTTAACCACGAATCCGGTGCCAAATCCTTACACTACAGACTGTATTGAGTGAATCTAAACGCAGCCGTGTTATTTTAATATAAATCAAAATGGAATTTTTAAAACATAGGGTGAATCACCAAAGCGTCGTATTGGTCAGAAAAAAGGTCTTGTAAGTGACAAATAAAATAGCTTTTCTGATAATTGCCTGGTCTTTATGGAAAAGACGGACGCATGGTTTGCAGCACAGTGGTCCCTGAAATCGCCGCTGTCGGAAATGATTTAATCGGCAGGATTTCTCCGGCCCCAGGGATGCGGGGATGGACGGCTGGCGCGTATTGAGCGCTCGCAGATGACAGAATGAACCCCGCCGCCGGCGGCGCTGCGGACCCCCGACAGGCGGACCACAGCGACAGGAAGCAGCACCGGGCGTCTTCCCCGGCTAGATTCAGAGACGGAGCGAGCAGGACGGCCGCCAAAGCCTCTACTGCGACCAAATCCATCGCATCGAAGCAAGGATCGAAGAGTACCCGCGGCAACCCGCCCCCGTTTACAGCTGCGATCAGGGACAGACACCCCGGCAAAGGCGCGGCTGCTGTCCCTCCCGGTGGTGCTGAAACGCTCCCTGCCAGTAGGGCGGAGGCAAGCGGAGACGCATCGGCCGACGGCGTGTGCACCGACGTATCTTCCCCGAAAGGGGACGATCACAGCGTCGTGTCGGACCAGCCGGGAAGCTCACTGAAGACATTCAAGGGGAAGGTGAAAGGCACGAAAGGAGGCGAGGCGGCGGCCAACTGCGGCAAGCAGGGCGGCAGGAATTCAGTGGGCTGCGGGCCCGGGTTCTGGAAGGAGGGATGCTTGCAATCTGAATTGATCCAGTTTCACATCAACAAGAGCTTGAAAAAGGAAGGAAAGATGCAAACGAAAACACAGAGCGCTCCGGCTACGGAGCCCGAGCAGTCTTCCGAAGCCATCGACACGGAGACTGGGGTGCAGCAAGTCCAGGGTCTGCAGGACGAAATCGAACGGCTGGCGGAGGAAAATGAGGAGCTCCGGGTAGGTTTTCATCTTCTTTGCCCTTATATAATGCGCAAAAAAATGCAGATTTATAGACTAAGGCTATACTTTATTGTTTGATGGCGACTGGCCTGGGCTGAGAAGATGACGGTGCAAAATGTGTTTTATTGTTTGCATATCCGTTGTATTATGGCTGTCGTACCGTGCGCAACAGTCCGCTTTTATAACGGGAATAGCCGTCCTCCCTGAACGGTGTGTCTCTTTATCGACGGTGCGAATTAGAATGAAATCGAGGAGATGCGCACGGAGATGGACGAGATGCGCGACACCTTCTACGACGAGGACACCTGCCAGCTGCTGGACATGCGGCGCGAACTGGAGCGGGCGAACAAGAACTGCCGGATCCTCCAGTACCGCCTGCGCAAGGCGGAGAGGAAGCGGCTGCGGTACGCTCAGACCGGGGAAATAGATGGAGAGCTTCTCCGGAGTCTGGAGCAGGACCTCAAGGTAGTTAAAATGGAAGGGATGAGGAAAGGGCGTGGTTGAGAGGGGTAGGGGGTGGGGTAAGGGTAAACACACTGGCTGAGTATGAGCATCCATCTGTGTGTCTAACAACCGTCTTCAGGATTGCTGGGAAGTGCGTAGCCCTATGTGCATGCAAAATAAAGATTTCCGCGGTTATTTAATTCATATTAATGTAGTCATACTATAGGAAATGTGTGCCCGGTTTGAGAAAAAGTTGTGGAAGAGTAATGTTTGTGAAAGCTAGGATATGTTTTCATGTATATCATACTATAGTGATGTGATTTGCCTTAAGATGTTAGGAGCCCAGACTTTCCGCTAGGGACTGCAGTCCAGCCCGCTGCCATTGTGCACCTCTGTGTCCCTCTTAACATCTGCTGCAGTCACGATGCCGGGTCTGTTATCACGAACATGTCTGGCACCACTGCTGCTGGGCACCCCAGAGGATTCTGGGATAGATCTGATTGTCCTGCTCAAACTAGTGGTCCGAGCTTGAATTAATCAGGTCTCATCGTATATCAGGGAGATGAAGGAATCTGTGCAGTCTGTCCAGTCTCATCCTTAAAAGCAGAGTTCCCTGCAGACACAATATCAAATGAGGAAGAAGATTCTGTACCAGTAATTCTCTTGCCTCTTCTGTATATCTTCACAGTCTTCTCATCATAATATGGATGCTTTTTCACCCATATGTTGCAACGCCTTGGTGTTTCCAGGTGGCAAAGGATGTATCTGTGAGGCTGCATCATGAGCTGGAGAATGTGGAGGAGAAGCGAACCAAGACTGAGGAAGAGAACGAGAAGCTGAGGCAGCAGCTGATCGAGGTGGAGGTGACCAAGCAGGCCCTGCAGATCGAGCTGGATAAAGCCAAGGAGGTGAGCTGGACCGGACCAACATCCCTGGGAGGGAAGTCACAGGTGTCCATGGAGCGTTGTAGTGCTTTACTGGACCCGGTTGGAGAGAGTAGCAGGTATTAGGGTTCGTAATGGTAACGCCATGTTGCCCTGTAGACAGCAATGGCGGTAGCAGTTAGTCACACAGGGTCTGAGTCCTTTCTGGTTTCCCCTGCTCCCCATTTTTGACAAAGACCCAGTAAAAATTCCTACAGTGTATGCGAACCTGCATCATGTTCACTGTCCTGATGTCAGGGAAAATCCCACTGAGCTCGTACAATGGTCCAGTCTGTCATAAGACGTCAGTGAGCACAGTGGGAAGGGAAGCACGGGGAACACTAAATGTGGGGAGAGGACTGGCAGTAACGTTAAGCTGACGTTAATGACAGGACTGGGGAAACGTACTCTAACGCAGACAGAAATACACAGGAATCAGGAAAACAATTCAAAACAGCTGATCACACGGGGATTCCACATGAGGTTAACGAGGGGGCGTGGCACACAGGAGGGTCGGTCGAGCAGGGTGTGACACAGTCTACTGTACTCCTAAAATCATCTAGTACAGATCAGCCTTCCCCCATGGCCTAGTTAGTGTTTGATTTTGTGCCCAAATATTTTAAATTTCAATTTCTACAAAAGAAAATAAAGAGAGAGCTGCATACTATTACTGCAAAGGCTGATGTGACATCAGGCCAGTTTTATGTAATTTCATATTAAAGTTAGTATTATATGAAATGTAAACTAAGTTAGTCCTGGTATGTTTGGATGTGCACAGTGAGGTCAGGTGACTTTCAGTCATGTGATCTGAAAGTGACGTGTCACTGTTTTTTGGACTGACATAATACACCTGTGGATCAAAGTATTGTGGAGGAATTAATCTATCACAGAATGGCAATTTTCTTGGAACAGTAAGGATTGAGTGATTTTGATATATAAAATGCTAAATAAGAAATTATTTCAAAATAATTTTAGAAATGTTCTGTTTCAGCTTTCACTGAAACGGAGGGGAAGTAAAGATGTTCAGAAGGGTGAGAAAAGAACTCCACAGACTCCAACTGAGGTGAGCCCGCCACACACACACACACAC
>JAODUD010000134.1:13372726-13404874 GCA_026784285.1 Stomatorhinus walkeri
GATCGGTCAAGGCAGCTCATCACTCAGCCACAACACGCAGCGCCCATCAGCACGCCCGGGGTATCGAACGGAATCCATTATCCAGCGGAAATCCAAGGGTCAGCCTGCCATTAGTCAGGCGGCCTCTGAATGTAGCGTACGCCGGTAATATAGCCATCATGTTACTTCCGCAGGGGTGGGCGTGTAAGGCTGAGAGCATCCCACCCCCATTGCTGTTTAATGCGTTTATCTTCAAGGTTAATGAGCAACGTGGGAGGGGGATTTCTGTGTACTGCAGCCCCATGAAAGCACATGATATTAGGCCCCCTACCCAGACCAATCCAATTATGGTCCAAATTTTTTAGGGCCCCCGGACTCATACTAAATCATTTTCACAGCAGTTGCTGCTCATTCAGCTGATCAGTGAGAGTAAGAAACTCGGAGTTGCTGTTCCTCCACAACAGTTCCTCTACTGTAAATTGTTGTTCTATCACTTGCTTCCCCTAATCCACAATTAGTTCCTTGGTTTTGCTCATGTTCGGTGAGAGGATACTGTTCTGACACCACTATGACAAACTTCACAATGGAAATGGAGTTGAATCTGGCCACTCAGTCCTGAGCGTATGGGGAGGACAGTAAAGGGCTCGGCACGCTTGTGCCGGGGGGTACCGGAGTTGAGGGTGACAGTGGAAGAGGTCCTCTTGTCTATTCTTACACGCTGTGGTCTGCTGGTGAGGAATTCCAGGAGCCAGTTGCAGCGGGAGCAGAGTCTGGAGGTGATGGCCGTGTTGAACCCAAGCTGCGATTCACCTGCAGCAGCCTGAGCTCCCTTGTGGGTTCCGGTGTCTGGGTGGTGGGACGTGTGGGGGGGGGCGACGTTCCTCCAGGACAATCTGAGTTGCAGATCTTACCCTGTCATCGCTGTGTAAAGAGCGGCCCAGCGTTACTGTGATGAGTCAGACGCAGGTCCGGTCCTGAAGGAGGCGCCGAAGTCACAGCCTGGTGATGCGAGACCCTGCGGGCGGAGCCAGGATGTCACACTCTCTCAGAGGCCATGTCCCAGACTCCCCAAAAATGATGCCTCTGTTTCCCCGCCAATCTATCTGTCACATGATTCCCGTAATTAGGCTGTGCTCCATCCTGGGGATGGTAGCTGCTATTCCTGGAGGATTTGGAGTCCTGATGTTGTTTCCTCACCCCCCGCTGCACACACGGGCATATGACTTAGAGGGAGTGATGCTGCTTGTGTGCCATGAATGTGCCATGTTACACATCACTGCGGGGGGCATATTATCACCCCCAGCCCGTCAGCTCCAACAAGGTTCACCGTCCTGTGATCACAAGACCGTCAAAGTAGCACAGAGGATTTACCCATCAGGGCATGGATATGACATCCAGCATTACTGCAATGTAGGACATCTGGTACTGTACTATTACTGCATCCATTATTACTGTACTGCATGATATCTCGTAAGAATCCTCAACACTTTCAGAAAGAGAAAACTGATGAAAATATGAATACTGTGAAGGACACTCCCTACAGCTTTTGGTTGTTATTAACGGGCGGGTCCGTTTGGTTTAATGTGTTTATGGGTTAACGTCACTAGCAGCTACGCAGAGATCACCAGCGTTCTGCTTCTGCTCAATCTGGATGCCTGGCGGTATGATCCACAGCAGCGGGATTTTACTGAATAAGGACTCGGGGAAGTGTGTTTATCCAGAGTCAAAAGAGACAGCATGGAGAGAGCGTTTTAGTTTATCAACATCTCCTTTTCCAGTCCTGCTGCATGTTAACGGGACACAGAAGTACTCCGTCTCTGTCACCTTCACGCCAATATGATGGTTTTTTTTGAAGATCCAAACAGATCCACTCATGCCCGTATCTATCACCACCAAAGTCATGTCCACGCTATTTTTTTCTGCAGTTTTTACCAGAATATTTCACTGAATGATGCACTGAGAATAATGCTGACAGAGCGATCAGATGTCCGTGTAATTAAGTTGGATCAAGGCATAAACACAAGCTAAAAAATTGTCATTTACACAGTAGTCTTAATACATTTTCTCGAGAAGCATACCTCCGAACCGGGCCAGCTAACGCTATTGACTTAAAAAAAATCCTTTAAAAAATCATGCCCATGGCCCTAATCAAACTGTATTCATATAAACTGCATTACAGAACCACGTTGTCCCTGATCAACCAAGGGCAGGAGGTTCGTAAATGAGCAAATGCTGACACCTAGTGGCAGAACGAAGCATGGACGCGTCATTTTTATGTGAAACACAGTCCAGAAAATGGCCACGCAGGAAATACGAAATGCTTTTAAACACCCCGGTTAAAGGTGCCTTCCGCTTGGCAGCGTGGTCCGGACGGGAAGCAGCTTCCAGACCCGCACTGGGGCGCCGGCAGGGGTTCTGATCACCCAGGTTCGTGGTCTGTAAGGACGTACGTTGCGCAGTGGCTCCTAATCCGACATGATTGCTTGAAAAAAAATTAAAATACGGGAAATCACCATCAGTGCGATTGAGCTCCTTGGGAAGTTCGGCTGTGTCGGGTAACAGCCGATTGTTTCACCTTGGACAATGACCTTTCTGTACGAATGTGTCCTTCTGAAAGCGTGCCTTTTATTTTAACCGGTGATGATCTGATTATGAGCTTTGAAGGGGCGGTTGGGCTCCCCTGATGACAGGCCAACATGCAGCTTTTCGCTTCGTGCGCGCCGGGACGTGGGTCACATCTGGGGTGACATTTAACACACGCAGAGGTCAGAGGCACGAAACGACGTCTAAATCTGGCTGGCATCCCGTGTGCCTCTGCTTGCTGGGAGGGGTTCGAAATGAGTTTGATTTATTATGCCCTGTCCGACTGACAGAGCTCGTCCGTGACTCACTCCGCCTTTATTGCAGTAAGGTTTGGGCAGATCCGTGCATCCTAGTTAATGTTTATTAGTTAGTTATTACTACACACGAGTTATTGAACTGTGAGCTTCTACCATGATATTCTAAATACGTAAGCTATTTGGCTCCTGGAACATACGGATAAATCTGTTGAAAAGTATTTTGGGATTGGAGGAAATGGGGTCACGACCGCCTATGTGTCCCAGCTGTCAGATTCAAAATCGTGCATGTACCACGTGGTCTTTGTATGGAACCTGTGCAAATCAGCGTTTTCCCGATTTAGTCCTGTTTCCTGTATTTTCACCTATAGTTTCAGTTTAATAATATAGTAATCTATTATTCTGCCTCACATTTAAGTCTGCGGTGGCACGGTTCTGCTGTGAATAGCATGGTTGGCATGTTCTCCCCATGTTGTTGGGGGGGGGGGATTCCTCTGGGTACTCTGATTAGTTCCCACAATCCAAAAACATGTGAAGGTGACTTGGACTTGCCAAATTCTCTGTGTGTGTGAATGGTGTGCAAGTCTTGCGACGGGTCGGTGGCCAGTCATGGGTTATTCCTGCCTGTTGCCCATTTTTTCAAGCCCCCAGGCCCCCGCAACCCAGAAACAGACAAGCAGTATATAGGATGAATGAATGAATAAATTAAGGAATGCATATTTAAGTCTGTCTTCTTTCCACAGCTCCCAGAGTGCAGCCATGTTCTCGGGGCGGCTCCTCAGGATCTCCCACAATGCACTGGGAAAGCCACACTACCGGCGCATGGCTGTGTACAGCAGTGAACTCTGGGATGAGATCAGGGCGAAGCTTAGCATGTTTCCCGGTGGGTCGGTCAGCCTGGTCAAGCAGGAGTCTGGAATCGCAGTGCTCACGGTCAACAACCCGGACCGCATGAACGCCTTTTCAGGTACCGTGGTTAAAATGTCACATGGGGACCTTCCTACAGTGTTCGTTCAGCCATGGAATACGCTGACCTCTGGAGCTCACCTACTTCTTTCTTCAGGCACCATGATGCTGGAGTTGCAGGACCGAGTGTCCCAGCTGGAGAACTGGAAGGAAGGGAAAGGACTGATTGTTCACGGGGCTGGCGGGACATTCTGTTCTGGATCAGACCTGAACGCAGTCCGAGCCATATCTAATCCTCAGGTATGCCACTGGCTGATATCTCGGAAGATCTGCGTGATGAGCTTCAGTACTGCTTTTACAGGGAAAGGTTGTCCTCAGGTATGGGGACATGGGACGTCAGGAGAAGACCAGCAGGTGGAAGCCTATGGGAGTCAGACACGTTTATAATGTGTTTCATGTCAGTCACTACTGTTCTTTCAGGATGGGATGAAGATGTGTATGTTCATGCAGGACACGCTGACCAGACTGCTGAGGTAAGAGGCTGCTTTGAGTTCCTATCCCCGCTGGCCTGTTTTACAGCACTAACCACACACTTTACTCCGCGCATACATTTCATTGATTTATTCAGCAGATTATTGATAGCAAGGAGGCACATGTGAGGATCAGAGTGAGCCACTTTCCCTGGAGCAACTGGGGGTTAAGGGCATTGTTCAGAGGCCCAACAGTCCATCACTCTGCCAACTCTGGGATTCAAACCAGCAACCTTCTAGTCATATGCACAGAATCCTAACCCACTGACCCACACATCACCAGAATATACCTGTGTCCTATGGGAACCTTACACTATACACGAGGACTATTAAAGTCACAGTCCTCTAACTCTGAGCCCTGCTGATTTTCCCACCCTCCTTCACCTATGAGCCAGATGTGAAGCCTCTGACCAATCAGAATTAGAGATGGTTAAATTAACTACCTGGGAGAATTAAAAACAAGGCTAGGATTTGGAATCAAGGTCCAGATTTGGAGAGCCTACACCTGTATTAAACTCCACGTGTGTCCTATGTGAGCCTCATACACTGACAGAGCTGTTCCCTCAGTGCAGGCTGCCCCTCATCTCTGTCGCCCTTGTGGAGGGGAGAGCACTGGGGGGCGGGGCAGAGCTGACCACTGCCTGTGACTTTAGGTAGGTAAGAATCACCTGATCTTCTCTGTTCAGTTTCCCAACACTTAACACTCTAATGTGCAAAAATATGATCATTGAAAGAAGTTACCATTCTGCATTAAATATCCTAAAGTAGCATCTGGAAAGTTAAGTTCAGACTGAGTGTTTAGACGAATGATGCTAAAACAGACTTTTAGATAGTCTAGACCAGATGGAAATGTGGTCCCTCACAGAAGTTTTATTTTCAACAGTGACTTGTTTTACAATTATGTATTAATTAATTACATTAATTGAAGAACAGGTTTTAGTAGCATGATTTGAGGTAGTTGGAATGGTCAGAGGAGACATGATTGTGTTTCGTAAACAGGTTGATGACTCCTTCCAGTGAGATCCAGTTTGTCCACAAGCATATGGGTTTGGTTCCTGGATGGGGAGGCGCGGCCAGGCTCACGCGGATAGTGGGCAGCCAGGCAGCTCTGAAATTACTGGCTGCCGCGCTGAAAGTGGACTCCGCCCTTGCAGAGAAGATCGGCCTGTCCGATGGGGTTGTGACCACAGGGGCGGGGACAGCGTTGGCGGAGGCAGAACATTGGTTGAGCGACTTTACCAGAGGCCCCGCACCTGTGGTCCAGGCCATTAAGAAGGTGGTGCTATCCGGGAGAGAGCTTCCCCTGGAGGACGCACTGAGAAAAGAGAAGGAGGTGTTCGGAACTGTGTGGGGAGGAGGTGCGAACCTGGAGGCCCTGGCCCATAAGTCCAAGCACAGGTGAGCAGAAGCAGGAGGATGAAAATGGAGAAACCAGAACTGTTAGCCATTATCAAGGACCGACAAAAAAATAAATCCAATTCAGAATTACGTACAGCAGTGGTTTGATGTGTAAAGTGGTGTGTCAAATGTGTTTGTAGTAACGTGACCTCATAGTCTAAGAAGGTCATGTGACCAGCATGTTCATAGATTAGATGAAGCTTTTTGCCCTTTTACTTACATGAAGGATGTATGCTAGCTAACAAGTGTGTTTTTGAGTTTTAATCTTTAGAATAAGTTCCTGGGATCTCACTAAGCACTGAGTGACTGTAAGGAGGTGTGATCGATTTCAGTCACAGTCTTAGTCTCAAAATGGAGAGCTTTATCTTCTCCAAGGGGTCCTTGCCGCTTCTTTTGCGTGCCATGTTGGACTGCTGCGGGTCACATGACGTCTGGGTGGAGGCTCTGCCGTTCCGATCCCCCAGACATCTTCCCCATCTTGCGTTCTTTGGTGCATCTGGTTTGGGATTAAAGCTCTGCCGCAGTGCCTGTTTTTGCGACAGACTCGCTTCTCTCCTCTGGAGAATGTTGCTGTGGCTGAATGAAATGGGTCAAGACTGCAGTCAGACAGCAGCCCCAAACCATGACGACCCCCCCCCCCATGTCTTGTCCTGTTTTTTGACCTGTGACTTACCAGCAGATAAAAATGCACAGCACTCCTTTAGCCTAACTCGCTGTTACACTAGTAATACTTCTAGAAGCGCTAACATTCCAAAGCTGGTTCCCTCACCAGTACAGATGGGTTAGGTATGTCAACATACCAGTGGAATACAGACAACAGTTTGTGTTCGTGAAAAAGCACTCCTACCTGAATACATAGTCATTGGTCCATCAGAGGCTCTTAAAGACGGGTATATGTGATCTGAGGGCCCAGGGCCCCATTGTTGCCGTGTGACCTGAATTACTCCAGGGAGATACCCTGGTGCATTCTGGGTAGAAGCACATGGAAGCATAATCACCTTTTAATCTGGATTTGCTATTCCAATCGTGAGATGCAATGCAGTCTGGTGTGGAATGATGACAAGAGTGAAGATGAATGAGGAAGTAACAGTGTGCCCTTCGAATGAAGCAGGCGGGCCCAGCGCCGGACAAGCAGCCAACTCCACTCACACTACATATGAAATGAGTGTTTCAGAGCTGAGAATGAATGTGGGCTGACAGACACTTCATTTTTAACTTACAAATGTGAAAAATAAAGCAAAATTACAGAAGCTTTTTTTTTTTTACAATTTTAAATTTCCAGATGAAGAGGACACGATGAATCGCGCCAAGACATTAAGATGCTTCGATTAAACATAAGTTATCCAATATGGCAAATTTACTGTTTGTTTTAGTCTGTGGACTGTCCTCAGAAAAGATCAAAATGAGTGCTAAATTAAAACTTCACTTCGTACTGCCAAGTCTTCAGCATTCTCCATTCAAAAATACATGCATCTCAAGATATAGACCAGCAGACGCACAAAGTCAGCATCCAAAGATCACACTCTGCTTATGAAACTATTCAGAACATTTATTAGGGGTTTAAAAGGGAGGTGAGCAGTTAACATCATGAGTGACAATCAGGGCCCTTTGGGGACAAACAGCTGGAAAATTAAATCCCAAAATCCAGTCAAAGCTCAGCATAAGGGGCGGTTCAAGGCAATAAAATATAGAATTCCAACAGGGCATCTTTCTTAAGGAGACCTTTACTGTTTTTCAAAAAGCCAAACGCAGGCAGCCCCTCGACACGGCCGATGTGGCCTGCCATGGAATCTTTTCACACCTCAGTCACTGTACACTGGCCATCCGGTCTCCTGGAGTTCTCACTGCCACTGGCCAACTCGCCACCAGGGGGCGGCCTCTCTGCTTGGCTCCTCCTCACATGCCTTCTCTCCAAATTTGCCATCAGCACCAGTCTCTGTCTGGCCCGCATACCTTCCTCCTGCCCCTCCTCGTCTTCGTCCTCGGTGTCCGGGCCACCGGGCCCTCTGGACGGGGAGGTCGTGTCCTCGTCCCCCTCCCCCTCTGCACTCCTGACTCGCTCTAGTTCCCCCGTGTCGGAGACCTGAAGCTGGGCAAAAGAGCTCTCCAGCGAGGGGCTCGTGTCAAGCCAAGATACGGGGGCATCCTCAGGCTGGCCCCCAAGGGCGGTGGGGGGTCTTAGGGGTACAGATCCAGCCACCTGGGCGGCGCCATGAAGGCCCGTGGTGTCTGCTCCATCGGCGGAGCTCTCGCGCGTGCCCTCGGCGTCCAGCCGCAGCCCGGCCACTCCCTTCTTGGGGATGTTGGCGGCATCACGTTTCATCCTGCGGCGCCGCCCATGCTCATTACGGCGATACTGCACCATGTTCTCCAGGTCAGCGACGTACAGGAAGCCGGCGATCAGCATCTCTGTGCTCTTCTTGCCCTTGGTGTACGCGTCCTCCAGCTCGCGGCTGCTGCGCTCATCATACTGCCACCAGCCGTTGCGGCCCTCGTAGTACCAGGCGTGCTCGCTGCGGCCCTGACCCACGTTCTTCAGCTCCTCCGGTGACAGGAGCGTCGGCCGCTCCAGGAAGTCCTCAGGGACCTCCTGCCTGCAGAGGGCGCACCGCTTGCTCTGCCAGGAGGCACCCTTGACGCACAGGAAGCAGAAGATGTGCTTGCAGGGCAGCCGCACCGGGTGGATGCAAGTCTGCAGGCAGATGGCACACTCGGGGACTGGCAGGGTGGGGGCACCTGAGCAAACCTCGTTGCCACCTTTCTGGCCTGAGGGGAGCGTGTTCATGGTGAGGTCAACTTCACTGCAGCCAGCCATCCTGCAGTAGGACAGAGGCAGGGTGACACAGGGCTCTGGGCAGGGACACTGCACTAGCACACTGTAATGGACAGGGAGGCAGAGGAGAGTGCTGGCCCCGATAGATAAAGCATCCAAATAAAGCCAAGCCGTAGTGAAATCTACAGCATTGCAGGCAATGAGGCATCACTGGGGAGACAGAAAATGAAACCAGTCACACTGGAAGTCAGGGAGATACTCACTGTATGGTCTGTCTTTACAGGGGTATCATCGGTGGGTCTGAGTGCCTCTTGAGATTTCTGTAACTAAAGCAAAAATGAGTCGAATTTAGCCAAACACCAGAACAGATCTTACGCTAAAAGCCAGTTACAACTGGAGCAGAGGTGAACGTTTCTCTTCGGGTGAATTCAACGTGAGAGCCGAATCCGCGTTTACGAAACAGCGCACAGTTCTTTTAATGACGCATTAGCTGTCATGCTAACCACCAGTCGCAGAGCACGGCGAAGGTATTATCTTTCATGCTAAACCGTCAAGACCGGAGCAAACACGAATACATTGCCGTAGAGGAGAGCTGCACATCGGCCTAGAAACACACAAAACCAAACGCAAATATTTATATCGCCCTTGTTATGACCCAGAATAACAGCTAAGCGAAGGCTGTGTGGTGCTTCGAAGGCACAGTAATAACTATGCTATACTAACCCCTGAGCGCCAGAAACAAAGGTAAAGATTACGATAATAATTACTGTGCTTCCTACAACAATTATAAATTGCTGTCGCGCGTACACAGACCTGTCAAAACAGCCAGCCGAGCAACACTGGGATCAGGCGACCATACCAACAGCCCTTTCCGAGGAAGACACCGCGGAGTCCGGGCCGAACCGCCCTCCTGCGCGACGTCTGACGTCACGACGCTGCGACGTCCCAGCTGAGTCGCTCGTGCGCTGTGCTGTCATGTGCGTTTCGAGGCTTAGTAATAATTACCCAACAGTCGTTCAAGGGTGAAATGGTTTATTTTCTCCAGTACAAATGGGCATTATGACCTTATAATATAGTTTGCGTAACACGATTGAAACACCTGGGAGTGCCTTAGGTGGAGTTTATTTCAGGTGAGGTGAAGGACAGCGGACTATTTGATCATTAAAATGCCCAGTTTGTATCATGATTCAGAAAGTTTTTTACGTGAATCACAGGAGATTGAGGACTTATGTGGGTTGATCATTTAAGGTTCAACTTAAGATGAATGGTGATCCTTCTTTATGTGGGGATGGGCATAAATATCTACACTGTCTTTCTGGACAGTGCTTGCTTCGACGTAGAAGGGACTGTGCCCTTGTCTGACGGGGTTGACAGCTCTCACGCATCTGCTGTGACACTGACGGGAAATCTATATTATTCCATTGTAAAACTAAAATTAGCTACGTCAAAAGCGTTAGGGCAGTTTCTAACCCGCCGGACTATTTAGAAAGTGATAAATCTGTCACATGCATGTAAATGTGTGTGCAGACGCGTTCCAAATTGAAAATTTCACTCCAGCCAGCTAACCAAAGTTGGCAAAACTGGTCTGATGTGATTTAGTGAAAAACCACTGGAAAGACCCAGCACTCCCAGTGACCATGTTTGAAAGGTAGCTTTTGTGTTACACCCCCCCCCCCCCACTGTAATACACTGTCATAGATATATAGTTTGCAGGGGGTTCTGACCGTTGTTAATTTCCTTTACATGGAGAATCACATTTTCTGCCCCCCCCCCCAAAAAAAAACAAAATGTTGATTTTAAGTAATGTATAGATTTTCCAAATACCAACCTTCTCAGTGCCTTTTATCAGCCCCTGACTGTATAATGTCTGCATTGTTTGACATTACTGACAGCGCTGCCAGCTGGCGGTGGGCTTTCGCAGTGGCAGTTTGTTCCAGTCCCTGTGAAATTGGTAACAGATTAATACCGTTCAGCTGCCCCTTCTTTGGAGGCTGACGCCTGGGTTTCGGTTTTTCGTTGGTCTGGTCTTGGAGTTCCACCAGTCACACTTATCATGACCATCTCATTGGCAGCAGATCTGGTGCATTGGATGCTGCCCATGGGATAGTACGTGAGTTCATTCTTTAATGGTTTATTGGTGTCAGTTCCTGCTGCTTTGCACTTAAAGGAAATGTGTTTTTCTGTTGCCGTTCAGGTACGTTGTTTCTCTTAAAAAGACAGTGATGTTTTTGATGGGAGGGGCTTGTGGGCAGAACGGTAGCAATTTGCAGCCAGCTGGTACACGGAGATCTTTCTCAGCAGTTCCTGCTCCCTGCTGGGAGATGCCTGGTAAAGAGGTGGGATGTGTTCCGGTGGAAGGAGTGGGAGTTACCTGTGATTGGGAGGGCTGTGGTGCTCTCGGGACATATAATGCTATTCTCTGCCTGCTTGTTGACTGATGCTCTTGAGCAGTGTTTCCCCAATCCGGTCCTTGAGGACCCACAGACGGTTCACGTTTTTGCTCCCTCCCAGCTCCCATGTGGGCTGTCTAACAGAGAGCTCCGAGGGAGCAAAAAAAAAACGTGAGACCAGCTGTGGGTCTCCGAGGACCGGATTGATGAAACACTGCTCTTGAGGTACCCAGCTTACGGTGGAGCGCATGCATCAGAAGGATGCAGGATGGAGGACCTGCAGCGTCAGGTACACTGAAGACAGCTGCACTCTTATAAAGGATAAACTGTCATTTCCTGGCATGAAGGGACAAATCCTGGGGAGTGAGCACCTGGCCCTGGTGCCGGTATGGCCGTGTTTGCAGCAAAGCAGATTCCAGTAAATTTGATTATATGATCAGGTGATTTGAATATCACCTTCTGCACTTAGATCATATGTTATATGTAGATTTCCAATGTTCCTGATGAGTAAGGAAACCAGCCATGATTAGTAAAATGTTGGAAAATTTGTGGTGCCAAATATTAATAGAAAATGGGTAACATAACCAAGTAAATTGAAGTTTGTTTTGAACCAGAATGCACGATGAGGCTTTATTTGCCATTTGAGAACAAAGAACACAAGGAACTGGCAGCAATGTGACTATTCTGCTAAACATGGGATCCGAACCAATAACCTCACAGGCACACTGAGGCCTTACCAGCTGAGCCATACACCATTGCCCAGTGGCAGCTGGCATCTGTGGTCTGATATGGCAGCGTGTCGTCGGTAAATCGAGCAGAGCCCTTGCCCCTGAAAATTTTTCCAAGGGCGTAGTGCAGTTGGCTCAGATTGCGGTCCAAGCCCAAGATTTGCTTTCACTTGTATATGTGGGTACATGTTATTTAAATTGTGATACTCGTATAAAATTCCAAGCCACGTACTTCTGACTCATTGCCAAAATATTCTATTTGTGTAGTCAGTGCTCATCACACGCAGTTGGCGATTCAACTGTGGCCAGATAAGATGTATATTAAACTTCATCCATTTGTGTCATTTTTTTGTGGCAAGTGCATGAGCCCACATTCAAGTCACTCAGCTCTCCAAGTGTATTTTCTGTTTTTATTTGCCCTGTTTCACTTGCCCTCTGTGAGACTGCCAAAGACATTCTAGACTTTCCTCAAGTACGTGGGTGTCTGGCATGGAGATCAGATCTTCATAAGCAGGAGAAGAGCAGCCTTTACCGACCTTTCCGACGTGGCGCCGTTTGGATAATGGCAGGGCTGCTGCTAAACGAGTCCTTTTTAATTTTACGCCTGATCAAGTAGCTGGATGCCGAAAGCTGTTTTATTATACTTTGGGGTAATAAAATTTTATTTATGCAGCACTAGCTCCTGTACTTTCACGGATGCTCTCTGCTGACCCTGGAGAATTTAGGGATGAGGAAGAGAGAGCGTTCCCATATCAGTGTTCATTTTAGTACCCTGTTTCAAACAGCACCATGGGTGAATGGTGACAGTAGTGTGTAGGAAGATCATAAAGAGACTGTCCCTCTGGGAAGAGCTTTGGCTGTGG
This sequence comes from Stomatorhinus walkeri, assembly GCA_026784285.1. Lineage (NCBI taxonomy): Eukaryota > Metazoa > Chordata > Actinopteri > Osteoglossiformes > Mormyridae > Stomatorhinus > Stomatorhinus walkeri. Next base: position 13,385,131 of record JAODUD010000134.1, read on the forward strand.
GCTCGGAGGCGTCCTGCCAGTTAGTGTCCGTCCCTCTGCATGAGACAGTCCCTTGGCAGAAGGGTGCATTTATCTGGAGGAATCATGACGTACCTTCCGGGTCACCCTGCTGAACAGGCGGTGACTGTTGCCGCACGGCAGAACATCTGTCCTCATGGAGCTGGTGTGGGAGGAGACGGCTGGGCGGGAAGGATTTCGTGTCATCTGGTGTGGCTTGTGTCACAATGGCCTGGTAAAGGGACTGAATATGAGACAGGACTGGGTGCCGCAGAATTACTTAAAGGACCCCGGCCCGAAGCTGGCATCTGGCTGCATTACTGAGACAGGGAGGGGGCACCACACTGGTAAGTCAACTCTCCCACCTGTGACGGCTGTTCTCCCTCACTGACTCATCTGCAGTCCCGACCAAAGTGAAATATGGCCATGTGTGAATCGGTTGCTGAGAGGGGCTTGTGTAACCGATTCTTCTGCATTCAGAATCACCGTGTTCCTGGGTGAGGAGGACGAGGGTCATGTGACCAGCCTGGGATCATTAATTCCACCTGTCCTTCATTCCTTGTATCAGTTGGTGTGTCCTATTTTATTCTGGCCCCCAGTAACCTAGATTAAGCCGAAGCCAGATTCACCCTGAACACAGAAGCCTGTGCTTGTCGAACCCGTGTAAGTGGGGTGCTGCCTGATCTCTGTGACTCTTGAAATGAACCTGTTCCCTGCCCAGAACCCATCATATTCAGACATGTCATAGAAATAAAGCCCATTAACCTTCAACCACGTGGCAATAATAAAAGATAGCATAAATAATAATAATTTGTATTTTTTTTTGCATATAGCTGTTACACAACACGTACGATGTATTTATACAAATATATAACAGTGATGTATTTACTTAGTCTTGTCCAATGAAATTACTTACATTCTCCAAAGGATTCTGGCTGATTGGTAGAACTTATACTGCAGGACTTTACATTGTGTGTTGTGTTATTTTATTGTGTACAGCTTGACGTGGCTTTGCAGTATAATATCAGTACAGTTGACCGGTGAAAGAAACAACAACCAAAAAAATATATTAATTATATTCTAACTTATGGGACACTGGAGGATGCAAATGAGGGCAGTTTTAGTGTGATGTCATGCAGATCAGGAATAGAAACTGCAGGGGGGGGGGGGGGCTTCACATGAGTGGGGGCCCTGAGGGTGAAGTGTACATGATTTGCCATGGGCCCCGGCCAGCACGAGTGATGCCAGGACTGGACACGTAACACCAGGATGGACGTGTGACTGGACCGAAAACCAACCAGCATGCTCGTGCTTTGAAGGTACAAGGTCATACAGTGGATATGATGCAGACACATTTGCACAGCCCTTAAATCGCCTCAGTGGACAACTTCAGTGTGTGTAGATATCCCGTGTTTATGATATTAAAGCTTACTTTTCAGTGACTTTTCTGCTGGCTCTTTTGATGAACTCTGACCTGACGACATGGAGAAGACCTCTTCCTTGGGCCTGGGTTAGATCTACATCATGCTAACCTGTCACACGGCCATCCTGGTGTATTTTCTGACCAGTGTGTCCTGGTCATGGACCGGAGATGTGGGGAGAACCTGCAGGGTCCACATCCTGTGGCAGGGATCGATCCTACAACCCTGGAGGCCTAAAGAAACGGGCCTACCTCCTAATACGATGACAAATTTAGGTTTGCTTTTTTTCTGTAATCATTTTATGATTGGCTATCAATTATGTATTCAATATTTAAAAAGATAGATAATGATGTAAGATGGTGGCATATTATTAGTCATTTATCTTTGTAAATATGACTTTGTCATATTACCCAGTTTAGGAAAATAAGGAATACTTCTGACTTAATGATTACAAAAGTGTTGCCTGGGGGGGCACATCCATTCATCAGTGTTAGTAGGAGCTCAGGGAGAATGTGGGGGCTCTCGTACATGTCATAGAGATGTGCCCTAATGACCTGTGAATGTGCATCAGTGTTGAAACCAATGATAAATTCATATCTTATAACATCAAAGTAATAAAAACACTAACCATTACATACATAAGACTGAACAGCTGGGAGTGACCATACTTCTCCGCTTCAGAAGTCATCTGGATGCTCCAAGAATCTGACCAGCACCTCCTGAGCGAAGCTGGGGAATGTCGTGTCTCGTCCAAAAAAAGAGCTGCTCACCATTTGCGGTACGTTATTAAAAATATCAAATCCGATAGGACAGAATCTTATCGTAGCAATAAAACGCAAACTCGTAGCCAAAGAAATACGAGTCCCGGTGACCTCTGAGTCACCTTTCTGGCCGACGCCAGCTCAGAGGCGTCAGTCCGGATTCAGATTGTTTCCATAGCGTCAGGGTGAGCGGAGTGTAAAGCGTCTCCCTGGGAAACGGGGAGGATGAAAGGCACACTGAAGGTTGCTGTCTTCTCATACTGTCTGCTCCCTTTCACAGTTCCGTCATCAAGAGTCTCCGTAGCAGCTTCTCCCGGTCGAGGTCCATCCTCAGCGCTTCGGCACTGAGAGAAAGAGAGAGAAATGAAGCATGAAACTCAGCGAGATGTCGCTTGCGTGGGCCTTAGGGCATACGCCTGGGGGCCTGCATGTGCCTCTCGTGGGGCAGACCTCAGGGAATCTCTAGGGCGGTGTCTCCTAATCCGGTGCTCGGGGACCCTCAGATAGTCCACGTTTTTGCTCTCTCCCAACTTCCGGTAGCTGCCTGGCAGGGAACTCGGAGGGAGCAAAAACGTGGACCGGCTGTGGGTCCGCAAGGACCGGATTCGGAAACACTGCTCTAGGGAATGTTTCAGACTAGGAGGCTTAGGCAGCTGACTGGTAACACCTATTACACAATATGAAGGAATACAGCACAAAACTCCGGGGCTGCTTCGCAGGGTGAGGAACAGCAGCCGTTTGCAGACACAGCTTATTTAAGCCATAAGAAAGGTGGGAAATCTGATCCAGGATCAGACCCATTGTTGACCCCGGGCAGTTTCACACAATGGCTATGTTGTTGTGCTACAAAAAAGGCTGACCCTGTCGTGGGAATGCGAGTCTTTATAGGCACTGCAGGTTCAAAGCACTGTCAGGAAACTGAGCAGGTGGGTAGTAACTCTGCAAATAACAGAGCTATTACAGTTCAATCATGTGCAAGACATGATGGTGCCATTGAACAGCAATCAGCAGTGGGTTTGAATCCAAGATGTCATTTCCTAGTTAAAATAATTAGGAATACTTGAGCACTGTCAAGGATACCTTATGAGGAATGTCGAATGTGCCTTATAAGAGACATGAATGTGATCTCTTATGAGGATGCAGCAGGTCCCTTAAGGCCGTCCTGGTAGATGCCTGAATCTGTGAGCAAAACGTGGGTAGGCAGAGGCAGCCTTTGAAAGCAGCTCTTATGCGGACTGAAGGGAACTTACATGTCATGCAGGGAGCTTAAGCACTCCATATCCGAAGCATGGAGGATAAGCGGAAAAGCTAAGAAAGGGAACATACCTTGTACATGACACAGCATAGAGGCAAGGGAAGAACCTTACATGAGAAAGGCATGACTAGAAAATGAAGAATGTATGAAATGTGTTAAGACCAGAGCAACCTCTGATTTGTACCAGAAGGGAATGCTAAAGAGCTAACATCGGAAGGCCAGCGGGAGGAGGAAGGTGCCGGAACAGTGTCTGGTTTGGGACAGTCTACCTTAGCTGAGAGAAGCAGACCGGGGGAACGTTTCATAACATCGGAACATTGGAGAAGAAAACAGTCCGTCAAAAGGAGCGAATGGGAAGGAGGCCAATCTGCAGAGACGAAAAGGGGCTGACAGAAGGTGCTGGTGGCCAACGGCGAGACTGAATGGAAGGGAGAAGAGGGATGGACTCAAAGCGGAGAAGAAGGGAAGGAGAGCTGAGAAGGACGAGCCCGAGAGGTGGCAGCAGAGGGCGCAAAGCAGGGCGCCCCCCTCTGGCAGGGTGAAAGCCAAACAGGAACTGTGTGGCCACACTGCGCCATCACGTGGTGCTCACTGGCATGTACATACTGTGGCGTAGGGGGCTGAGCTCTGGGAGGGTCGTCTCCATTTCTCCCAGCGCTCCCTGAGGCTGGGCACTGGTGCAAGACACTCCCAGACCAGTATGACTTGCAAAAAGAGGGATTGAGGGAGCTTTAGTGTCACAAAACTACGCGGAGCCATAAAGAGGCTGTGCGACAGATTCAAAACAGAATTTCAGCAAAACGGGAGACCGCAGTCATTCACCGGAGTCAACGGTTTTATGATGAATCTTCATAGGTTAAAGCTCACAAAAAGTTGAATCTGAATCTGCCTGAACAGGGACACTATATTTAATGTCCGAGTCCCTCTATAAATGGTTTCAGACTTCATTTAATTTCCAGACCACTAATGGAATGAAGGGAAACTCCTCAATGTTACTCGCTAAATCTGCATTTCTGAGTAATACAACTTATTTGATAGAAAAAATGACTTTGCTCTCAATTTAAAGAGTGATGGCATCTTGCACGGTTTACCTGTCGGGTTGAGTGGTTCCACAGGGTACCAGCTGAGGAACAGGCCCTTGTGAGAACGGTGGAGGCTTGGAAGGAGACACTAGATGGTGACAGCACTGCACCCCCAGTTCTAACAGTGCGAGATCGGCCTACAAAAAAGTTACTCTTGTTATTGACACAACTGATATTTATTAAAAACCACTAAACAGACAAATGAAAACATCCACTTCCTGCAGCAAGTATATCTTTCATCTACATTTTAATTAGCATTCCCTTTTATCTAAAGTGATTGGGAAGGCGGGGTCGCACAGGCCCTGGAGCAGATGGGTGTTGAGGGCCTCGCTCAGGGGCCCAGCAGTGAAATCACTCTGCCCTTCCGGAGATTTGACCTGGCAACCTTCCGATCACAGGCACAGTGTCCCAAACCTTTGTTAAGGTGGAGGACTGCAAGTCTTCAGTTCCTTGTGTGGTTCATTTCAGCTGACCATAAAGTCCCAATGCAAATTGAGGGCCAGAGTGAGACTGACAGTAATGCTCACCTCCCATTGGTTGTTACCCAAATACACTGTCTGGCCCCCAAAAAAAGTCGCCATTTGAATTTATATCAGCAAATACTTAAGAGCCAATGACTGGATCATTATTACAGCTCAGCAACATTATGCGGCAATAAAGTAAAGTCGGCTGAGTAGCTGAATCTACTGAATGGCCAGGTTACACCTCCATCCTTCATCAACGGCATGGGCATACTCCAGGACAAGAATGCCAAGATTCATTGGGTTAAAACTGTCAGAGTGGTTCAGGGAGCATGAGGCATCATTTTCACGTATGACTTGGTCCTTAACCTCATTGGTCTTTGGGATGAGTTGAAGGAGGCTTTATGGAGGTTAAACTCACGTATCAATACAGGATCTCGGTGAGAAATTAATGCAAATCTGGATAAAAGTAAAGCGTGAGATGTTGCATAAGCTTGTGGAAACAGTGCCATGACAAATGAGCGCCATAATCAAAGCTGAAGGCGGTCCAACAAAAAATTCAAATGGCAACCTTTTATTTTGGCCAGGCCGTGTATAACACATGCATAAGATTCAATGGACGCAATGCAAACACTTTACTACAGTACTACTACCCAAAACATGATTATGTACAATCAGCTGAAACAACTCTTCATCAGTGGGTCTGGAAACCTCTGAGTCAGACAAATATTCCCTAATTTAGATATTTGTATATTTAATGTATGTAGATTCGTAATTCTTATTGATTGATTCGAGTAATGATACTAAGAAAATTACAACAGGCATCAGCACTTTGGAAGGTCCTGACAGGGGTAAAGACCATTCTGACAGGGGTAAAGACCATTCTGTCTGCTGTGTACTAATGGAAATTATCTATGCAGGGAGATTTTTATGCATGCATAGTAGTTTGTAGTGTATTAAATGAATATTAACCTTTAAATGCCACCATGTCCGTCCGATTTAAACCCCTGAGAAAGGTGTTTTCATGTTTAATACTATTTTGCATATTAATTGTAATTCATAATATTTCTTTGAATTGTTTTAATGGGTTACTGTTCCATACTGTTCCAGGATTGAGCAGCTCTGCTTTGAAGATAAAATCATAGTGATTAAATCATAATAATTAAATTACTTCTAAAGCACTAGCAAACAATGAAATTAAACCCCCAAACATGTGCCTTCTGCTCATCAGCCACACCTGGCTCCACTTGGCAGCACTTCAAGCCAATGAAAGCCTTACTTAACAAATTCATTTAGAAAGATGCATGTTACGGCACAGCATGGCGTTTCACAGATGGTTCTGGAAGATGGGAAAGGCCTTAATTGGCTTGGAATGACAACTATCACTTTGTCAAGTTTGAAGGTTATTGATACAGCCTAGTAAATAATGTCTTATGAATAAAGGTTTACCTTGGGGTATATAGGTGGCTGGATCTGGATGTCCAGTGAGCTTTCAGATGTGGTTTTTCCAGCGCTGCTCTGGGAGGAAATGGCAGCAAGGGCTGCTGGGAGGTCATCTTCGTCACTATGGTTACTGCAGTTGGAATAGAGCAGAAAGGCCTCTGTTTTCACCGCCGCAACTGTGACCATTGAAGGTGTAGACCTGGAGTAGGGTGTCCCGTTGAAACGATGAGCATCATGCTTGCTTGCAGGTTTCCTTACTGTCCTTAGCTATGTTTTTCTCCATCTTGAAGTTGCATCACCTCACCTTTTTCCTTCTGGTTCGTCTATATTCCGCAAAGCGGGACCAAACGGCTGTTCTGCTGCTTCACAAGTACCAGTCGGACCAGACAGTATTTAAGGGATCTGAGAATGTAGTCTGACAGTTTGATTGCTTTTGGCCTGAAATTTCAGCCACAGCCTTGTGATGATATCTAACCATGGGGCGCTTACCCCCCAAGCTAACATGGCATCAATTTATGTGATTTTAAGAGACATATAACCATCTTTTTGGCGGGGAAGGGGGGGGGGGCACGCTAGGTCACTTTGCCCATAACTGAAAGTGATGAATGATGGATTAATAACAATAACAATAATTTAAAAGACTAAACTCACAAACTGTATTGTCTGACGAGTCTCTTCCTCCTTTCCGATCTGACGGGTGGCTTTTCGGTTGTCAGGCTGGAAGAGACTGAATCTTGGGATGACGATGGGAACCTGGTGGACAGGATAGAGACACGCAGCTGGGACGCCTAACATTCCTTATGCTGCAGGAAGATGCATCCCCTGGTCATACTGATGTATTCACTGCAGATCAGCAGGTGTGAAAGCAACGTCTATGGTAATGTCTGCGTGACCCTGTTTACTCACTTTTTAACATATTGATTCCATGTGATTGCCACACATTGACTGTCTGATACCGGTGTCACTAATTAATTTGTTTGCGCACGATGTGTATTAAAAACAGAACTGGCTGAAAACATTGTAAGTGCCAAATTATAAGATAGCACCCTGAAACTTGGAAAGCTAAAGACTGATCAATTAAATATACAGTCAGATTAGATCCTAACTCTTCCCAAACTGTTTAAGATCTCTCCAAGTTGAACCCAGCATCATCAGTCCAACTGGATCTTCATTTATTATTTCCATCAGTCTTGTGGGGTTTTCATTCATTATTCCATTTAGTACATTTGGAACTTGAATTCATGACTTCATTCAATGTGTTTGGTCATTATTCATACCATTACACACAGACATTAAGTTTGAATCTTACCAAACAGTGCATACAATTCTGAACAATTGTTTGCTAAGAATAATCCAGTGCAGCATTCTACAGAGAAAGAGGTGTCACTAATTAATTTGTGATTCTCCTACACCTGACTCATATGGAAGACTGGCTGTCACAGTTTTAAACAGATGTCTGCCTGGTCTAACTTCCAGAAGCATGTTCTTTTGGTTAATTAGATACACATGTACCAACCTGCCGTTGTGCTCGTGGCCAGAGGAGCTGCCCCTCCGGTCGCCCTCGTTCATGACCTGCACACGCAAAGGACAGGATCTAAAAACACGTCCCTCTGAACTTTAGGTGACTTTAAAACCCTCCAGAACTGCATTCCTCTGATGTCCTGGAAGGGGACGGGTGGAACAGACTTCATCACACGCCAGGGTTTCAAGGGGAGGACTCAAGGTGCAACTGTGAACAGCCAGGTGGATGATGACCTGCTGCAAGGAAACACCTGGTCCGGTGTGGAGAAGCACATTTTCATGCGCGCTCCCAGAGTGACACACACATGCTTGGGGAAAAGCTGCAACCGGTCCAGGCGTGAGTCATTCCACCGGACCTGCAGGGTTTAATTGTCAGCAGCCACAGGGTCACACTGTGAGAAATACTCACTCTGAAGGCAGTGTCCATCTGTGCCTTGAGGATGTTACACTTGAGGTGCTCTGGGAGGCCAGCTGTTAAAGCGGGAGAGTGCAGACTCTTCTCCGACAGCTGCTTCTCCTCCATCTGGCCAGCGGGTAAGTACACGTTAGACATTGTAGGACAGTGGCGTTATGAGGATTCCATGCCAGGGCGGGCATTCGATTGGTAAAATTTTTCTACCTGTAGCCACACCCCTGCCTTAGGACGTTACTACTGCCAAGCTGTCCAATTCATCAGAAACAGGCTTACTCTCCTCTCGGGGGGGGGTGCGGGGGTGGGGCATTAGTCCATCACATAAACAGTAATACACTCTAATATGTCAGACATACTGTCATGTGCCTCAATTCACACCTTCTAGAAGGAAATGAGTCAAGTGGCATCGCACATTAATGTCATTCGAATAAATCAGCGCATATCCATTTAAGGTGTGTCCTAAGCGCGTCATACCACAGCATCGCTAACTTCCAGGCCTCCTCAAATGTAGCTTTACATGTTTATCGGTGTAACGACTTCGATATACCATGTCAGACTGACAATATGTCCAGTCGCCTCATAAATATCTTGTGAATTTTACTTCCAGAATGAGCAGTTTAAAAAGTGTGAAAAACTGTCTGTAGTTTCGTCGTTCCCCTGCCGTATTTCATTTGGACGGTTATATAATTATGTGATATTTCATTACACTACGGCTTCTAAACAGAAGTACCACTTGAGGAAAAAACAGAATTAATTACAGTAGCTAGTGTGTTGCCAACTAAATCTGCCAAAAGCAGCACTAAACAAATAATATAATTACTAATTTAATTTAATTTAAAGCAAGAAATACTCTAATTCTCTTCAAAAAAGAGATTTTTTCCCCAGTTATCTTACCATGTCTCAGCATTTGTTTTAGATCCTTATAATGTCCCACATTCGTAATGGCAAATAAACAAATTTTATTATAGGAAATGAAAACTCCATTACTCTCGATCCAGAACTCAAGGGTGAATAATGTATCAATTGCTGTGAGTAATAATGAACAGCACTGGTGACATTTTACATGTTTTACTGTGTCATCATCCATCGCACACCATTACAGGGCAGCTATGACTTTCAGCAATGCTCCGCGGCACCGGGCCACCTGGCGGACCTTGGTGAAGGCCGTAACTCAGTACTTCCCCAGTGTCACAGCCGATAGGGGATTAAATCATGTGGGAAACAGAGAAGGATGGCAGATGTCCCTGAGAAATCCGCTCCGACGCAAACATCATTCTCTCACCGCCAGCTGATGTTTAATATATCATTCTCTCACCATATTAATACTGATGTTTAATATTTTCTTCCGGTTATATCTATCCATATATATATATAAACGGAAGAAAAGATTAAACATCAGTATGTTAAACATAAGGTGCCAAATCATAAATCCATCTACCCATCCATACAATTTTCAGCATAGGTGCATTTCCACTGTGAGAGACAGGATCTAAAAAGAAAAATCCGGAAATCACATTGCATGATTTTTAAATAATTTATTTGTGAATTACTGTGTCAAATAAGTATTTGATCACTTGAGTCAAAAAATGCACCTATGCTGAAAATTTTATACCCTCCATGATTTCTAAGTAAGAGAACTTGCAAAATCAAAGGGTGATCAAATACTTATTGACCTCACTGTATGTATGTATGTATATAAATCCATCTACCCATCCATACTATTTTGTAAGTGTCATGCCTGTCTAGGGGTGGGGCCACAGGGTCACTGGCCCCAGCCGAAGGCTGATTGACCCCAAGAGTCCCCCCTCCCTTGTCACTGATATAAAACGCATCATTCGCTAAGTCAGGCCGCTCTGTGTGAATTGTGGGTCCTCCTATGACCCTCACCTTCTAAGAATCTCCCCTGCGTCCATCTTAATGACATCGGCACAGTTCCTATCCTGATACGGGGTTCTGGCTGTCTCAGGCCACGCCCAGTGCACATCCAGATGGGTGTGTGGGCTTATTCTACCCCCCACAGTAACACCCAGCTGTGTGTGGCCCCAGGGAAAAAGCAGCTATAATGAAATGACGAGGCTCAGTCCACGAGCCTGCAAAGCGCTGTGAAGACATGTACACCCTCATGGTTTCGCACGGATCATTTTCATGTTTCACGTTAATAAGATGCCTGCAGTGTCTGCATGTCACCTCCTACTTCTGACCGTGGAATAAACTCAAATTCAGCTCATCTGCAATCCCATTAGATTCAAGTCATCTCAAGTAATCAAACTGAAATTTGGCCCAGCCTGGGCTCAGTAACTGGCAAGCCAGTCAGAGAACTCATTATTTTGAAGGATGTCCAGGACATGGTGTGATTTTTTTTGTGTGCTATTTTTTTTAGCATATAAACAAGATGAATGATCTTTTGAATCCTCTTAGTTTCCTTGATACTGGGAATCCTCTCACGATTCTAAGGATCGTGTCATCCTTCTGAAGTTTACTGATAAATTGACTCTTGTTTTTGGTCCCTGTTGTTTTAGCTTCTCCTTCACTTGTTTAGAGCAGTTATGAAGCCAGGACTGTATCTCCAGCAAAAGGAGTGAAATACCTGACAATGAAACGTTCTGCGCAGTTATAGATCAGTTATATTCCTTATGGATTTATACAGGAGCATTGTTGTTTCATAGATTGAATCCTGAGCGCAGTCAGCCCAACCCTTTTCGGGGCCCTAAGCTAAATTTGATTAAACTAGCTATCATTTGTCATCCCATCTAACTTCCCATTCTAACTAGCTGATCAGATGCCCCCCCCCCCTCACCGGTGGCCACTTGGCCCTAAGAAGTCAGTAATAAAAGAAGTCACCATCATGCCTTGGACTGGCCCTGCCTGGGCAATAATAATCTTTGGGCTCATTAAAATATCTCTTGGTATTGTTGTCAAGTTTGCATTTCTAAGTTGTTAGGATGCTGCTACAGCTTTATACTGATAGACTTTCAAGAGTCTGCATGGATGAGGTCTTCGTGGATAAGGTTTATGTGGATGAGGTCTGTGGTTGTGGTCTGGGTGGATGATGTCTGCAAGGATGAGGTCTGTGTATGTGGTCTGTGTGGATGAAGTCTGCATGGATGAAGCCTGTGAGGATGAGGTTTGAGTGAATGAGGTCTGCATGGATGAGATTTGTGTGAATGTATGTGGTCTGTGTAGATTAAGTCTGCATGAATGAGATTTGTGTGGATGGAATCTGTGTGGATGAGGTCTGCGTGGATGAAGTCTTCGTGGATATGGTCTGTGTGGATGAGGTTTGTGAGGATGGAATCTGTGTGGATGTGGTCTGCGTGGATATGGTCTGTGTGGATGAGGTTTGTGAGGATGAGGTCTGTGTAGATAAGGTCTGCATGATCTCACCTTACTGTCTATGTTGATGTGCAGTGATGGCCAGGGGCCTGGCGACCTGCCTGACTCCAGCTCCGTCTGCTTAAGCTGCTCATCATCCAGGTCATCTGGCTTGCACTGCGTCACTGGTCTTAACACTGTAATATACAGAGTCACTGCACCACCGGTCTTAGCACAACAAAATACTGGATCCCTGAGTCACAGGACTTAACACTGTAATATACCGGGTCACTGAGTCACAGGTATTATAACACTATAATACACAGAGTCACTGGTCTTAATACTGTAATACGCAAGTTCACTGAGTTATGGGACTTAACACTATAATATACAAGGTCACTAAGTCACGGGAGTCACAGGGTCCCTGAGTCACAGGTCTTAATACTATAATATACAGTGTCATTGAGTTATGTGACTGAACACTGTAATACACAGAGACACAAATCTTAACACTGTAACACAGAGTTCCTGAGTCATCAGTCTTAACATTGTAACAAAAGGAGTTTCTCTTTCACTGTTGCTAATAGCGCTGGCTTATCTTGGCTGGTTCCCTGCAGTAATTCATCTAATCATTTTTGCCCTGAATATATTTCAAAAAACAGAACTGGATTATCACCAAAAAGTCTTATTCATTATTACATTTAGACTCAAATGGTACATAATTTAATCACAGATTTCAAAGCATATTAATACCAATGCCTTGCACCAGTCATCTGAAAAAATGCTATGAGATAACATTTGTAAAGGGAACAGCCACGCTGAGTTCCTGCATTTGTGTCTGCATGGGGAGCCGTAAGGAGTTCACAACATAGCTAATTATGGAAGTACATGGCAGCGCTGCAGGATGTTTCTTCACTTAAATATGGGGCTCATAATTTTTAATTGCTTTTCTCTTTTACGAAAGCAGAAGATGAATCCTGAGGCTGGTGGTGTGTGTTGCTTCCTCAGTAGTAATACAGGAAGTCGCTTGGATCAGTGACTGTTGTAGCTTCCTGTAATGAAGCTTTAGAGCTCATTGGGGCTGTGGAGCGAAGATCAATGGACACTTAAGATCTAAATACGGATATGGGAATTGGATTGAGACTGTGACTCAGGGACAGCCTTCCCAAGGACTCACTGTGCGATTTCGGTATGCCGCACAGGCTCTCAGCGCTCTCGAACCCGGGCTGGTGGTGGGGGCAGCGCCGGATGCCCTTGGAGGAGTACGGGGAGCCCTCGTTCTCTTCCATGCTGTACTGCTGTAGCTCTGGTTTGTTAGGCGAGACTCCCACCATGGGGTAACTGAGGAAAGACGGAACAGGAGACTACAGCAGCGGAGCTGAGGACTCCCAACACACGATAACGACGGTAACGACAAGCTACGGTGAGGGAGATGGGGTTAAACGAAGGAAAGACGCACAAAACGAGGAGAACTCGTCACGTATTCTCAGTTGACCAATGGAACGCTTCTTCAGTGGGGAGGGTCATGCAGCTGGCTTGGTTTATGTAAAAAGTAGAATTCCCATGATTCTTTGCGATCAGATTAGCCTCTGACAAGGTTTTCAAATTTTAATCAGCAAAGGGTGAGTCCTAGGATTTTGTAAGGTTGGGAGCATAAGCGGGGCCATCATTATCGCTAGCCAACATGTTTCAAATGATATGGGTGACGGGGGAGGGGACACTCTGGGGGCCAATCAGCTTTCAGCTAGGGCCAGTGTTGCTCAGACTGTGACAGATTATTATTATGGCGTCCATGGAAAATTAACCTCGCAGCTTTTGTCTCCTGTAATGAAGGCTGATCATCTCCATGCCAACAGTCTCCAGGAAGCAACAGCCCATAGACTCTCCTCTCCCGATGGGTATCTCCTGCATGTCCAGGCCTGTTCCTGCGACTCCACGAGAACGGCTTCATACTCACCCCACTCCTTACTTTAATTAAGTCAACGACACCGCAACAGGAAGATGTCCACTGGGACTCTTTTTAATTATGGTGCCATTGTGCAGTTCTAACAGCTTGTTTTATTGCACAGTGCTTACTTGCATGGAAAGGAGTGAGACTCCGCACTGTGTGGTTAGCCTGAGCCATGCTGCCGCTGCTCATATGGAACTGCCAGGTCAGACAATCCAGCCTGCCCCTGGTGCTCAACTGATGGGCTGGGAAAATGGCTGAATGGCTGGGGATTGAGCGACTGTCCTAAAGGTGACAGGCGAGATGGCAGAGAGGGCAGCGCAGAGGCCTTAGAGCCACACCTCAAGGACTTTCGCGTCTTTCACCGTCGGCGGAGGAGAACTTCACAAGCTGGTCCCACAGACACAAGACAATAAAAGCTGGCATAGCTCCTGGTAGATCCTGAAGGTTCTCCATGTGGTCCGGGGCCAGCTGATCAGGAAGCGCTTGAAGGGCTCCAGCTCCAGCGAATTGCCGTCTGCATGTCCTAATACGCCATATCTGTGCTAAGCAGGTCTGTCCTTCAGAACAGCACAGTGTCACTCAACACTGCAGGAGATGAAACCGCAATCTCTTGTAATTATTTTCTCACTGTCGTTTTTATTGTATTTCTGCATGTTTATACATGTATATCTAAAATAAAAGGGCAATTATGCATCCATTTTCTATACCCACTTATCCTACTGGGTCACAGGGGGTCCGGAGCCTAACCCAGAAGCAATGGGCATGAGGCAGGGAACAACTCTGGACAGGGGGTCAGCCCATCGCAGGGCACACTCACACACCAGTCACACACACAGGCACACCTACGGGCAATTTAGCAACTCAAATCAGCCTCAGCATGTCTTTGGACTGTGGGGGGAAACCGGAGTACCCGGAGGAAACCCCACGACGGCACAGGGAGAACATGCAAACGCCACACACATGGAACCTAGGCGGGGACTCAAACCCAGGTCCCAGAGGTATGAGGCAACAGTGCTAACCACTGCACCACCATACAGGCATACAATGATTTATTATTCTTAATCTTCCCTTCATACCGTGCTCATGGCAGAGATACATGCCAGTTCTGAAATACCAGGGAAGAGTGGTAGCTCCTCCTCATTTCCCCCCAGCTCCTCCCCCCTTTGATTTCACACATCCAACTCTGTCGCCACATCCACCCACCATGGCCTATGATGATGGAAGTCATACCTTAATTACTCATTTAGCCGGGGGCGGGGTTCTTGGTTTTGTGTTTATTGACTAGCTTGATCATCCACACTAACAGCAGTAAACATACTCAACATGTGACCTGGTGCTATAAAGGGAAAGTGGCTGGTATTATGGACCTCACCAGTAGCCATACTTAGCTCTGATCGGGGTCACGTCTTGGGGGGGTGTAACTGAATTAATGTTCATATCGCATTTTTCAAGACACCCAAAACGCTTTACAGAAGCAATGAGGAGCTGCTTCAATCACCACCACTGTGTAGCCCCCCCCATCTGGACGACGTGACTGCAGCCATTCTGCACCAGGATGCTCACCACACAGTAGCTAATCGAGTGAAGGGGCAGGAGAGAATTCACCAGTTAGATACAGGGGATGATTAGGAGGCCAGATCTGATAGGGCCACAGTGGGCAACTTTAACCAGGACTCTTTTGAAAGAGGCTCTGTGATCCATTATAACCTCAGAGAGTCAGGACCTCAGTTTTACGTCTCACCTGAAGGACACCGCCATTTTTACAGCACAGTGTCCCCATCATTGCACTGAGACCCACACAGACCACTGGCTGGGCTATAACCTGTGAGCCACAGCTCCACCTCTCCCAGCAGGAGCCCAGGTTTCGTAGATGGTCTCCCATCCAAGTACTGGCCAGGCCCAAACCTGCTTAGCTTCAAGTGGATCATCTAGTCTGAACAGCAGGTGGTTCAGCTGCTGACACGTCAAGAAAATTGTGAATGCGGACCTCACCAGTAGCCATAGTGAGCGCTGATCTCGATCTCGTGAAAGACTTGGGTAGTTTGGTGGTACGAATGTTCCTTGAATGCAATAATATGATGGACTCAGTGTAGACAGAGCAATAAAAGCAGAATAAATCAAGAAATACCAGGAGATACAGACAAGAGACACAATGACAGTGTCACATGCGGGTCATGTCAAAAACAAGTGGTTTAAACACAGCAGATGGCTTTAACACTTTCATTATGTGTGTGAGCGGTGACATGGTGACAGCGTGGGCCAGACCAGCCCCATAGCCTCACAGGCTGCCAGGCCAACATTATCCACAATGTCCATTTATCTTGGTTGTGAGACACGCCCCACTGACTGGTCTCACACATGCCCACATGTTCATTTCCAGCTCCAAGTGCGTGAAGTTCCCTGCTCTTAACATGAGACCAGACCCACGGAGTAAAAATGAAAATACAGCAGAGGGTGAAGTTTTTCTGCTTTTATAAAACAAACTTTTACAGTTCAGAGTGTAAATTGTAATTACTCCTTTAAAAGTTCTCTGTAAAACATTCAAATATTAATGCGCGACGATTGTAGTACAAATACTGATCAGTATGAAGAGGGACACAGACTGTTATTGGGCTGTCCGGAGGCGTGACCGAGTCGGCACTCGGCCGAGTCTCGACCTGCTGGTCTAGGTGCTGCGCCTAGAAGGCAGGGCTCTCGGGGTGCTCACAGAGCCGTCATGACCTTGTCATCGTAAACAATGCTGACCACTCCCTCCTCTTTCTGGCTGCTGCGTTCGGGGACGGGGCGGCTGTTGGGGTCCCTGCTGATGACGCGTGGAGGTTTGCTGACTGGGTCCATGGTATGAGGTGGCCTGGACCACAGGAATGGATTAGTCACAGTGCGTCTCCAGAGAGTCCGGCGTTTAACTAAGAGCCCCAGAAGGGCCCGGCAGGGGTGGGGGAGTTGGGTTTGCATCAAGGGGGGAAAGGACAGTAGAGTAAGGGGAAGTTTCCCCAGGAGAACTGAACATGGAGCCATGCGAGAGGAGGAGGAGGAGGAAGATAAGGAGGCCCGGATTCCTGCGTGACACTGGCGTGGCATGGGGACACACTCGTCACTTTAGGTCCAACATCAAACCATAATGATGGTCTGCTCACCTTGGCCAGATGGGGGCAGTACAGGCTGATATCACCAGCACACTAATGGAGGACAGTGGACCTGGACGGAAAGACTCATTAATGACACGTGATGTTATTATTAACGGGTTAAATGCTTTACAACACGGTCACCTATTTGTACAGGATGTCACTTGCTTAATGTCAGGTGAATAAAGACTATAAAGGGGCGGGGCCACAGGGAGGTTGAAAGCTGATTGGCCTGCACAGTGCCCCCTCTCCTGTCACTCTCCAGTTCAAAACATATCATTGGTTTATGATAAGGTTGGGCCTTCCGTATTAGTTACGGCCCCTCTTATGACCCCCATATTAAAGAATTCCAGAATCACTCCTACTGGTAGGTAATCGGTACAGGGCAGCACTCTCTAGCCAATCACACGACAGCACGAGGCTCGCAGATGCCGGATGATCTCAGCTCCGCGAAGCTGACACAGACACACCCAAGAGGCATCCCATAGGGCGCCCATCGCTACGGCTACCCTCCGGAAAAGACGCCGCTCATGCTAGACGTCAGCGATGAAGCGCAACGGAGCCGCATTTGCACGACAGACCGACTTCAGAAAACATGCATCTCAGCAGCTGGAGATGAATAATGCTGGAGAAAGGTGTGAGTCTGCGGCTTCTGCCCTCTTTAAGTCAGTATGAAAACCAGACTGTTTGATTCAAAGCGAAAGTGTCCTAGAAAAAAAAAAACTGGAATTATTAAAGAACTAAAGCACAATCCCACAGAGGATTAATGCACAGAAGGGTGGTGCTCTTCAGTAAATAAGCAGCTCGGGTGAAATTTGCTGTATTATAGCTCCAGTGATTGATGTTCTGTAATTGAACTTGATGTCATATGGCGCACAAACACACACACACACACACGTGTTGGACTACCTATCTAAATGGGGACCTTCCATTAACTTCCCAATACCCTAATACCAATCACGACACCCTAACCTTAATCATAAGGAAGTCTCTTTTGGCATTTGTACTTTTTTGATTGCATTCACAAACTTTTTTATAAAATTGAGGTTATCCAAATGGGGGGGGGGGGGGGTTGTAAAATGTCCCCAAAAATAAGCCAGAATCAGGTTTTACCAACTTTAGGGACACACAGACATGTAGACTGCAATGGGTACTGTACTTACAGCCTTGGCTACAAAGTATACAAACCCCCCCCAAGTGTTACTAAAGCTGTACTGTATTTGGGGCAAAAACCTGCTCACGCACTGCTTCTCCTCACAGACCTCCATCCCTGAAGTCAATATTGACCTCTCCGGTGCTCTCTGGACCCAGCACTGCACAGCGCCCCCGACGCATGCCAGGCGGCTCTCCGCGTTAACACCTCGCAAGCTCGGATTCCGGGTCGCCGTGGAAACAGAGGCGGAACTGGGTATGCATCAGCAAAGCAAAGAAACGCAGTGAGAGACTCCCGAAAAAGCCCAGAGGAGGAGCAGCTACAGACTCAAAATGAGAGATAAGCTGAGGAGATCCCACCTTCGATTATGATCTCATGACCCGAGGGGTGCCTCACCTGGGCGGGGGCGTGTGGGCAGGGTGCTGGGCGTATTTGGCGTGCGTCAGGTGCCAGGGCTCCTGAGCCACGGGGATGTTGTGTTGGTACTGCGGGGTACAAAGCAGAACAAGGGCATTGTGGGAAGGTGATGGAACAGCCTCCAGGGGGCAGTGCTGTGCGGCACACGGCCCACCTGGCTGACATTTCCCATTAACTACTGACTGAAAATAAGCTCCACAGTCGCGCTGGGGATTTTACAGGAAGGACACACTGGCCAAACTGAATACGCCTTAAGGCAAGTGGAGGAATCGAATGAATAAATATTGACTTCTGCTTAAATATGCTTATTCTTCACACGCCATTCCCAGGGCACAAAGACTAGGTGTTTACCTGGTAGAGCGTGGGGTCAGGACTCGTCTGGGAGCTATTGGACATGGGGAGAACACAGTCAGACTCAGGGCAACGTAAGACACACTGCATTATGGGTAACAGAGGTGGATATTCCAGGTCCAGAGAGTACAAATCCAGACCAAGATTTTGTTTCAACCAACCAGTTGTGTACTCCGTGACTGTGACTCTTTATACTGAACTGGTTGGTTGAACCAAAATCCTTGGTCGGGATTTGTACTCTCTGGACCTGAAATCTCCACCTTTAGTGGGTAACAGTTAAGATCAGGCCATTACCTATTAAATTATACCCCACACACCAAACATTATGAATATTTTACACTGCATTAAGCTTTGTTTATCAAGATCTCAATATTACAGCCACAATTCAGATATTGTTATTAACACTCTAGCTCTGTGTCCCCTGTTACAATCACAAATGTTGTTAGTACTGTGGTGTAGAATTATGGTTAATCCACTTGGGTCAGTGTAAACTAGCTGTGAGACAGTGGTTACAGTAAATAAACACACTCCCCTTGCGTTTCCGGGTGGGGCCGCTGTGAACCTCAGCCCGTACCTTAACTGAGCCGCTTTGGCTGGATTCAAGGCTGTGGGCAGAGGAGTTAGCAGTGAATGTGAGGCGAAGTGAACCGACGGGCAGAATCCAGGACACATGACGTGAGCTCACTGCGGGCTCCAGAGAGAGGACAGAGTGCTGATAGGCGGTACCCATTAACAAGGGGTTAAGCGTGAACGGTTCTAGTAAAGCAAGCCCTGAATCAGACCAAATTACACACAGTATGTAGTATCTGCTTCATATATATGGAATATTTTTGGCTATGCGGAAGGTAGGCAGCATTAGAAGGGCCATATTTCATTCATAGCCAATGATATATTTTGAATTGTTGAATGACGGGAGAGGGGGTCAATCAGCTGTCAGCTGGGGCTATTGCCGTCGTGTTACCACCCCTGTTAAACATCCCTGTGCGAACGGCACAAAGAAAGCCGCTTGACCCAGAATGCTGAACGTCTTTGACACTAACATGCACTTTTTCCACGTGGTGGTGGTGGGGGGGGGGGGGGGG
>JAODUD010000134.1:13407208-13418864 GCA_026784285.1 Stomatorhinus walkeri
TCTCATCCCTGAGAACCCAACAGACTTTAACATTCAGCACTACACTTCAGATGTGCCCCCCGCTCAATCCAGTGAAAAAATCCTGGCTAGATAACTATATCCATGAGAAAAACTGGGCTTTTTACCCAACGCTGTGCCCATAGATCATTCCTGTTCGTAAAGACCAGTACATACAACCCAACCGTGAACAGAGAATCACTCCCTCCAGATGGAAGGAGGTTGAGATCTGTGAGGTTCATCCACATGCTGAATGTACATGCGTTAGGTGAAACGCGTCGGTTTACCTCGTCGTCGTCCTCCACCACCACCAGAGTCAGCCTGTTCTTCTTGAAGTCCAGCCTGATGATTTTAGGCCTTTAGAGAAACCCATCAAAAGACCAAACATCGTTATAAGCGATGCTCACAGTGACATCATCACTCTGCCCACTCAATAAACATAAACTATGTCAAGAAAAATGAACCTTCATGCATATGTGTGTTCATGGCCCCCGGCTCAATACAGTTCTGCTGTCAGGCACAAATGTTGCTTGTGAACAAAAAGAGGTTGTTCACAAAGATCATGCCGATGTTTAATAAGCTTATTAATTCACCTACCAGAAAAACAGGCCAATTTTTTCTGACCCTTCGAACACGAGTATCCCGGTAGGGGTTAGGCCAAGTGCATAGTCGCACCCATCCCTGCCCTGTCCAAGAGAGGGAGAGAGGGAGAGGGGGAGGGGGAGAGAGAGAGAGATGATAGACTTAGTCCTGGCTAGGGTTGCCCCCCATGCCTTATAATACAGGATCGTCCCACATTGGAAAATAAACTGCTGTGTGCCGTATTATACAGGACAGGTGGCGCCCCTACTACTAGAATGTGCTCACACCCACACTACCCTGCCTGACCAACCATAGCCGGTAATGTTAACCTGCTGAAACTCTCCTACTGCAGTGTTTCCCAACCCAGTCATCGGGGAACCCCGGACAGTCCATATTTTTGCTTTCTCTCAGCTCCCAGCCAATCAGGAACACCGCATACCTGGTACGGGTGCGCTGGGAGCTGAGATGAAGCAAAATCGTTGACTGTCCGGGGTTCCCCGATGGCTGGGTTGAGAAACACCGAAATACAGTATAAGTGCTGACTAGGATACAATAGGCTTTACAAGTTCGTGGTCTTCAGCTCGGAACTGCTCAATCTCTTCGCCAAACTAATCAAGACTGACAGGCATCTGTATTACACTACTGATATTCGCATATTTACTGGCATATTCATCACATTCCTTGTGTTTACTCTTCTCCGTTGTGTATCTTTGTCTTGTATTTATTCTCTGTCTGCATTATGCCCTAATCATTAGTTGTCTATTGTCATGGTGTCTTGAGCAGTAACAAGCTGAGCCAGTCAACATTAACATCACGGCTTTGGCTGTGCGGCTGTAAGGATTCAGAGTCTGATTTACCCAGCAGCCTGTTCTCCTCGACTGCCACCCACCTGACTGACTGTAACTCACGGTAGGATCAAAGCTGTGCTTCCTGATAGGTCGACCAAACCGGAGAAGGACTCACATACACACAGAGAGGGAGAAAATTTAATATGCAGCACTGCGGTTTTATCCGTTTCACAAACCTTCACAAAATGCATGTCCACTCCATACATCTCCAGCCACTTGCACTTGTTCAGAAAGCACATCTCCGCCTGTGAGGGAATCTTCCCTCTGTAAGACACAATACACGCATATTCAAGCAGGAAACTCAATAGACAGGCTGCTAAAGACGGCATATGAAATGGTTAAAGTGGGTATTTAGAGAAGAAAATGCTGAAATGTGTCATTATAAAATATCGGTAACAGCAGTGGGATAATGGCCCTTCCCCTAGTGATGAAGCTGTGAAAGGCTTTCCCACTGCGAAGGCTAATCACCCTGCACTCCGCAACTAAAGATAGAAGCAGCATGCTGCTGTCTCCATACCCGTTAGCGTTTGCTAACTGCCTGTTACCATACTTTGCTGGAACACTCACTTGGTCTAATCATTCACAAAAGTTAACGATCGTCATCCATCATTAAACTGTTGTTTTTAAACCACGGCATATCCGTGATTTGCACTATAACGTCTTGTCAATGATATATAGACCGTCTCCCACTACTGTCTACAGGAACTATCTGCGTTGATGCTGCTGTGTATCATTGCGTGCCATTTTAACTTTTTTTATTTGTATTTATTTACTTCTTATTTATAGCTAACACACTGAAGAATCACTATTTCATTTCATGTACGTGAAATGACAATAGTGACTCGACTCGAAATGTAGGTTTGCAGGCCGTGAGGCGGAGGGCACTCGAACACGCTGACGATCGGGAACACCGGCGTGACAGATGTATGATTAAACCGGTCCTCCTATTTATCTGGGAGATGGGACGCCCACGCCCCCACCTCATGCCATTGATGGGGGGTTAATGGGAGAATGCTTAATCATAAGCCTGAACACGATTTACCATTTCACAGACCATGTGACGTGGGAGTCCCTTTTGACAAATGGCGGTGCAGATTTCTGCATCATTACTACGGAGTGTGATCATAATGCTGCTTCTGCGCCATCTGCGGGGACTCTGATGCTGCAGGGTCGCTCAGCGAACACACAGCACCCTGTCACCCTAATCACCACCCTGAACTCTGTTTATCTAGAAAACTCCACTCGGGATAGCCAGTTAAAGATGATCGCTCTTCCTCACCACTCCTCCTTTTCACACACTCAAGTCATTATGTCTTCCCCCTCTCATTTAAAAGGTAGAAGAATTTTTAATTATCCGCTCTCCTTTTAGCAGTAATTGACATCATTGACAAATAACAGACCCAATTCCATAAAGTTAAACCATTTTATCATACAGGTGCTCGCTACTAACGAACGAGTTACGTTCCCGAATGGCCTTTCGTGTTTGTAAGTCTTTATTCAACATAATTTGAAGGGTATCTGGAAATATAAAGAACTAGGATGCTGGGAGTTCGCACGCTACGCTGCTGCACGGCGGGAGCAGCAGCCAGAAGTCGTACTGGGCGGAACTGGCACGCAGAAATAAAATGGTGCTGCGGACAGGAAACGGGAGCCCGATGAACACCATTTGGACTTACAGTCCTCTTTGTTCGTATGTCTGAAATTTCGTAAGTTGAAAGTTCAAAACTAGAGGAGAGTCTATTTCAATTTCGCACCTGTTGAACGTCTGTATTCAGTCTGCAAGTGTATTTATGAGACGCTGTACTGCAGATTCCTGTTACAGCACCAGCTACGGTACTAACATGACACAGCTGCTTGGAATGGCCGTTATACACGGATTTCACCGTAGTGTGAAGCATCAATGCGGAACTGCGGCCAACCTGGACTTCGCAGAACTACAACGTGACATGTGGCTCTGCAGACTGGACCTCTGTGAATGTAACTGGAATGGTGCTGGTTCGGGTCCCATCTGTGGCAGAATAGTCAAATCTCTGTGAGCCCTTGAGCCCTTAACCCCCTCCAAAGTGCACTAGGGACGCTGGATAAATTACCTGACCCTGTGCTCTAAACTGCATGTGTGACACAAAGGAGAGCATGATGGGATATATGAAAATAAGCCTTCCAATATACTTGTGCAATTTTGGCAAATAAAGCGTCAGTTCGCTTAAATTCATAGGGAGGGGACATTATCAGTCACTGGATCTTAATGGTAGATGTCACACTGGGGTGGGGGATGTGAATGGTCACATAGTGCCCTCAAACTGTCAAAGAAAACCCTAACCCTACACGGGATTCCTCACACACCAACCCCACTCCTAATCTAACCAGTGATATTCATGAGCTGCCTCCGCAGCAGGATGGAGATGAGGTCACATGACCCTTTTAAAGGGGCAGGAGCAGGAAACGCCACATCGGCGCCAAGACAGATGGTCACATTCCCAGTGTGACAATGAACAGGGAGCCTCACTGACCCGCTGGGACCCTCATAAACTAGCTGGCGTGAAGCCAAAATACAACAGCCCCCCCCCCCCCGGCCAGCTCACCTGCATTCGACCCACTTCTGAAAAATGGCGGCCTCCATTGCTTCAGTCTGCTTGGGGATGAAGCGGAACTCGGACACCAGCTCCGGGGAGTGCTCCATGGCGTCGCAGTCTCCCAGTTCACCTGTGGGGGGCAGCACAGCGGAGAAGCTGACCGCGGCTGGAGTGACGTGGCATGGGAGTGCGACGGCCCCTCGAACCTCGTCTTGTGTTATACGTGGTGCCTGATTCATTCTGTTATTTCGGCAGTGCCATCCTAACCTTATTTATACAATATAACTATTATTATCAACCTCCATTAATTAAAGGTGCACTGACAGTATGGACTGTGGCACACATCTGAACTGGGGAGGGGGCTGCTGGGGGATTAGCAGGTTTGGTCAACTAGGAAAGCTGGGCTCCTGCTGGGAGGGGTGGAGGCGTGGCCTACAGGTTATAGCCCAGCCAGTGGATCCCAGTGACCCAATGCAGTGCAGTGATGCAGTGCAGTGATGGGGACACTGTGCTATAAAATTGGTGTCGCCCTTCAGGTGAAACATAAAACTGAGGTCCTGACACTCTGAGGTCTTCAATTATCCATGAGCCTCATTCAAAAGAGTCCTGGTTAAAGTTGCCCACTGTGGCCCCATCAGATCTGGCCTCCTAATCATCCCCTGTATCTAACTGGTGAACTCTCTCCTGCCCCTTCACTACATTAGCTACTGTGTGGTGAGCATCCTGGTGCAGAATGGCTGCTGTTACATCATTCAGGTGGGGTTAAAGTGGCTCCCCGTTGCTTCTGTATAAATGTAACATTCGTTCATTGTTTAATTTTTGAAAAATTCAGATATATATTTTTGTTTTAAAAATAAATACAATTCTATAATTGGATCTTATATTAATAAAAATGTTTTGGTTTGCATTAAATCGCCTGAAGGTAACTTTTTTGTGATTGGTCAGCATCACAATCATAACGACACTCCAAAAGGCACCCCCCCCCATTCCATAGCCCATGATGGGCAGCAGGAACATCAGCGTCGTAGAGCATGAGTGGATAACTGATGTCTTGTCTCGTGTGTGGGATCACGTGGCTGGTTGCGGGTTCGAAGGCACAGGGATGAGGTACTTACTCTGCAGACAAAGAGCAGCGAGCTCCACGGCGATGTCATATGGGCATTTCAACCTAAAAACACAGCAGGACCCCAACATGAACACACCATTACGTTTCACGCATACAAAATGACTTTTCCAAAATGGAAACGGGGAACCGTTATAAAGCAGCACGACGTGGCCTGTTTGACGCACAGCAGTCCTAAAACAGGCCGTGCTGCCAGCGTAACAAACTGTGTCAATCACTCCTAAACCCTAAAATTAGAAAATGCATTTGTGTAGTCTTAATCTCTTGTCAAACAGATCGTACCACCGGGGAGCAGATGGCCTAAAAACTCCCCTAAATCTTAATCTTCTGGAAAAAAAAACGTTTTGACTGTTTCTGTCTTTCTGGAAGCTAAACCCAAGGTGACAGATCAGCTTTAAACAAAAGAGGTGATAATTTAAGGCAGTATTTTTCAACCCGTTCCTCAGGGATGCCCCAGACAGTCCACGTTTTTGCTCCCTCCCAGCTCCCTGCCAGACAATGCACAAACACGGCGGCCGTCTGGGTGTCCCCAAGGACTGGCTTGGCAAGCACTGGTTTAAGGAACGAGCGTAAGGAGGAATAGGTGTGTGACTCACTTCCCCGACAGGATGTCCTGCCTGAGCTGCAGCACAAACAGGTACCTGCAAGTCAAAGGGAAGAAGCCATTGGAAAAATAAATCTTGATTTACCCACAATGCACCATGTTTTATTTTAATTTGACTGTCCTGGAAGGTTCCCTCACCTGGTAAACTCCTCGCGAAGGTTATTGGGCTCCGATGAGTAAAACTTCACCCGGAAGTAGAGTGTGAATGGGGGGCCTGCTTGGAGTAAAGGGACACCATATCTTAAATGCCGCCGAATTCAACCCCCACTTGGAAAACACACATCACGTGTCCGCCAATTGCCTTTAAAGTGTTAATATTAGTTGACCCAGTGCCGTTTGTTCTGTTTTCTGAAACACATTCATCAAATCACTGGTCTTCTTTTTCAAATGGGCTTTCACGATGCTGTGGGGTAGCATTTATATATTCTTCAGAAAATCATGTGTTTTTGAAGCCTTGGGGCAAAGCATGCTGGGAAGACTGACGTCGCGTGGCCTTGGGGCAAAGCATTCTGGGATGGCATTGCTTGTCCTTGGGGAGAAGCAGTGTAACCATGAACTGGGAAGGCGTAGAAACAGAGGAAACAAAGGCAGGCACCGGTTAATTAGCAAAGACTCTCCAAACAGACGGTAGTCAGGGCAACAAACATGTAACTAGAGCAGAACTAACTAGCAATGCAAATGATGGCTTTCTAGGAACTCGCCCGACTGGTCCAGCCAGCATGCAAACCCGAGATTTTTGGTAGTCGGAATCACAAAGAGGATTTTGGCTGGGGTTTCCTGCGGGTCCGTGAGTCTCTCGTATGTTTGATGCATGACTCTCACCTCAATAAAATTAACGACGATCAGTCACAGTTCAGAAAAAGTCATATATGAGCAGAAAAGGACAGTCTTCTTAAAAGCACATGTGGGTGGAGAATCCTTGTTCGCACACACACACACAAACACACACACACACACCCCTCTTGCAGTTGGACCCCTTCCTGCCAGTTCAGCTGCTGAAACGTGATGAGACTTGTGTACTCCCAGACACGTGAAGGACACTGCAGCACAGTCCGGTCTGCAGGAGGGGAAGGTGCCTCTGTAAGCCCCACGCAGGAGTGCATCCCGGAGAAGAGGGGCGCCTGACCCACATCAGGGGGAGGCAGACGAGTGACACCCAGCACTGGTGGGTGACCCACATCTGATGGCCGCCTGCGAGGGGGCTTCTCATACAGCAACAAAAGAACTGACCCAAGGATCCCGAAGATCCACGAGAAAAGTCCGCTCCACACCCACACGGGCCGCGGCACGTCAGAAGGATCAGGAGCGTCAGAACATCGGAATGTGGTGTGTCAGAGGGACGTGACAATGTCGCCACATCAGAATTTCTGAGAGAGGCACGGCGTAACCTGCTTCGCCTCCTATCCGAATTCCCGAGAGCTTCCTGCTGAGACCAGGGAGAGTCCGTGTTTCATGGGAGGGGGGGGCGTGACTTCTCCAGAAAAGTCACATTTATCGGCTCGCCTGGGAAGCTTGTGTCTGCGAAACACCCTGTCCCATCCAGCACGGCTCCTTATAGATGAACCTTTTCTTTCAGGACATCCTGACACATAAACCTCCATAAGGCGCTGGGGAGGGAGGGGGCGCACGTGACCTGAACACGCACTCTGTCATTAACTTCGTCAAAGTTAACAGTCTATTACCACCTGCTAAGAAAGTGTTAAAAAAAAAACAATCCTGACCTGCCATCTCCCATTCAGACGGTTTAAAGGACAAAGTAAATCCCTGTGGTTATCGCACTGCATCCTTACATTGTACGCCCCATGCCAAATAATTAGCACAAATCATGAAGCGGAACCATAGCTCCTATGAAACGAGAAGAAATGGGTCCCGGTTGTCACATGGAAAGGTCACATGACCATGACTCAACAGCCCCCTCTTTGGGACACAGCATACATGACAGCTGCTGGGGAGCATGCACCTGTCCGCTGAAGGGGCTGGCACTATTTACGTTTTATTTATTTAGCGAACGCATTTATCCAAAAAGCAGGCTTATACAATCACTGACGCCATTAGGGGTTAAGGTTCCCATTCACGGGTCAAATGGTAAAATCACTCTGCTGACTCTGGGATTTGAACAAGCGACCTTCTGATCACAGGCACAGTGTCCTAACCCACTGGGCGGCATCCTCCTTGGTGTGACTCCTCTGGCTGCCAGCCGAGCGTCCGGTCATCTTCGGGGATTCCCCCTTCCGCTTCATCCTGACAGTGTGGTAGCATCCTCACAGGACGCGTTACCTGCTATCAGATACTAAATCTCAGGCTGCAGTTGGAGTGTCATCAAAGCCTCTCCCCTTCTTCAAAGATGCCCGTCTGGCAGGATTCCCAGCTTCTCCCTGTGCATCTGATTTACCTTCCAAACACGTGAGGCTCCTCTCACCCCCCCCCCCCCAGCTCTTGGGTAGCTCTGGGATTGATTTTTAAGCCCCAATGGGATTGCGTCCCTTTCCAACGACACGTGGGCTGCATTTTAACCTCGGGCGACATGCCAGACTCACCGGTCCCTTCACCTTGATCTGATGAGCAACCAGATACCCGTCTTTGGTGTTTATTTGTAAAATAACGATAAAAAGGGGCATTTTTGTGACACTGTGCTAGAAACACCCCCCCCCCACCACCACCACCGCCAAAATCCATACACAGCCCCCACCATCCCTGATACTTACTTCGAATTTGTTTCCTGATGGATTTGGTTGTGTCAAGCCAGTGCTAAAAGAGAGAAACAAAGGCAGACAGAAAGATTCATGTAAACTGCAAAAATTAATAACACGTTTTCTCGCGTTTTATTCCACATTCAAACGCAGATCTTGTTTACGAACCACCACTCCCTAACCGTGTCAGATTCATGAGTTTCATTAGTTCGCAGAGCTCAGCCCTATGAGAGAATTTCATAAAGTCTGAGATACTCAATCACAGATGTACCACACAGTATGGGCACTGTGCTGCCATGACAACCGCTGCTCCGGAATCAGATTTAAAATGCATCTCTCATCCTCCATGGCAACGTGGACACACAACTACAGCTCCAGAATCAGATTTAAAATGCATTTCACATCCTCCATAGCAACCTGGACCGTCTCCGAAATGAGATTAAAGACACTCAACCCAACCTTTAGTTTACATGCTAGCATCTTACCTGAAAGCACTATCAGAGTGGCGAGGATTTGTTCTGTTTAATGGTGAGATTAAGCCCAAGTTCCCATTTAGCTGCCATGTCGAATGGCCACTGCCATCAGTGCGGCTCTGCCTAGGCATTCATTACTGCATACCACCTCCTCTGATGCGTCATACAAGGTCAGTAAAACACTGGTGTAAACAGTGGCTGTCAGATACTGTGAGGCAGAAATGCAGGCTTCTATCCCGGGGGCTGATTAACCGTCAAAATGTCAAGATCCTTCTACATGAGATACGCTGAACTTGCCTTTTAAACTCCCCAACACTGTGTTTATATTTTTCCATGTATCTGAAAGACCATTAAAACTGCTGCTGCTTTGCTGAATTCAAGCTGGTTCGGAAATCACCCAGAATACCCTCCTCTTGGTTTTGAATACCGGTTTTGTTTCAGACCAAGAGCTGCCGTGTCACATGTCTGAGGAACACCGCACTTACTGAAATCTGTTCCGAGTCCATGAACTGCAGACCAAAATAATCTGCCTCCACCAGGTCCAAGTGATACATGATCTGGTCAAAGAGGTCTTGGCCTTTCGCTTTTTTCTGGAAAAGAGACACAGGCACAAGTATTAAACCCTGGATCGTTAGTGGAATCTGTCTTATAAACAGGTACCCAGAAAGCATTGTACAGGTTATCACAGGAAACATACAAATTAGGATCAAGTTTTTAAAAATGATAATATAATGTAAAATATCCACAACAGAACTGACTATCTAAAAATATTTAAAGATAGCAGGAGAATTTAATTCACAGGTAATTTTTGAAGAGAAAGTAGGTCTTTCCTGTTCATAAAACAAATTCAAGAACATCTAGAGCAAGGATCTTCAACTCCGGTCCTGGAGAGCTACTTTCCAGTCTGTTTCCTATCATACCCAGCTTCTGATGAGCCACACCTGCTCTCAGGTAAATACCAGGGCCAGGTGTGCCTCATCAGAAGCCGGGTAGGATAGAAAACCTACTGGATACTAGCTCTCCAGGATCGGATTTGGAGACCCTAGAGCAATAAATTATGTGCATCCATAGTTGCTGATATATCGGCCTCTAGTGGTGAAAAAATGTTACTGATCCCTGGAGCAGCCAACCAGTCGAGAGAGTGAAGAAAAGAAATGATGAATATCAGGATCAGAAAAGCTGCAGAGTCAGAACGCATTGCAAAGCCTTCAGCGGGCACGGAGACGGGCGACACGCTGCAGGATGGCAAAGCCTTCAGCGGGCACGGAGACGGGCGACACGCCGCAGGATGGCAAAGCTTTCAGCGGGCACGGAGACGGGCGACACGCCGCAGGATGGCAAAGCCTTCAGCGGGCACGGAGACGGGCGACACGCCGCAGGATGGCAAAGCTTTCAGGGGGCACGGAGACGGGCGACACGCCGCAGGATGGCAAAGCCTTCAGCGGGCACGGAGACGGGCGACACGCCGCAGGATGGCACGACACAGACGGGTGTCGGCGAGGCCCCGTCAAAGAGACCACACAGGATACTCAGCTGGAGTAAGTTACACCTCACGTCCCTCCCAATGTGGCAGATCTCAGGCTCCCTCAGTCAGAGCCTTAGAGATCACAGGCATCTCCACTCACACAGCTGGGCATTTACTGTAGTTATTCACACCCCCATCGCCCCCGCACCGTGCCCCCCCCCCCCGAGCACAGACACTACGTCGCGCAGGTCCCCAGAGTACCACACCATTTCAGCATGGATTTAAAGGCTTTTCGGTTCCCTCTAGCCACGTAAAGACAGACGAATAAAACACAATGATAATAAAACCATACAGCGTGTGTCGGGGGACAGAAACTGTACAGACTCATTACAGAAGGTTGTTTGTTTTCTATGGTATTAATCACTTTTGCCTTTCACACCAGTGCAACCCTAATCAATAAATTCAACTGATTACATGAATAAATCATATCTGGGCTAATGGCTGGACCAAGGTGTTTTAGACATTTGCCCGAAAACATAAACAGGACAAGTCCTTCCTGGTTAGCAGGGCTATTTAAAAATACACCGTGGTACATCATGCTCGACCCAGTCGGGCAGAACCAGTCGGCAGGTTGACCCACCATCCCCAAACGCCCCGAGATCCAAACTAATACCTGCAAGTCCTACCTGGTTGGGGACTTTCTCCCGGCTAGAGGAAGGAACAAACAGAGCATCTGTAAACAGAAATCTCTCGTCCTCCAGCGCCTCCTACAGGGCAACACACGATCTGCAAGCAGGGGACCGGCCCGCGGGGGCCGCGCAGCTCACCTCTCAATCAGCAGGCTGCTGATAAGAATGTAGAACGGCAAGGTTGGATGTCCCCCTCCCTCTGGGATTAAACTCATGGCTCTCCACCCAAAGATATAGGCTGAAATAAAAATAACCGGCATGAGAGAAACCGCTGCTATGCTGTATGTAGGGCAAAGTGCCCCGGTGATCTGGGAGGAGAGAGCACTCTGCGATGTGTCACCGGCGTGACAGCCAGAGCACTACCCCGTTAGGGGGGTCTGTCAGTACGGAGTGGTACCGGTGACCCTGTGGATGCCATATCGCTGCGATACAGAGAGTCACTATGGGCACTTTACGGAGGGTCAGTCTGTACAGAGAGTCACTGTGGACACTGTTTGGAGGGTTAGTCTATGTAGAGAGTCACTGTGGACGCTGTATGGAGGGTCTGTCGGTACAGAGAGTCACTGTGGACGCTGTATGGAGGGTCTGTCGGTACAGAGAGTCACTGTGGAT
>JAODUD010000134.1:13454769-13471507 GCA_026784285.1 Stomatorhinus walkeri
AACCCCCACCCCCCCCCCCCCCCCCCCAAGTCCAGCCCCACCTGTACTCACTTGGTGGGGTGTATATAGCTGCGAGTCCCATGACTAAAGAGCAGCTTCTTGTCCAGCGACAGAGAGGCGTCCGCCTGGAAGAAGGCGTGGTGCTCCACGCAGGACCGCCACAGGTTTTTGCAGGTGCGGTAGTTGAGCATGTTGAAGATGATGGTGCTGTCGCGACTCTCCCTCTGACGGGGAACACGCAAGGGGACAGTCAGAGTCTCCAGACGGACGGAGACACGTCGGAGATCACGAGCGCGTCGTTTGTTACGGCTGACGGTACTCTTGAGTAAGATGACCATACGCTTAATGTTAGCCACCAATGGAAACTTGATATGTCAGTTTGAAATACCCAGAAATAGCTAACACTGAATTAGAGACATAAGATACTTGCAGTGCCCGTAATGCCCATTAAGTGACACTCTGACGGTGAAAACTGAATAGAACACTACCATCAACTAAAGTTTTCAACAAAAACAAATGTGTTAATTAGTCTGCCTGACTTTAAACCCAAACCAGTATGATTTTCACTGCTATTTAAGGCATGCATCTGTTAAATGCTGGTTAGCTGGCTTTAAAGTACAGCTCTGCGCTATGCTGACACTCTGCTAAGTCAGCCACCTTTCTCTATTCATCCTGTCATCCCAGTACAGACAGGCTGCAGACACGCATGTGACACACGCCTGGGTTGGAAGTGAAGCACATAGCTGTGTTTACAGAATGCAACTTTTATTCTAGTGCTGGCATATTTATCGTACGTTTCAATGCCACACGGATAAACCGAGCAAATTAAGCACATGCCACCACTATCTATAATTAAGAGTCACGTCGGAGGGAGAAAATATCCCAGACTCCTTCCCCTTATTGTTCTTATTGGGGAGACATGCACTGGAAACAAGAGAATAGGGAAAAGTAGTTTTAGCTGTGTCAGGAAATACAGCTGGACTTTGTCGTTATTGACTACCAACAGCAATTACCTGGGAGCTATAATTCACTTGGCCGAAGACAAGCAGAATGAAACGCATGGGCAATAACCAGAAAATCCATGATCTACAGGCTGACTATAACTTACTGCATGTGATCAAACACCTGGACCTTTTTTTTTTTAAATCAGTTTTTCAAATGTTCTGCACATCCACAGATCTTATAGGACCCTTTGCTCACACCCGGTTGGACATACAGGACACGAAGCAGGGCTGCTTTTCCGTGCAGAGACACGTGGTACTCACATGTTTCTGCCGGAGCTGAATGAGGAACCTCTTCCTCTTGAAGGAGATCTTCACAATGGAAACCCTGTAAAGGGAATGTAATGAAGTGAAACACACTGCATGTTTTCCTAACAAATGATAGTGTTTTCAGTCTGTGTCAGAAGTTCAGAGCTAAAAGCAGCTTTGCTTTTTTTGCAGTTTACATCAAATCAAATCAAATTCGCTAACAGGATTTTAACCTTGTTATTCAAATCAACGTCTGCCTAAAGACTATGGCGTAATTAGCCGAGCAGGAAGTGAAGTGAAATTCAATCAAACGACAGTTAGACCCTGCAGGAATATTTTTAAATTTCCTCCATTTTCATCCAGTGCAGAATAGCCACTCCCCCCTTAGCACACAATAGCCTTGAAAGGGTGGGAGGGAGATCAGCACGACACTCCTGCGATTCGTACAAGATATGTCTGAATATATGCCCATGCTCCATAGGCACCAGTAGGGGGCGCTGTGATCCATCTCAAATGGACACTGCAGAGTGATGTTATTTCAACTACACCACTTGGAGAGGGGGAGGGGCATCCCAACTTCAGCTACACAGCATATATCGTCCTTTGCTGAAGCATGATACTCATGCATTCAGTACCGGCAATTCAAGACCAGTCTCTTAAGTACAATGAAGTCCAGAAAACCACATAATAAGAAGCTGATTGTTCTGAGGACTCAGAAATAAGGTTCTCTCACTGTCTAGGAAGGTAGATAACCAGAAGCCAACATACTGAACATCTCGCAGTCCTGTGCACTCCACATGGATCCAATGATAAGCTTCGACTTTGGGCCATATTTGCACGTCACCTTAATTTCTTGCCACTCAATTGAGATAAAACTAACGCCAAATCCATAAAGACACACAATCCACGTAGCTTTCCTGGCCGCTCAAACCTGTCCATAAAAGAAACTGCCTTCACAGCGAGTACTAATCCCCCTCGATCCACAGGTTAATTCTGTGGCTCCGAACCAGCATTCCAGTTCTGTTGAGAAATTCAGACCTCTTCTCTTTGAAAAACTACTCCATGTTTTGCAAACAAACTGATCTGGGCTCTGTTTTACTGCTAAAGTAAATGTGTGATTACTCGATATTTGATTGTGAAGATGCATGTGATGGTCGGAAGAATGTGAGAGAGTCAACCCTGACTCACCAGGAGAAGAAACTGGAGCAGACCTTGTTGCGGAAGACGGCGAGGCCGGCCGAGGCGATGCCAACCTGGAGGTCCACGTTGCTGGAGTCCTGCCAAGAGGAAGGCAGGCACATGGTTTTGTCACCTGACCTTCAACTCACAGGGCTTAGTTCAAAATCAGCGCAGATGTGTGCCTGAGTTGAATGAGCTCCGATTACAAAATCAGATAAAGAACCACAAGCCAGAAAGCTGCTCGTAAACATCGTGCCAAGTAGATAATCGGCCATGTCCCAACATGTCCTGGCAAGCGCCGTGGAGCGGAAACGGCCAGCGAGACTCTGCGGCTATAGGCTGCCCGGTTCTCAGGTCTGTCCGCTCATTACGACGAACCCACGACGCGTCTGACAGTGCCATTCATATGGTATCCCGAGTTACAAGGAGCACTTAATCCATAATTACAGAGGAAACATGCTGTTCACACTGTCCACAAAGACATGGATGCCAGCCCTCGAGCAATTCAGGTCCCAGGAGTTGTACTTAAGTTAATGTGGAGTTATTAAATATGTAAAACAGTAATCACTTTATGTACCGGTGTCATCATAACGATAAATCGTAAGAGACATGGTGCGAAGGGAACTGTTATATCTTTTGTAGTAAAGATGAATACTCAGTCAAGAGGTCGTCTACTGTACCTTATTATCACTATATGCATAACTTAACGGTAACACTTGCTGACATTATGTTCACGCCTGTGCCACTCCACTCCTACTCAGTTTCCCATAATGCACTGCACACTGCAATTACAGTACCCCACAGAGATCACAATACACAAAAAGCACAGCAGCAGAAACCCTGTCTTACTCTTGCATGGTGAAGCTCCACGCCATAAAAGTCCAGCGTACGGGCCGTGTTCAGATAGCACAGCTCAGCCTCCGACGGCTTGAGCCCCCTGTGGAGGGAAAGGCCAGACGATGACATCACGGAGATCACCTGCAGACGATGACATCGCCGAGATCACCTGCAGCAGGTTTTGGATGCACACGTGCCACCTCATTCAGGGCAGTCACGCTAAGAGTTAACGGAAGCCACCAAAATCCAAACAGGGAAGATCTCTGAGATACTCTCAAGTCCTCCAGCATCCCTAGACCTTCAGCACTGTCATGTTTGGGTCATGGGGGGGGAGGTAAAAATTAGGTTAAAGTGTGCCACTTTCATCCAAAGTGAAAGATATGACTATTACCTGTGTCCGTAAGCAACATCATGTCCTCAGAGAGGCTCCAGTAAAACTGTGAGCACTGAAGACATTTTCCAGAGTGCAAGAAAAATCAGAAAATATCAGTAACTGTGAAATGACAGAGTATCGCAAAATATACTGACGGTACAGTCCAGTTACCATGTCAGAGATTATGTACTGTCTGGATTGCAAGTGTATATGTGCATATATATATATATATACACACACACACATACAGTATATAAGCATTATTGTTGGATGATAAAAGTTCACCACCAGCTCATTGAATTAATTAACTTAATTAGTGAAATCATTTAACACTAACAGTACTGAGTAGCTAAATATGTTATGCTTGTGGTCAAGTCAACAAATACACTGTTGCCAAAAGTATTGGGACACCCCTCCAAATCATTGAATTCAAGTGTTCCAATCTCTTCCATAGCCACAGATGTAATAAATCAAGTACCTAGATATGCAGACTGCTTCTACAAACATCTGTGTAAGAATGGGTCAGGAGCTCAGTGAATTCAAGTGTGGTGCCGTGATTGGATGCTACCTGTGCAATAAGTCCATTTGTGAAATTTCCTCACTACTAAATATTCGCCAATCAACTGTTAGTTTTATTATAACAAAGTGGAAGCAATTGGGAACAACAGCCACGAAATGGTAGGCTATGGAAAATCACAGAAGCGGGGGCAACGCATGCTGAGGCGTGCAGTGTGCAGAAGTCACCAACAGCTGCAGAGCTCCAAACTTCATTTGGCCTTCAGATTAACTCAAGAACAGAGCATAGAGGACTTCACAGAATGGGTTTCCATGGCCGGGCAGCTACATCCAAGCCTTACATCACCAAGTGCAATGCACAGCATCGGATAAATTAGAGCAGAGACTGCGAGTCAGGCCTTCTCGTCCAACATCAGTGCCTGACCTCACAAATCCTGGAAGAATAGTCAAAAACTCCCATAAACACACTCCTAAGCCTTGTGGACAGCCTTCCCAGAAGAGTTGAAGCTCTTATAGCTGCAAAGGGTTTGGCCAACTCCATATTAAAGCCTGTGTATTAAGAATGGGATGTCATTAAAGTTGATCTGCATGCAAAAGCAGGTGTCCCAGTACTTTTGGCAATATAGTGTACACATGTATACTGGGTGTATACTGCAAATACTGAGGTTGAGGTTGGCAAAGTCGAGACACTTTGGCAGATATAATATCATAGTTTCACACCAGCATGAAGATCATTTAAACATCAGTTTCTTTGTCTAAGACAGGGCTTCCCAACCCTGTTACTGGAGATCTGTCACCCTGCAGAGCTTAAGCGCAGCCCTCATTTAACACACCTGCTACAGATCATCAGGCCCTTCGGTAATATCTAAGCATTAGAGCCAGCTAAGCTTCAACGTAGCTGACTCGGAGATGCTCCTGAAGGGCCTGAAGGTTGACAGGCATGAAGATCATTTAAACATCAGTTTCTTTGTCTAAGACAGGGCTTCCCAACCCTGTTACTGGAGATCTGTCACCCTGCAGAGCTTAAGCGCAGCCCTCATTTAACACACCTGCTACAGATCATCAGGCCCTTCGGTAATATCTAAGCATTAGAGCCAGCTAAGCTTCAACGTAGCTGACTCGGAGAAGCTCCTGAAGGGCCGGAAGGTTGACAGGTATCCAGGATCAGGGTTAGGCAGCCTGAGCCTAAGATTTCTGCATAGTATTGTTTGTCTCAAATGACCCAGAAACAGGAGAGATGCATTTTACCCCATTCTTGCAGACATTTCCCAAGCTGCAATGGGGTATATTTAGAGGCAAAGGAGAGTGAGGAGCGGCCTGCGACCCGTGGTGGATGTTACATCATTTTGGGCGTGTCCTGCTTCAGACAGCAGGGAGGTGTCCCCTCTCAGCCGCTGACTAATGCAGCATGTATTTGGATGATCTCATGAGGATCGCAGAAAGCCCTGCCTAGCTTACTCACCATCCAGCCTGCGTTTGCCTGTCAGGACACACATGCTAGATAAAGCATTAAAACTAATCATGTGAAAGATCATTTAACATCATCTCTACGATATCTGGGGTTCATCAATATAGGCTCAAATCGGACAGCATGAAAAGTTTAAATACTTTCCACATACAAATATGACCTTGGGGATTTTGTACCAGGGCTCCATTCATCTCCAGAACCGCTTCTAGGTTAGATGAGATGGGAATGCAGAGAAGCCTTTCTGCACAGCACTGTGCTTCTCCTTCCAGAGGACATTTTCCTCTGGCCCCTCCGAGTAACAAGGGGTTTGCAGCTACAGAAATTCCTTCACCCGGATGTTTTGTTAACACTTCACTTAAAGCAGCCACCATGATTCATTATAGATACCTTCATAATGCATTATTAGGGTCATTATAAGCCATTATAATGCATTACGAAGGAATTTATAGTGTATTATAGATGGAAGTTTCAAAAGATAGTTATAATGCTTAAGAAACATGGCTATAATGTGTTATGCCTTTTTATAAATGTTTATAGCCATGGTTATAATACTTTACGAAAGTATCAATAATGCATTATACACAACTGCTTTAAGTCTTATGTGTTTTGTTTATTCTCTGTAAACTTTAGACACTGCAGCACGAGAAAATCCTAGAAAGGCGGATGTTTCCAAAATACTAAAACCAACGGCATCTGGCACCAACGTTTAAATCACTTCGCTGACACGCCTAATGCTCGTCCTAATGCTTAGCCAAACGGTAAGTGACCCCCTTCACTCTGCCTGCACACTCTATGTATTCAGCTGCAGCTCCATGATTCGCTGAGTGCGGCAGCGAGCAGGTGTGATACAGTGATGCAGTGATACAGTGATGCAGTGACCACTGAGCATACGCATGTTCACAAATAGCAATAACTATAGCTGGAGAAAGACACAACTAACATTAAAAAGAATGACAATTTATTGCCTCTAACTATCCATTATCTTAGAGTAGAAGTTATCAGTTAGGTTAGTATCTGTTTCCACATTATTCCTTGGGAGTAAGTCACAACCCAATTTCAAAGGGGGGGAGGGGAGACTCTCTTTTAAAGCCACGCCCTCTATGATGCACTCAGAATGGTTCAACCAGTTGGGAAAGACTCTCTTAATGGTTTTAGTCAGTCCTATGGACTCAATTTCACAAGCTGTGGTTGTCATGGACTTGGATTCCTTCGTAAATGTGACAGGTGAATGAGCTGGCATGCGATTACAGACTCGGCTGCGGTCTGGAGTACCTGTGCTGTGGGTGCATTGCCTCCACTTTGGGCAAGAAGTCCTCCTCCTGCCCGGGGAAGAAGTGAAACAGAGACAGGTAACCCGGCTGGTGCTCTGTCAAGGAGTGATCTCCAAGTTCAGCTGAAACACAAAGGCACCGCCTGATCAGGAGAGCTCGGCCAGCTCACCGGAAAACGGGGAAGGAGTGCGGCACTTACCCTGGACGGCGTACGAGGCCAGGACCACAGCGGAGCTGAGCGGGCAGCTTAACCTGCGGGAGGGACAGAGACATGCTCGCAAGCCGGGCTGAGCTCACCCACGCGGGGCTTAGTCAGCTGAGCACCACCTTCCAGATAATTCTCCAGGGTGGCCGCTGTTTTCAGCCTCAGCACTGAGGTCCCTATGGATGCTTAACGGGGCTGGGAACAGGAATTTAAATGTACCACAGACCCCCGAAAGAGCAGCCGGGGCAGCAGGCAGCCAGAAACGGCAGGCGAGGGGCTGACATCGAGCGAAATCTCCAGGAGCCTCCAAGTGGCTGCAAACCCCAACCATCTCAGTCTAATACATCCTCCACGTGGACGAGACGAATGCTGTAAACACCCCAGCAAGTCATCACTATTTCAAGCTAAGTTTCTCACCACAACTCAAAACACTCGGCCCTCCTTACACACAAGGGGCACACAAGGGGCACAATCCCTCACAAACCAGGTCCACAAACATTATAACCTGAGGGTAAGGGGCCTCACTCTGCAGCCCGACACTGAAATCACTCTGCTGACTCGGGGATTTGAACTAGCAACCTCCTGCTTTACCCGCCGAGCCACGCATCACTTTGCCTCTGCCTTCGCCTTGTCACGGCATAGCAATCAATGAAGAGACAAACGCTCGCAAAAGCCATCACCAACGAGAATCATCAGGAAGGGTGACTGCGACACGCACGTGCTGTTTCATGCGAAGCAGATAGGGCTGCACGACATTGGAAAAAATTTGCATCATAATAAGGCCGCATGAGATGACGTCGCAAAATTTCTACAATTACTACTGAGATACTCATAAAACAAAACAGGAGATGAAATTACCCAAAATAAACTGTAGCCAAACAACATGTTACCTACCAGTACAGCGTTTAAAAGAAGTTGGTCGTGCTGCTGTGAGTTTTGTTGACAGGCACAAAGCGATGCTGACAAATGCGATGTGATTATTGCGCATGCAGACATTACGATGACGATACTGAAATTATGTATGCTGCAGCCCTATACCACAATATTTTAAATTGTTGCAATTAATACTGCAATATTTATGAAACATAGATGGAGCTGAAGATGTACCTAAAATAACTACAGCCAAACAATGTTTTTCTTCCTGCCAAGAGTCTGTCAAATAATTCGGAGGTGGTGTCACAAGTTGAGCCTACAGACACAAAACAGTTCTGGCCGATCACTCGTTTTTGCTCAATATCGTCTCTACGGAGCTCCAGGTATTTCCATACGTTACACAGATATCGTTCTTCTTCACTTTTCTCCTTCCTGTCTCATTTTGTTAAAATTCACCGATGGTCTCAAACCAGCTTACTACCATAGTCCTTGCTATGTGACCATAACATGCACGTAACACATCGATGTCCTGCAGGCATATTAGATGCTGTATTCATATAGTAATTAGCAAATATGTTAGAACACGTATACAATTCTGCTGGCCTTCCTTCACATAAGCAGGCTTGCTGTCTTAGCTGCCCACATCTTCCTACTTGGAAGAATATCTATCATAATCCCCCAGAAGTGCAATACGAACATGAACACTCAAATATTTACTTGCGAACGCGAGTAAAAATACACAGAAAGGTCATAACCCTTCAGTGAGGGACAGCCGCCCTGAAAAATCGATGCGTTCCATGTGGATCACAACGATTTCAGCTCCCGGTCGAGACAACAGAGAGTTAATGAAATCAGAATGACTCCTAAACTGCTGTTTACTTAACGTGATGTGTTTATGAATGTTTACTGAACTTCAGGATAGACTGTGTCCACACCGGGAGGGATGCGTCTCTCATTCTGACTGACGACTCATTCGCCACAACAGGCCTGCACCCAAACGCGAACTACGTTTGCATCACCCCTGGGATTCACGCCGCTCTCCTGGCCGCGCAGGCCGACGCAGTCAAAGAACATCCTGTACGACTCGTCACAAAGACGCTCGGCACAGACAAACCTTCTTACCATAAGACGAAAACAAGCTGGCACCATCAAGAAGAAAATCTGGTCTTGACTTCCACGGGGGGAAGGAAAAATAAATGAATAAAAACAGCACTACCCACGTGGAAAAGCCAGACACAGAGAAGACGTGCAGCGTGTCAGTTGTTAGACACCAGCTAAGGCTCTGTGTGATTAAGGCCGGGCGCGATTAGAGTTGTATGGCAGACGGGACACGTGCTGCTTCACAAACGAGGCCTAGGAAATCCACACTTAATTCTTCCTCCTTCTTCATCCAGAGGATCACTCAGAATTACGGATGACTGATACCAGTGATTTTCTTCTCGATCTAACGCCGCCTATGCTTGGTATCTCAATACCGATACAGATCCTGATACTCGGTGCGGACAATAAAATCTGCGGACAGCAGGGTCATGGCGGTGCCGGGTCAATTGTATCCCCCAGTGCTTGGGCCACTGAAAATCCACTTACGGGAATTTCTGAAAGGTTCTTGTTTATGTTCTGCTCCCTGTAACAGTATAAACATCTAAATTACCAGGTTAAAAAAAAATCCATATTTTACTGTTGTTAGTTAATAAAACATTCAGATCAAAAGAAACAATACTTCGGTATCGATCCACGCAGCCTTACGTGTCAGTTACCACTTGCCCAGGGGAATTAATTGGTTCAGGGAGGTTAAACAGAGAATCGTCTAACAAGGTCAAACACAAGTACCTCACGAGAGCCAGAAACACATCTATCACAGGTGTTAGACCTTTAGGTAAAAAGCTTTACCAGCTTCAATACTGAAGAGATGGTTCACTGAGATTTTCAGTTTTAGAATGAAGTTATAATCTTAGCAGCAGACCATACCCATAAAAACTGACATTTCAATAAAATGGCCTTCCCAGTGAAACACACAAAAAGAGAAAAGCTTGCAATCTGCTCATGCAAATTGAACTATAATAGGTGCTACTGACAGGAAATGGCTAAAGATTCCTGGGGGCAGGAGACCCCCCCCCCCCCCCCAAGGCAGTGAAGGAGCGAAACTCACACACCTCACACTTACACAGTGAAGATGAAGTGAGTATGTAAGATTAACCTGGCACACAATGCGAGATGAACCTGGCACACAATTCGAGATTAACCTGGCACACAGTGCGGGATTAACCTGGCACACAATGCGGGATTAACCTGGCACACAATGCGGGATTAACCTGGCACACAATGCGAGATTAAGCTGGCACACAATGCGAGATTAAACTGGCACACAATGTGAGATTAAGCTGGCACACAATGCGAGATTAAGCTGGCACACAATGCGAGATTAAGATGGCACACAATGCGAGATTAAGATGGCACACAATGCGAGATTAAGATGGCACACAATGCGAGATTAACCTGGCACACAATGCCATCTAACGCAGAGTCTGAAAATGCTACAGGAAACAGAACCAGAGAGAAAATAAATCCATGTAATTATAGCCGATTACAGCTTTACCAAGCAACGTATCAGCCTTTCTCTGGAAATTCACCCTGATTGGGAAATTCCCCTATATAACTTTTTTTTGAGAAAGTAAGGTCAGACGGTCCTTGGAGCGATTGTGGGGGAAAGGCCTCACTCAATGGCTCAACGTTGAAATAAGTCTGCCGACCCTGGGATCCGCACCGACAACCTCCCGGTCACAGGTACTGTGTCCTAACCCTCTGAGCCACACACTTTGCCTTATGACAACTTGCGGGCGGCCTTTTTATCCGGCCACAAATATGCAGGAAAGCAGGTCAACAAATCCAGGACTGGTGACTAACAGGACAAGGT
The DNA here is from genome assembly GCA_026784285.1 of Stomatorhinus walkeri. Taxonomy (NCBI): domain Eukaryota; kingdom Metazoa; phylum Chordata; class Actinopteri; order Osteoglossiformes; family Mormyridae; genus Stomatorhinus; species Stomatorhinus walkeri. Next base: position 13,465,656 of record JAODUD010000134.1, read on the forward strand.
CAAAGTGTGGAAATTCTGCCACGGAGCTGGACTGCAATACAAAGCCCTTCCAAGCGGGCCACTGCTTAAATGGAACAAGCTCGAACATGTCGGTTACAACTTGCCTGGGGGAATTGATCGGTTTACGGAGGTCAACCAGAGAAGCGTCAGCCAGACACAAAGGGAGGCGGCAAATCTTTGCTTAATAAGAAAAATCTCATGGAATGCAAATACTGATCACCGTTAAAGCCATGTTAATAATTAATGCAGTATATACAACACCTAACAGCTGCTTAAAATGTAAGAATTTAAAATAATTAATATATAGACATGCATAATCTAAAGTTGCCGAGCTAAAGTTAAACAGGACATGCATCATTAACAGGTTTGTCTGACATCATCAATTTAAATGTGCCGGTTAAGACCTGAATTCTGATTCTGTGTAAATGATTCAGGCTGTGACAGAACTGATGGAACGCACTAGCCCTAAACTGTGACAAAGAGCAGGCTGTGTAAGACCCCAGAGAGACAGGAGGTCGACCCCCCCTCCTCCATCCTAATAAAGAGATGGCCACCCCAGCTACCACCCCTCACCAAAAAATTTAAATTAAATTTGGAGCATTTAATTCCCGAGCTGCCCAACCCGTCGAACAGGCCGTTCTCCAAATTGATCACAAGATGATTAATGGATAATGGCAAAATATACTGAGTGGGACCCCCCCAACCCCGAAAGGCAAAATATTGCCCCACTGCCACCCCACTAAAATCATCACTCATAGTCTGGCTCCACCCCTGTGCTGCTGAATAAGACTCCCCAGACACATGGGAGCGTCCCAGTCCACACAGCCACACGACTGTGCACACTGTGCACCTCTCTACTATGCCCTCACAGCTAAGCAAGTCCACCGCTTCTTATTTTATTCTTGTCAACATTCCAAGGGGCAGTTTTCCAGCTCTTGGTCTTTCCCTTCCTCGTTCCCACGTTGTCCTAAACGAAGAATCAAGCTCCTGTGTCAGCCTCATTAAGGCCTGAAGCTCCCGTTCTCCATCCGCCAGAAGATCCCACAGGAAACACCCACCAACACTGGCAAAATGCTTCATGCAAGCATTTCCCACACTTAATAAAAATGTCTGCAAGTGTTTATACTTAAAAAGAAAGGATTAATATGAATACAACACACTGGCCCAGGGCCAGCTCTACCTTTTCAGGGCCCCTAGGCGAACCTTTACTTGGCACGCCCCCCCCCCCCACCAAGAAAAGTGATGATCACTTCACTTCCTCCCTGACGCAGGTAATTCTGGGCCTCAGGCAGCCGGCCGTTTTGCCTACAGCTAGAGCCGACCGCGTACAGTGTCATACATAGTGCAATCCCATTGGTTACTAAAAGCAGACAATGGAGAGCCAACACCAATAGAAAACTTTGCCTGTAGTACACTATGAATCACTATGAACATGTCATCTGTCACAGAAGATTATAATAAATGACAATATAATAAACACAAGGTAATGCAGGTCTGATCTGAAAACGCTTACCCTCCATTACGGATATCACTCTTGATCTGCAGAAAATATAGGTGCCTAGACAAAAATGAACAGTGTTAATCATATGGACAGTACATCCACAGGTTTCACTCAAAGTGAATCTTTAATCCTTGGGATTCAAGGTTAAAATGCTGCTGATACTATTATATCCATATAAATCATCTGGCAGACGATTCAGAAGTCTGCAGAAGTGGACCAGTCGTCCCAGGAACAGTTTCTTCCCTCGAGTCATCACCTGTACAAACATCTGGCCTGCAACACCAACCTACACCTGTCTCCCTGACTGCTACACCCTGCTCCACCCACAACATCACTGAACTGAATCTAAGACCCCATACACTTTGCACCTTGTATGTTGTTTGCACTTTAAGTACATTGTTCTGTCCCTACACATTTTTGTTCAGCACTAGATCATGCAGAAATTCATACAGGACACTGACTTTGCCTAGGTCGTTGGAGACAGGTCTACTCTACTGAAAGACCCACGTAAATTACGATCAGAAACACCGCTCGAAAAAATTTCAATCTCTAGCATGAACTTATTATACATGCTCAGACTGCGTGGCTTTCCCACACTCAGCGAAGGTATTCAGACATGAGGTGATGAAAGCCTAGTCACGTGACACACATTAACCTGCGATCTTCCCAGGGAGAGCCCCACTGAGACAGGGGTACTTATTATTATTAATCTAGCCAGTCGTTATCAATTTTAATTTTAATCCCCCAAAAGCAGGTTCACCTGGTCTGTTGCTGCTGCAGTGAGTTGGGATCGGTGATGAAGAATCTCACCCGGAAGTTTAGCACCCAGTGTAGGGACCCTGGAAGGTGTACAACACAGGCATATGTACAGGGGCCGAGGGTTATTTGCAGCCTCGTTCAAACGGGAGCACCACGTCATGCTTTTTATATGACAGGAAACTGAAAGGGTGATCAAGGAATTTAGCCACAGTCCCTAACTGCGCGGCCCATAAACAGGCAGTGAATATAGGCAACTCCAGCACCCAGATTAATTCCTCCAGAGTTGTTCTGCGGAATGTGACACGGCCGAGGTTAAGAAGCCGGCGAAACGGTAAGTTAAACTGGTTCCAGGTGTTGTAACGTCAGCCAGTGACTGCCAGCTGACCCAGACAGCAATAGCAGCATCACTGCATTGTCCTTTAATCGCTGTCAATGGTCTCCAATCTCACAACTTCTGACTGGAGGTCCGTCTTACCCTTAAACTGCTTCTTGATGGGTTTGTTGGGGTCAAGCCACCTCTGAAGGAGGGAAAAGGTTATTGCAGTTATATACCAGCCATGTTTGCCTGTTACTCCTGACACAAATAGATATAATCTTTTATGAAGATGTGATCAGTGTTATGTTGATACAACAGTGTTTATAGTGTAGGGAGCAGAGACGCAGTAAAACAGGGAAAGGAAACCTAAAATCGCGATTAATCGCGCACATGGTCACAATAGGAGCAATGCACAGAAAATTTAATCAGTCTGAGGTAAACAGAAAGAAAAAAAAACACTTTTAATAGATGGAATAAACCCTAAGGTGTATATGACGTAAATGTTAATGTGCCGCATGCAGCAGATGTGGCAGAACTTTATCGTTTATCGCTACGCAGTAGATCATGTCTGGGGAAGTGCAAGATCCTATTGCTGCAACTTGTAAAACATCTTGAGGCGATAATGCTGCTGATTTCCCGCGGGGGCTTGCAGCACAATCCAACCTTCAAATGCGATCCCCTCCCACCCTCCCACACTCCTGCAAAACACTGCTGACACAACGCAGGGTGTTTCCACCCTTTACAGAAATATCAAGAGCGTTCCAGACTTTCTGCTAACAGACTGTCCTGGGTGTTTCTGTAACTGTTTTGACTTCCCCCCTTACATTCACAAGTTTAAACAAACGTCTGAAAAATGACAATTTTCACAGCAGCCTGATTCGCAGACAATGTGGCCGTAGGATTCTGGGATAACCTGACTTTGTGAACAAGGCCGCTCAGTGTAAGTCGGGTGCATGGAATATCTATTAAGGGTATAAGCATGATATGTTTGTGGGTGTATGTGAAAAAGGGCAGCTGTTGGATTCTCTTTTCCACTTGGTCGCTTCAGTCAAGCAGGAGAGAAGCTTACAGGGGACTGAGAGTCCTCACTGAACTGAAGGCCAAAGTAATTCTTCTCCGCCAGGCCCAGATGGTTAAACACCATGTCCAGCAGGACATGACCATCAGCTTGTTTCTGTCAAAAAGAAGAAAATGGGGAAATCACATTCCTGCGGAGATCTTTAGCAACTCACAACCCAACCAGAGTATGAATGACGGTGGCAAGGAAGCACTGTGGTAATATCTTCATTAGCGATGCCATAGCTAGCATATGGCGCTAGGCATATAGCAGAGACCATCATACCTCTCCACGGTCCCACAAGTGCTCTCATTTAAATTATTTAATCACAAAACACCTCCATTCATCCATCCATTATTTTCTGCTTTTCCGGGTCAGGTCGCGTGGGCAGCGGTCTCAGCGGGGAAACCCAGACTTCCCTCTCCCCGGCCAATTAATCCAGCTCCTCCGGGGGAATCCCAAGGCGTTCCCAGGCCAGAGAGAGACATAGTCCCTCCAGCGTGTCCTGGGTCTTCCCCGGGGCCTCCTCCCAGTGGGACATGCCAGGAACGCCTCACCAGGGAGGCGTCCAGGAGGCATCCTAAGCAGATGCCCGAGCCACCTCACCTGGCTCCTCTCAATGCGGAGGAGCAGCGGCTCTACTCCGAGTTCCTCCCGATTGCCCGAACTCCTCACTCTGTCTCTGAAAGGTGAGCCCTGCCACCCTTGTGAAGAAACCCATTTTTGCCGCTTGCACTCATGACCACAGTTCACAACACACCTACAACAGCCCATTATACAGATACGCTCAAAACCAACTCATGAACTCGGGGACACTGCAATGACAGATTCTGTGGAAGACTTCCCTTGTTGGTGTCCTACAGCAAAATGACCTCTAAATATCATCCAATGGGCAAAACACTCAGCTTAGTCCAGACTGAAACTACACCTCTTACGGAAGACCAGACACTACATCAACAAACATGCTATTAAACACCATTAGCACCAGTGCCATCTTCCTACATCTGTGCAGATCTTCATGCATGTCCCAAAGAAGCATCAATGATGCTTATTAGACTGGTGCCACCTTGAGATTACAAGCCACGGCGTGCCGGTATCTCCAAGCCATTGCACTTCTGTCACTAGGTGGTGGAAAGTTCAGGTCCACAAAGTACAAATCCAGACCAAGGTTTTGTTTCTACCAACCAGTTCAGTACTCTGACTAATTATTTATATATAACTGGTTGACTGAAACAAAACTTTGGTCTGGATTGTACCTTCTGGACCTGAACTTTCTACTTCTGTGCCACCTCACAATGGCAGCTGGAATGAACCCAGCAGCCTAATGACCACAGCACTGACAGCAACACTGCACTGTCTCTATAGTGGGGCACCGATGTAGAAATTGGCAGATACTCATAACCGATACATTTTTGTCTAATATTGCCGATTCTGACCAGCTGACCTCTGAACCACTTGAGGGCAGGGTTGGGGAGATTTAATAATGAATTCTGAATATGTAGTGGGGCCAGATAAACTTGACGTACGTGCCAATGCTTTCACACCTCTAAGTAGCGAATGAGCCAAGCACAGCCCCTGACCTCCAGCACGGAAAATGGCTGAACGCCCAATGCAATCATCTCCACTATTTCAGCACCTGTGTCTTTAACTCTGGTGCTGCTACCTTTGAAGAGTGATTAAGTTTAAATATTAGCCGGCAATATTGACAAGACTGACACATTGGACCAAAGCTGATATCTTTGATTTTGAACAAACATTGGGCAATACCGATTTGTTAACTGGTACATTGTGGATCTCTGTGTTTTATCCAATAGGTTAATGCAATTGCTTTGGTTTTCAAAAGGCTTGGTACAGAAGCACTATTGGAAGATGAAAGGACCCACTTAGATATTTTTCCAGTAAACAAATATATATATTAAGTAATAGTGATAGACTAAACAATATGTCAGACAGATAAAGGTGATTTACAGCATAGGAGTTGTTGGGTCCGAGTATTTTAAGCCTGGCCCCGAGGATTTCAGCCCCAATGCCAATCTTCCTTAAAAAACAAAACTGTCAAGCCCCAGGCAAACCTCACTTAGCTCCTGGTCTTTTCCTATTCAATATCTAGAAACTCCCCTGATTTACAGAAAAGAATAAAATTACAGTGATCCCTCGCTACTTCGCGGTTCACTTATCGCGGATTCACAACTTCGCGGGTTTTTAAATATACAGTAGTA
>JAODUD010000134.1:13498551-13523174 GCA_026784285.1 Stomatorhinus walkeri
CTGGAGCCGATCTGTCTGGGGACAGCAGAAAGGTGGGTGCCCTTGGTGTTTTGGATGGCATGAATGGCACCGATTGCACTATAGAAACAATGCGGCTGATTCTGATGGTTGCCGGCTGTCTACACAGGAGTCCTGCACTCATGTAAGACAGCAGGAAGCTCCGCGGACAGCGCCCCCTCCGTTTAGGACCCACTGTACACATGAAACGTGTCAAGAGGCACAGCCCTGGAGGCGTCTCAGTGTCCCAGAGCCGACCCCTCGATGTTCTGCTGTTATCACAGCAGAATGACGTAGTGAGGGTACGTATATTTTACGCTGCTGCTGCACTGTGCGTGCAGAGTACTTTTCCACTGAACTGATGCCTCTGTTTAGCCTGCTATCTTCTGTCCTGCCCTGGTTTCTCTCTTCCCACTACAGCCAATTTTAAAGGGATTGTGCTAAATTGGTGACCCCAGCGTCAGGATTAGCTGGCTGTGAAACAGCCATCGTTCAATCCAGATTGCCCAAACGTGGGGGCTGCTCTGCGCCCTGAGTGTGGGAATGGGCACCTCTTTGTTTATCACACTGAAAGGTCATAGGTCAATAATCATCCTCAAATAAAAACTTTTTGCCCCTGGCCCATGTCAGGGAAAATGGCTTCTACACTCCACTGACAGCCGCTAATCTTTATTCCTTAGCTCTCAGTTAGTGGTCCTGGAGATGCAGACAATTTGTGTATTAGTTTATATAGTTACATAGTATATAATTTATATAGTTATATAGTTATTTAACATGTTAACCCCTACTGCAGTTGTTGCGTTGATGGATAACCCCCAGTCTGCAGTCAGATGTGGCGCCAGTTTCCCCGTGTCACTGGGACCTGTAGTAACCGTAGACAGCTTCTGAAACCCTGCACGAGAAGATAAAGACTGTTCCTCATCATGGAAGATGGGACTATTCTGCTGACCTAATTCTGACTGTACCCAATATAGCAAGCAAAAATAGACAGGGCTGCCTAGAGTCCATTCAAGGTCATTTTTATTTCATATTTTATCACCTTCTTTGATGCATCCAGCTTAAAATGATACCTGTTGTGGGCAGCCCCTAAAGTGATTGAGCTCATGGAAATTAAAGACTTCTTGGCATCTATGATTGGGTTTGAGTAGGGGTGTATGTGGGGGGGGGGGGGCAGAACTGAAAGCTGATTGGCTCCCAGAATGCCCCTCCTCTGTCACTCAGCAAGTCATAATATATATGTGACTGTGACTTATTATACTCAACTGGGTGGTTGAAACAAAATCTTGGTCTGGAATTTTTCTCTCTACACCTGAATATCTCAGCCAGTGCTATTGTACCATCAGACTTCAGGAGAAACGCATGTCGTACGACTTCCAATTCTCTTGAATTTATTATCAATAAACTTTTGCTTTGTGAAAATGATTAACATCTGACTGGTGTGTATTTTTCCTTCACGTTGAATTTCTCTGATATTATTTTGTTTGTCAAAATCTTCCCATCAGCACCTGAGTAACATTAAAGCTGATTATTGTCCCAAGAATGTTCCCTCAAGCTGGTAGCAGCCTTCAATATCTGAGAAAAAAATTCTGACGTCACTTAGCCAGACAGCCTGTATGTAGTGCAGTTTCTTATAACAGGTGCCTGAATGAAACCAGATAGGTTGCACCACATCGTCTCCTGTGGCCTCGCTAACAGATCAGGACGGTCACACTTACCCATCCCTGGCGTCCCTGTAAGGATAATCGTTACTAAGAGTGCCAGCACAAACGACCAAAGGAAATCAAGATGCTCAAATTGGATCAGCATGAATATAGGAACGTTTTTACACTCCGTAGTGGAGCATGATACAGTCAGATGAAGAGAACGGAGGCGGAGCCACGTTGCTGGTGTGGATTCATTTCACAAAGGGGCCTCGACTAACATAGGCGGAGGGCTTTCCCTTGATAATTATGCAGCATCAATAACCTGCCAATACATCTTACAATGATTTGGGTGGTGGTAAAGTTTACCAAATGGGCAGGCCGTGCAGGATGGATGCTGCCAGTGGGCTAGGAGTGCCTGGGCATTAATCTGGGCCGGAAATTAGGCTGGGATGGACCACATCAAGCAGCTACGCAATCAATCTATTCAGCATGACACTTCAGCATGACTCCTGTTCACCTGATACTTCTTTTCCAGGAAGAACATTTACGCTGTGGTTTTGGCTTTAGAGAATCATCCGAGTGGATCTCCACAATGACCCCCCCCCACCACCACAAGAAAGTCAAACCGTGAGAGCAGGTGGGATGGACACAGCCGGAAGGGGATGTAGTTAGCGTGTCTAAAAAAGTTGCTGGTATTCTATTCAGAATCAGAGTGCAGTCCATCTCCTCCTGCTCACCCGAATCGGTTTGCATTTACGAGCCCACGGCATTACCATAGCCTTATATGGAGCATAAGGATGTGTGTTCTTGTCACATGATATGGACAAGGGGGCGGGGTTTCCCACCGCATAGAGTATGAGGATATGTACTCTTGTCATGTGATATGGATGAGGGGGCGGGGTTTCCCAGCGCATAGAGTATGAGGATATGTACTCTTGTCATGTGATATGGATGAGGGGGTGGGGTTTTGCAGGGCATGATGTTGGAGTCTATGGCAGGCAAAACAGCTGTTTGGTTCTTTTGTGATCTTGTTACTAGGCCTCACTGCCTAGCTGTTACGGAATTCCTCCCATGTGAACTCCACAAGTCGTGGGCCGACCGTCAGGGTCATAAAGTCACACCATTCCTAATAACCTAACATCCTGCTGCTTGCTATGAAGATGCAGCATAGAATAGTCATACTGCCACTGGTCAGCAATTTATAGTTGATACCTCTACCAATCACAGAGAAGGATCTCTGGGCCGGTCCTCTGGGCATGAGTCCAGCCTGAGTGATATCAGGAGGCTGGTTATATAAACAGCAGGTTCAACATGGGTCCAGCTGTATATATTACAATTACAGATGGTTTTGGTGTATCAACGTAACTGTGATGCGTGGACTACCAAAGAGCCAAGTGAAGAATAGATCTTCCTAGGAGTTATTGATGTTGTCTGCCTGGGCTGCTTCAGATGCAGTACGCTCCCGGATATAGCCCTGAGCTCCAGTCTGATCTGGATCTGCAACCCCAATGGCTGCTGCCTTCCCTCCGGCTTGCAGACTCAGCACCGGGGCAGCTGGCTTCTGGTATCTGCCGGCACCCCTCTTGCATGTTAGGCAATGTCTGCTTATCTTGTTTACTTGGCCTCTTGCCCCGACGACAGGGAGGAAAACAACAGCGCCCCCCAACACCTCTATTAATATCACAGTTACCCGGTACACATCAGCCAAAGTGCATTCCACTGTGTTTACGTGGATTAATGCTATATTTCATGGTTACATAATGATCTGCCTGCAAGCACAGGCATACGAAGCCATGAGTCCCAATGTGGCACAAACAAAAGGCAGCACTTTCTTTGATTTTAACGCGAAGATGGATGTTTAAAACAGCAAGATGTTTATCTGACCCATGCTAGAATACGAGTAATATACATAGAATAGGACTTAGGGATGCAGTAAGGTGTGCTTCCATAATTGTGGCACATTCTGTTCTTTGCTCAGCCTGTCAGATCACCTTGTGAAATCGATGAAACACATCATAGCCTCTTCTGGGTCTGGTGCTCTGTGGTTTAAGCTGGTCATGATATTTGCTCAGCGACTGAGCTGCAAGTTCTGTCAAATCCATACCTAACAGAAGGCAAATGTGTGAATTCAACCAGCTTTTTCACTTGGAAACACAGGATGGTGGAGAAGAGATGGATGGTGTCTCTAGCAGGATGTCACCATGCCTGCAGGAGGCCAGTATCTGGAGTGTGGAGGGATGGGCAGGGAGGGCGGAGCCAGAAGATAGCTGCCCATTCCTTTACTGGCTGAAGCAAGGCATGCTGGGTATCTGACTCACATGTCTGTGAATCTCCTTAGTACCTCCATCACAGAGATCAGACACAGAGATCACAGAGCCTGGAAAGGTCCTCGGCTGGTCTGCAGATTAAAATTCTCTGTGTATTCTGTGCCCTGTCAGTGCCTTGTCCTTTTACCCTCATGGCAGAAAGATACCTTTTGTCCAACCCACTGGCTCTCCAGCATTTTACAGATATTTTTTCCACCCTGGGAGTAAATCTGTGTGTCATCAAAATGCAACAAACACACAGGGTTAGAAACAATGCATCTCTCAGACAAGATTTTTAATACACAATGCACACAAATGTTTATTTCTATTTCCATTGTGAGATTTATGTCACTTCAGAGAAGTCTTCAGGGCAACTGTCAATGTGAAACAAGATATTGAAGATGGTTTGGAACCAAAATACAAACTGATGATGCGTTCGTGCACATTTCGGAGTGATGGGGTCTCAGCTAGGAGGGAGCATGTAGGGGTAGAGATGTGTAGCGTGAAACATGATTGCTGACACAGGATACCTGACCGTGTAGTGTGAAACATGATTGCAAATGTAAGATACATGACCATGCAGCATGAAGCGTGACTGCTAACATAGGATACCTGAAGGTGTAGCGTGATGCATGATTGCTAATATAGGATACCTGGCCGTGTAGCATAAAACTTGTCAGCACACATAACCATGTAGCATGAAATGTGATCATCAAGACAACAGCACACATAACTGTGCAGTGGGGAATATAACTGCTGAGATACATACATGCATACATGATCATGCAGCATGGGACGTGACTGCTGAGATAGCATACATGATTGTGCAGCAAAGTGACCACTGAGTAAGCATGCATGATCATGCAGGATGGGATGTGACCACTGAGACAGCATACATGATCAATGCAGCATGGGACGTGACCGCAGAGACAGCACTCATGATCGTGCAGGATGGAATGTACTCACTGAGAGGTCATTCATGACCGTGAAACATGGAATGTGATCATTGAGCCATATAACTGACTGTGTAGCACGGAACACTTCAGAACACACTTCAGAGGGCACTTTAGAGCACACTTCATAAGGTGGTTTAGAACACACTTCATAGGGCAGTTTAGATCACACTTCAGAGCACACTTCAGAGGGCACTTTAGAGCACACTTCAGAGGGCAGTTTAGAACACACTTTCAGAGAGCACTTTAGAGCACACTTCAGATGGCAGTTAAGAACACACTTCATAGGGCACTTTAGAGCACACTTCAGAGGGCAGCTTAGAACACACTTTCAGGGAGCACTTTAGAGCACACTTCAGAAGACACTTTAGAACACACTCCATAGGGCAGTTTAGAACACGCTTCAGAGGGGACTTTAGAGCACACTTCAGAGGGGACTTTAGAGCACACTTCAGAGGGCAGTTCAGAACACACCCCATAGGGCAGCTTAGAACACACTTCACAACACTTTAGATCATGCTCCTCAACATGCAAGATGGCATTTGGCTGTGCTGTTTTTGGGGAGGCCTGGAATGTGCTGAGCAGCCCCTCACTGGGGGTCAGGGCATTTCCAGCCCACGTGCTTGTTTATTTGGGCTGAGCGGGAGGCTATTTTGGAAAAAGGATCACATTTTTTTTTTACACGCTTACACACTCAGTTAAAAGGGGAAAGGCGGCTGGATCTGACCACACTCGGGTGGACCGACGTGACCGAGGGGACGTTGGGTGTTCCCAAGCAGAAAGTACCAAGGTCGTGTTGCCACAGCCCCCGTACCGATCAGGGCCGAGTCAGTAAGCATGGCTGTCATAAATACATCCGTTCATGTTGTTTAATTAACCTTAACATTAATGTTTCATTCAGTTGTAATGGAGACACTGTTTCAGGCCCCAACGATGTGCAATGCTGATAGGATTACTCATCAGACTCAGGACAAAGATCTACAGAAGCAACATCCATTATTTAAATGTTAAACTTTTGAACATATATTCAGTACAGGGTTGCAGGGTTTAATAAACAGTTTTATATTTGTAATGCAGGACACCCTGGACACTCTGCCTGTGACCTGAAGGGCGCCAGTTAAAATCCCAGTGGTGTCCTGAGCGTGGCCCATGAAAAAAATCACATGGTAGGTATAAGGCTTTTTTCTCATTTCAATTACATGTGACAAGGCATGACGCTGAAGTTTTTTATATGCTCACTACAAGTCAGTGTTTTTTCTTGTATGATTTAGGCCACATTTATACCAGAAACACGCTTGACAGGTAAGACACTTAAGAGATGAGCCTTTAGGGAAAATATTTTACTTATACATGAACTTTACATTTTATGTCATGTAATAGCATATGGCTTTAGTAGGAAATACATGTTTATTGCTTGTTGTCTCTTAATAAAAATTTTGCTTTTATATTATTCTAACAAAAGACATGTATGAAATCTCCACATTCAATTGGTTCTGTGGAAGTTCAGTGGAAACACTGCGTGTGATTGAGTTGTATATATGTATATACATATATATGGGATGTATATGTCTGACAGTACATTAATTGAATATGCATTTAACATAAATAAAACAGTAATTTAATAAGTATTAATATGTACATGAATAAAGGACATATATCTAATGACACATTAAGTTAATTTCCATTGTATATTTATTTTGAGTGTCATATAAAGAGCTTAATGATTTGGGTGAAACACGTAAGAGTCATATTTAAAAAAAAAATGTTCCAGGGATGGCCTGATCTTGTTTTCTCAATTTAAGAGCAAATTTCCAAAAACTCATTCTGTCCATGGGATATGTTTTTGTAAATTTTCTTTGAGGACTTATTGAGTCTGGAAATTTGATGAATGTTTGAAGACTAAATGAGCTTTGGTTCCCAATTCTCTAACATGATGAAGAAGCCATTCATTAACCAAATGAGTTTTGGAAATTTGCTCTTCAATTGCGCATTGCCTAGGATAAAAAATGTGAAGTAAATAAATGAAATAGTTGACTGGTTAATATTTTCTCTAAAATGCCTTGTTCTGTTTAATATATTCCTTTAAGATATAGAAGCACTGCTTTGATGCTATGGTATCTTCCAAAGTGTGGTGTGAGAAAAAGGGCCATAGATCTGCTGTGTAATGTTTGCCAGTGAAAACCGATTCATCAATAACAACCTGTCTTTGGCAAATGTTTATACACACTGCCTATTGTAATGTTCCTGGAAAAGGAATCACACCTCGTGAATCATGAAATGGTTTGCTTATCTGTAGAGATTACATGCAAGAATTCCTTGTCCCTCCAGCAAGATGTATACACATTATCTAAGGACATTAAGTTTAATGAAAAGCCAAAAATTAGCAAATGTCCATTGAATTCATCTATGATGTTTGTTCCCAGGCTACTTCCTGAATACACCATTGTCAAACGATTGTTGTAATATCACTCTGAGTAGTCAGTCATATGCGCTCAAGCTTCATGCATCTCTCATTCACCTTCCCCATGGTCCTCATTTCTTCATTTTATTACAACATATTACCAATGAAGACCCACTGTTTATGTATCGCTAACAGATTGAATATGACCTGGATGACTGGAAATCTTCACAGATAACCTCAGGTAACCTACGTTGAGAGCAGATCATATGTTCCTGTACAGAGCTTGCCTAATTTTGGAATACAGCTGAGAGTGTGCAAGATATATTTAAACCAAGAAAGTTGTCATTTTCAGCAGAATGAATGCAAATAACTTCACGTAATGGACATATATTTCCAGGTATAATCTTTTTTTTTTTTTAATGCCTTGTGAACAAAATCAGTTCTCTATCATGAAATAGACCATTTGGGCACAATACCAGGTCTTATATAAAGCATTTTATTCATCCATTTGCTATAAGCACCTAGAGTCAGCAATTCAACTAAAGTCACCGGCACCAAGAATCAGTTTGGCCACCATATTGGCTACCAGAACTTACTTATAACAGGCGCCAAAATGGCTACAAGAGTAACATCACAATAGGCGTCAGCTGTAACAATGAACAGACAGTCCTGGTCCTCCATCAGGGCTGCTTCTGGCTGGAAGACTCCAAAGAAAACAGCCCATGACCCCCAGTTAACCAGCTGACCAGACAGGCACGCAGCGGTCTATAATCAATATGATCACTTTGTATGGTTCGCTGTCCTATTTAGGTCAGTTAGTTTTTTCCAAAGACTTTGCTTAATGAGTAGGAGAGACTGATAATTCAACTTCAAAGATGCTGAAATGCTGCTTGATGACACATGCTGTCACCCCCATTGCCTTCCGCTCATCCCACTCTCCCCCTCAGCCTTCATCCCGTCTCTTAGACCAACAAAGCCGATCATCTCGGCGCCTCCCAGGCCGGCCGCTGGTTAGATGGCCAGGCCGACAAGGTCATTTAATACCTACTCCTGCTTTCCCAAAATCCAGCGATGTGCTGCTTCCCCATCTCTGCTTGGGCAGAAATTTCCCAGGCTCTAATGAAACCAGTTCGGGGTGGTTCTGGTCATTCCCAGCGGTTGCAGGGCCAAGGGTGGAGAGATTAGGTCTGCTGTCTTGACAGTCGTACTCTTAAAAACAAGCTCCCCCATTCCCACCCACCCTGCGGACCCGGCACCTGCACGGTTCAAACATTCACCCTCAAAAAGCCTCAAAACAGCAACAGAGAGCTACAGCCAGCTTCAACCGGTCTCTGGTCACGTACAGCAGCAAGCCGTGTGACCAGTGTTTCTGAGACAGTGTGTCGATTCTGTGAGAACAAAGAGTGCGGATAGTGGCACCATGACCTCATGTGATCACCCCCAGCCTCTCAGGGCACCTCAGCTCCTAAGCCTCGGTCTAAAGATTTCATTCACGGAACACGTCTTCAAATACGCCGTTTATGAGCCCCATTGTCTACCCCGTTTATTCAGAGAAATGTACTGTGACCTGACTTCTCAGAAACTTCCATGCGCACACATTCACCCAAGAGAGGAAACCTGTATAAACTCCACAAGCAAGGGGATCACACCCAAAACTCTGGGGGTGTGAGTGCCACCCACTGGGCTGAGCTATATCCCTGTCCCATGGGCATTAATGTCATGGGTGCACCAACGTCGATGACAGCTCATCCTCTGGGACAGAAACAAAAGGTCCAACTCTGCAACCATGAGGTGGGTTTACCTTCCTTTGTCACTCTTGCCTCCTTGAGCTGTACTGTACCAGCAGCGATGAAGATCTTAACCAGCAGGGGCAATCTGTAGGAGTAACCCTGCTTTGACATAAAGTGGCTTTAGCGAGAATTTCTGGGATGGGACCCAAAGCTTTTATTGTTTTCATGCACCCCTGCGTTTCATGCAAGCCTTTTCCACTGTTTTTGGAGACAGGAAGGCTATTCATAGATCTGCGTGTTTGGCTGCAGAGGTGGGGGTCCGCACCTGGGTCAACACGGCCCCCTGAGCGCACATCAGATGACCAGAGCACCGTCTGAACATGTGAACAGCAAACTTAAGTATATGTCCTGCATCGCTGTCACATGCAGCTGCCTGAGTCATGATTTTTTTCTATGTCCAATGGGTGAATACCATCTATAATCTAGCATCGAAGGGGATGCTGAAATATTCTGTAAGGCAAAACTCTTATGATCTGTTTTCATGATTTGAGCTGTAAGGCAGGGGCACAGCAGGGGCATGGATACCCTGGTAGATTCAGGGGCCCCAGCACTTTACAGGGGTCCTTGGATGTGTGAAATTATAGGGATGACAAGGCTCGGGTGCCCAAGGTGACATTTTGTAGGCCTTAGACAGTCCATCAGTATGTCCTCAGAATTTTTGAGTTTCTGAGAGACCTGACGTACTGACTGGGTGATGCCAGCTGGATTAGATCATGCAAAATCATTAGCTCCTGAATGGCTACATTCATAAAGCAGAGGCCAGAATGTTTAATTTACAGCCAAAATACCAGTAGGTGTAAACAGGAGCTCCACAGTGATGGTAGCTCCAGTGCTTAAGATGTCTAATAGGAGAAGACATTTGATCCGTTTTTAGTCCTTCTGTCACACAGGAGCTACAACTGCTTTAAGTGGACTTGCGTGGTTTTTTATTCAGCATGAAACGTCATTCCGGATCAAACCTGTCAACGTTAATAGGCCACTTCTCAGATATTTATTTTACTGGTATTTGAGAAAATGACTTCAGAGCGCTGTGATGTCATACGTCTTCCTGTGTACGTGCAGCTCTATATTTCACGGGAAGATTTAGTGTAAGAAGAGCTCACGGCTGAGGACATATAGGAGGGAACTTTGCTATTGTACCTAAATTGTTCCAGCATAATGGCCAGAACTATTACCCAGGCCAATGGGAGAGGTGGTTTCCTGCAAGCTGCATTGTCTTCACAGACAGTATGTTTAATTGTGTCATCCCTAGCCTGGGGGGTGATGAGGTAATTACACAACAGGTCCACAGGCTGCACTGGTCATCATGCTACAGCAGTCTGGTCGCCGCCCTCAGGCTTACAGATTCTGCATCATATGATGAGTGCTTGGATAAGGCAGCTAGGGTTTCTGGACACGCACAGTAACACGACTGGCTGAAACTCAGCGGCGGAGCTGAAGAGCTGATGTTTTTCCTTCGCTCTACCTCCCAGTCACACTCAGGTGATTCCGTCCGGTCAAAAATCGCCTGCCTCACATCCTCCATATCTGACATCTCTTGGATACCCGGACTCCGTGCGACATCAGCGGTCCCCATCCTCCACTGCCGTCACCAATCAATTCAGGCAGCGTAATCCACGTTCGACGGGGCACCTAAAGAGGAACATCTTAATGACGGTGGCTCATCGGATCTATTGAGCAAGTCAACACCAGAGAGAGCGGTGATGTTGGAAAAAGGCTTCTAAGTGCTGACAGTTAACCATCAATCCCACAACTGCTCATTAACCCTGCAGACCCAAAGCCCATTTCCACCCCCTTATTTTTTCAAAGCGAATTACGAGATCCCTTTGTTCCTCATGGCACCAGGCAGGTCTGACACGCACAATTTCTCCCAGAGCATACAATTCTCAGGCTTCTCCTTGGCAGAGCTTGAATCAGGATCAGGAGTTTCCAGATAACATCATGCAGCTGGTGCATTACCGACGCGTCAGCAGAGGTGGGCTTAGCTGAAGACCGAGATGAACAAAACTTGCGGGGAAGTGAGGAAGTCTGTGGACAAATGGTGACCTTTGATCTCCTCCGGTTTCACACTGAATGCAGCACGAAAACAGGACAAATTTGCGAAATGCTAAGTTGATGGACCAAAAGCTTTCCCACCGGAGACGGTGACACTTTAGCAGCTGACTGTAAAAAGCTCGCATGCCGAAAGAAATTGCCAAACTCGCAACAAGCACCACAAACTGGCACGACAAGTTTTCCCTGTTTTATTTTATGGTAAAATACAAAGAACCGAAGTATGTAATAACCTGGATTAACTAGATGCTAATATTCTGCTGACTTTGGTGACTGGGAAACGTTTAGCAAACCATTTGTGTTAATATTACAGTGACATGTAGGGGAGTAGTTGTACCCTTCCCAGCATGCCCTGCTTTCATGTGTAATACTGGTTTATTAGTTCATCATGCTGTGTATTATGTGATACTTTTTTCTTTGTTTAATGGTTTGTTTTGTTTTCATTGTTCTTATTGTGTCACTGTTGTTAAATAATAACTAAACAATATACAGATTCATCCATTCATTTCTCAATCCATATTTCAGACTGCTCTGTCAGATGACAATCACGGACAGCTTCACTGTTGGCTTCTGTTCCACAGAGACGCTCCAGAAGACACGAGGTCTGTGACATATATCACTGATTTGGGAGGCTAGGTCGTTCAATGTTTAGATAAGAGAATGATATTCCACATAGACCAGTGTTTGTATTTGATTTTTATTGTGCTGAGAGTTACTGAGCACCAGTTAGATGAACACGCAGAAACTTGCTGTAACAATACCAGGTTTCCAGTTCCAGCTACAGCAGACCAGTAACTCGGGAAGATAACAGATAACAGTTTCTGATTGTTCACAGCGTTACTGACAATTTACTCATCCATGACAAATTATAGTCATTATTTCCATTTTATGCTATGCATTATCACAAAAAAAGAGTCTTTCCCTCTCACCAACATTGTACATGGAGGGTATGTCAGATTTTGAAAGCCGCAGTCTTCTCCAGGTCGGTCCTGGATCTCAGACACTGACCTATCTTTGTCCGCTTCCTCGTCTTGCTGGCTACGGCCACTGCCTGCCAAGCCGACTCCGTCTGCTAATCCCATTCCTTCATGGGACGGCCACCCCGGAGATCGAAGGAGGTGACAAGAGGAGCTAATGCCACAGCGAAAGTGGGACAGCCCTCCGTAACCGGGACAATTAGAGCAAACCCTACAGCATTAATTGCATGGTTGTGTCAAGGAGACTTGGGAGGATGAGCAGCAGTGTGTAAACAACGCCAAGGCTGCCTTTTGGTGTATGTAGGTGTCCTACTCGGTAACACTGGGCAGGAATAAAGCTGAAGAATCAATTGGCATCAGGGCTAAAATACTTGGGGCGAAGCTTAAAATGCTCAGGGCTATAGGCTTAAAATGCTCAGGGCTATAGGCTTAAAATGCTCAGGGTTATAGGCTTAATATGTTCAGGGTTATAGGCTTAAAATGCTCAGGGCTATAGGCTTAAAATGCTC
Organism: Stomatorhinus walkeri; assembly: GCA_026784285.1. NCBI lineage: Eukaryota > Metazoa > Chordata > Actinopteri > Osteoglossiformes > Mormyridae > Stomatorhinus > Stomatorhinus walkeri. The sequence goes on from JAODUD010000134.1 coordinate 13,511,180, forward strand.
AGGGCTATAGGCTTAATATGTTCAGGGTTATAGGCTTAAAATGCTCAGGGCTATAGGCTTAATATGCTCAGGGCTTAGGCTTAATATGCTCAGGGCTATAGTCTTAAAATGCTCAGGGTTATAGGCTTAATATGTTCAGGGTTATAGGCTTAAAATGCTCAGGGCTATAGGCTTAAAATGCTCAGGGCTATAGGCTTAATATGTTCAGGGTTATAGGCTTAAAATGCTCAGGGCTATAGGCTTAATATGCTCAGGGCTTAGGCTTAATATGCTCAGGGCTATAGTCTTAAAATGCTCAGGGCTATAGGCTTAAAATGTTCAGGGCTATAGGCTTAAAATGCTCAGGGCTATAGCCCCGAGTGATCAGACCTAATAATGCCCATGGTTCTGGGTCCGGAAATGAACAAACTTCCGGGCACAAGGTACTACGGGGAATGGGGGGCACGTATAATTCAGCCTCATTCATCCTCCGCCAATAAACAGACCTTTCTATGTAAATAATATCAAACTCTTTCCTACAACCTTCAGCAGCCAGTTGGTCAGCGTGGCCACCAGGTTTGCGGCTGATGTTTCTAAAGGCAGGTCACTTAAGCTCTTCCCACTGCGCTCATCTGGTCGGCGTCTCTGCAACGGTGACATTTAAGGAACTCTTTAATGCCCAGTGCTTTTTGTGTCCCCTGCGATTTACTGTTGCTGTCAACTTGCAATTTATTAGGTGATGTCGTAGATATTTACATCGACGTTCCTCAAGACACCGGAACAATCGGGAAGGCTGCTTGTGCGTCTCGGTCCTGCCCAGAACGTGGCTGAAGGCCTTATGCCTCCATCTTCCCATCGAAACTGCTCACAGGGGATTCTTTTGGATATAACTATTTGCCCTGCTCCTGTTTGCAGGTTCAATTGCACCGTTACCACCGTGGTATCGTGATATTACTTAGCATCACAGCAGGATGCAGATAAAATATCTTTGAGAAGAAATGGAAGTGGTATATTTTTGTGATGATTGCCTTCATTACACAGGTGGTCTAATGTAAAAGTAACAAAAACAGACAATAGGTTATAAATACCACATATTTATTGTTACAGTTGGAGTATAATAACCCACCGACAATTTCACTTTGGTTTAGAGATCCGATGTTTTTTTAAGATAGAATATTCCAAATATTTACTCTGAGGTTCTAACCAACGATTTCTTACAGTTTGGGACCCTGTGATATAATACCAGGAGAAAGGTAAGACTGTACCCCAAACTTCCTTTCTCCTTAGCAGGGACCTGCTCTTAGATAAGTGTCATTTATCCATAGCATTAGCTGCATGCTGAACACAATCCTTAATAATATACCATGCCAAAATGTAGAGTAGGACTTTAACATTTCCATTTTTTTTTAATTTATTTATTTATAATTTTCTTCCTTCTGTTTTTCTGAATGACTGTTTGATCCACCATATAAGGGGATTTATCAGCACGATTACTATCCATAGGTATATTCTGTATGTATACTTTCCCACGATAAAAAAAAGAAAAACTACATATTAATTAACACTGTGTAATTATAATTACTCATTGTGGTTTTCCCCTTTAAAACCAGTGGTGAGTAATTAAAGGAGATTCAAATGTCACAAGCGTACATACAGACGTGCCAATTCAACCAGCCGGTAGCCAGCACATGACCACACCAATGACCTCACTGACGGATTTCTGTCCAATAAAATTTCATTCAAAATCAGCGCGTGAGCTGGGTGAATTCCTGCCCATCCGGTTCTCCAGGTGGGCCCTCATAGGTCTCAATTCTTATCTCAGCTCAGCGGCATTCAAGGTTTTTAGTTTCCATGAATAGTTTCGAGGTTTATGCTGAAATTCCCCAATGACACACTCATTTCTGTCTTGTATGCGCCTCCCTTGCTTCCGAATGAGTCAGCATATGCATGAAACAGGAATCGCAGGCTTACTCCCAGGTCACTATGATCGTGGTGGAGGTGAGGTGAAAATGTAAAGCATCTTCATATTGTTGGCCCTGATGGAGTATCTCTGCGTTCAAACATTGGTAGCTTTCTCCATGGCTTACGGTTGTGTCTGAAGGCTGAGGTGTTGGACCATTGAATAGAGCTGTACCTCAGCCTTGCGTGAAAATGAACCTGTGCGTGCGAATGAGTGTTTTTCTCTAGACAGCATCAGATCTACAAAAAATTGGGGCCCATCTTTTATGGCTTACCTTCCTTCAGCAGGGCAAGACCGTGGACCGTGGACCCTGTAGGGAAGGTGTCTGAGCACATGGTTTTGGGACTTCAGTAATTTTAGAAGAATCGCTTAGAATCAATCATCAAAAACAAATAAAGAGTAAAAAAAAACCTACAAATAATGTTAAGCAAACAGATAAAGTTTTTTAAAACAAAAGCCTGAAATGTGGTATATCAGTGTTTTTAATGTAAATGTGATTTTTAGGTGTACAGTATCGCTGACTCACTCAGCTGATATCTGCCAATCAACTGTATTTTTAGCCTAAATATTTAATGTTATGCAAATTGGCAGCATTAGCCAAATCTCAACATGCATCGGGACACTTGAGTCCGGATAATAAACCAACACATTTCCTCTGTGCTGGTGTGTGAGAATGAATGCGGAAGGAGCGGAGGGTAACTCTGGGCTTTTCAGCTACGTCTTCCTTGTTTATGCTTGATTCTTGTGAAGAGGGGATGAACGCTGGAACTTTGTGTCATTCATTCATGATGCTGGTAGCGGCGCGGGTACAAAAGATCTAAGATTACAATTAAAAGGAAATAGTTTTCGAAGTAATTAAATAAATTAAAGTAGAAATATCCCCCTGGACCCATTCTTCTTTCCGTGAACAAATTGTTCTCATTTTATTTATATATATATATATAAATACCCATCTTTTTTTTTTTTTTACTTTACGGGAACCTTTTCCTGGTCCCCATATGGGAAAACTCTATCTTATAAAAATCCGTGACTGCAAAGAAAAAACTAAAAATGTTTAATTTTGTAATTGCTTGGTTATTTATGATTATGTTTAGGGCTGGGCAGATTTTAAGGTTATCATAGTTAGCATAATATTTTCCCATAGAAATTTCCAAAGATAGGATTATGACTGTGTGTGTGTGTGCCTGTGTGTTTGTCTCAAATAAGAGCAAGGCGGGATATGTGAAAAGCAGCTTTCCAATGCAAATGTCAAATACAGCATAATCTCACAGGACCTCTAGCACATCATTGATAGAAACTGTCTGATGTTCACCTGATGTAGTTACACCTCCAATTGGGAAGGTGACTTGCTGTTAGATCTGTATCAGGGCCTCTTAGAACAGGAGTCAGCTGACGCCAGCATGGTGCAGCTGTGCATTCACGCCAAGATCAGCAGATAAACTCCACCTCAGTTCCTGAACACGAAGAGCGAATTTCCAAAACGCAGCCAACGGAATGAATTTTTTTGAGAATACATCTGTCGGCTTAAGGAGTTTTGGAAATTTAACAAACATTCTTCATTTGATTACATGGAGACGGAGTGAGCTTTGAGTCTAATTCTATAACATATGATAAGGAAGCCTGACTTTAGGTTACTGGCAATCTCATGTCAAAAACAATAAAAATAAATACTACGCATTAGTAAATTTGCTCTTTAATTGTGGAATGACGGAAGAGATGACGTCCCTTAAGCCTCAGTTAAGCCACACAGATGAAGATCTGTGCCAGGAATACCACCCCATTGTCTGAGTCTGAGTTTCCCTGAGGCAGCCCACCAAGCAGAACGCGAAATTCCCGACAGAAAGCAACCGCAATCTCAAGTTCCTCATTTGCCTACGGCTTTACCTTCGCACGTCCCCAGGTAAACGGGGCCTCGGGTGAAAGGGGAGGGCGGAGGCTTCCTGTCTCGCTTTAAGCTTTGTGGCAAGTGAGGGACAGGTGTGTGGGCAGGGCAAAAAGAGGAAGTAAGCTGACCAGCCAGGGGGGGGGAACGGTGAAATCTTCTTTATGTGCTGATATACAGGAAGCAAGCGGCACATGGAAGAGGCACCGGTGCCAGAAAAAGCCACACATCTAGCGGCCTTCCGACCCAGAAGCATGAAGATGGAGGTAGAGAAGAGCTCCTTCATAGGTAGGGCTGCTTTTACGCACTTTTGGGCAGGGCTGCGGACATGGCGCTCAGGAGCTGAGCTGAGGGGGGGGGCCCTGGGACATGCTGTACTCATTGCGCATCTCCAGCTTGTCATGGCGCTACCGGGGCCACATTTGCATCATCCCAGCCCCATCGTAGGCTATTCAAACTCCCCTTATGAAAATTCACTACGGTTTCCTATGGTTTTTATGCAGTAACCATAGTTTTACTATGGTACTTTGGTACTACCCATAGTACTACCATGGTTTGGAAAGACTATGGTAAAACAAAAACCATGGTTTATGACCAAGATTATACTGGGGTTTAACTGTAGCGAAACCATGATAAAAGCATAGTCATGGTTTCCACGGTTACCCAAAAAAACCATGAAAAATGGCAAACCATTGTAAACCATGATTATTTAATCATAGTAAAACCATGGTTAATTTTCGTCAGGGTCTGCAGATGGACATGTGGCCGCAACTGAGGTTTGAGATCATTACTTCAAAGCATAAAGTGTCTGTTAATCGTAGCACTCCATGCTCTGTGGTGGAGAAACACAGCGGCTAAGTGAAAAGCTTCTACGTTGGATCTCAGGGGCCCGAGTCTGATGGACTTGTTTGTGGATTCTAGCCTCTGGTGGCTTAACCATTGATGAGCATCTCCAAAAGTCAGCTTAAACCTACCCTCTCATCTCTCCCACTGTTCAGTTAATACGCCTGCTGTTCATCACCTCTCCTGCACTTTCCGGCTCTTTCCAAGGGACTGAGTGGATCTGCTAATTACCCTCACTGGTGAAAAGTAACTGTGCTGGCTGCTGATTGGTTACAGCGACTGGAGCTGCTAATTACCTACACATGCGATAGGAGGCAATGCTTCTCGCTGATTGGTTACACTGACTCGAGCTGCTAATTATCCACACTGCTGATAGTTAACCATGCTGGCTATTGAATGTCTGTGTCTCCTGTATGAGGAATTAGAGCACCAGAGGACATACTGTGGTGGACCTAGATGTGAGTTACTGAGTGTAAAACTCTGGAAGCTGTTCCCATTGTAATGTGGTGGAAAAATACAGGCCATTCATTTATTCAGCTGTGACTCAGGACATAGATAAGCTACCTTTCACTGTGGTGACAGTAACCCAGCACATTAATGCTCTCAGGAGTGGGGGTTGGCACCAGTGTGTGAGCTTACCCCCCAGGGCCGCTAATCGGGTTACGATGGTGGTCAGAAATATCGCCTCAGAGATGAGTCAGACAATCTGGGCCCATTCATAGACGCGGGTTTTAGCGCTGCACTGAAATATGTACCGCAGTGCCCCGCTTTGAGGCGATGCGTCGGAAAGTGCTGGAAGAGCGCGGCGCCGCTGTACGTGAGCGGGTCAGGAGCCATTTCTGCCGCTCTCGTAGCTTTTCATGGGGGAACTCCGGCACTCGGACTGATCATCCAGCATCCGGGCTTCCGAGAGAATCTGACGCTCCTTTCAAAGCACCTTTTCCCCCCGTGGAAATGCACACTGCCTGCTGAGTCTGAGAGCCGAGAGAGACGGAGGAGAAAGAGCGAGAGTCCGGGGAGAGAGAAATCGAGCAGGACCCTGGGTGTATGTGTGTGTCAGAGGCAGGGGGAGGGATAAAAAGCCCCCCCTCACTTGTGAGTCACCCAGAGCCTGTGAGAGGAAGCCCCCCCGAACGCCGACAGCATCGTGTACCCACTGGCTCTGTGGGGGTGGCCCATGTTAAGCTTGACTCACGGCTCCTGTCAGTCCGTCGCCTGCAGTGCTCAGCATGGGGCCTGGATGCTTAACGTCTCCCCACCTCAGACAAACCCTGGCTGAGGGCATGAAGAAGACACCATGCAAAGGAAACAAAGATGTCCACAATACGCACTGTACTCAGAGGGAGAGCTCTGTGTCACACCCGCCTGCCAGCACACATCCCAGCCGCCCTACTGCGTGACACCTGTACCACAGGCATGAGCGGTAACATAGGTGTGTGGGGAAACTCCCGCCTAAATTAAAAAGCTGGAAGCACCACAGTCTTTCATTAGAAGAATTAGAGTATGGAGTAGTTGCTCAACCTTTGGGGTGTCAGTAGAAGACGCCCGTGTTTGAAGAGCTGCAGGAGAATCTGAAGCGTTGGAGTTTGAGTGGATGTGACATCATACATCACACCACAGCATGCTGGGGGGGGGGTCTGCAGAGGGGGCTGTCTAGAGCCTTAAGGACTCAATGTTTATCACTTGAGATTAGCTGTAGCACTAATAAATGCCCCTGGATATTCATGGTGAGGTAGCACAGACAGCCTGCAGTCTATATACTGCCAGGCACCATTTTCCTCCAATAAAATCACAGTTTCACCTGCCTCCTAAAGGTTTGCAGAGGAGTTGGGTGCCTTCCACATTTTCGGCTCTCATCAGCAGATAAGCAACACCGAAATACTTTATAGTTATATAAGGCAGAATGTGTTACATAACAGTGAGACCTGGATACCAGCACATTCGGGCGTAAGGCGACCGGGGCAGAAGCTGGTGATCATACCAATCTGATTTAAAATAAATTAGTTCATATCGAAATTATACCGAGAGTACTGGAATTCCACAAGTGTATTTCTGATCTGATCCAACGATCCAGCAACAGCAAAATTCTGGAAATTCACATCTTAACGGTGTGACTTAGCATGCTTAATCCACGTGGAAAAAAAGCCATCGCAACATCAGTCTGTCCGTTGAGAAAAAAGAACCGAATCGATCTGTTAATCCATCTGAGTGCTTCTTCTTCTGGGTTTGGGCGGACCTGCGTGACGTCGCGGCAGCTCTCCGGGTCTTCCTGGGTGACGTCAGGATGCCTCGGCTGGGAACCACGTGTCCCGTATAAAAGCACCGGCCGGAATCGAGCGCGGATCAGCACAGCTGGAGGGACAAACTGGTCGTTTACTTTCTTCATACCGGGATTTACCTTTTTACTGATGAGTGAAAATAAGTGCGATTTTACACACAAGATGAGGGGGATCGTGTCCTTTTTCACAGGTAGGCTGCGATGGCTCATGTACCGGTTTATGTGGCATATCTCAATAGTATCGTGTATTTACCTACAATCCGTATCAGCTCTGAAGGTTTTTGCTGTTATGTAGTACTTCACTGAAACACTACTATTGAGTTTCTTTCATTTAATACTTTGTAAATAAGATTGTTTCCAATTCACAGGCGTTTTGGGAAATTGTGTTTTGTGTTAGTTCTTATGTCTGCACCAGCTATGAGATGCACGTAACTTCTTTCACTGTGATGGTTGTTTTTTTATTATTATTTTTGTGCGTGTGTGAATTTTTTTTTTTTTACCAGTACAGTTCTGTCACCATATATTTTAATTTCAAGTTATTTGCATGCATATAAAACTATTGTTTATATATGTGTTATAACATCTGCTGAAAATTGAATTTGATGATATAGTTTTAGTTTGATCCCTGAAACAAAGTCACACATCCACATTCTATTCTTCAGCTTTCATCAAAGAAAGGAAAATGGGGCTGAACGATTTAATTCTGAGGCTGGCTTCCACCCCCCCTATTAGTCAGAAGTAAGTATATCAGCCTTCTCCACCTGTTTTCCACTGTGGGATGGAGGAATGGACTTCACTGATGGCCAGTGCCAGTGTGTGTTTAGGTGCAGAAGTAATAATACTGTGCTGATACTTGGGTAAGACTGCTGTGATGTTTCTGTAAGTACCTGTCAGATTTCAGCCGTCCCCAGGAACGTCATGTGTAATTTTCGACCATTGAGAGCCGTGTGATATGTCTGAGTAGTCTTTGTTATCTGACATGTTGACTTTCTCAGATATTTACGTGGTGAATCCCTAGTGATCTGGTGCATTCGGCTTGGCTGATACCGTTATTTTTTTCCTCCTGGCTGCTTGTCACAGACATATATAGCCTTAATCTCTGATCCGCTGTATAGGTTCATTGTACATGTTCAGGTAAAGCCAGGGCAGAAATAGCATCCAATCAGGGCACCCAGTCATTGTACTGTCTAAGTACCTTGGAAACAAATCTGTCCTGTTCCCCTTAGGGGGTTAACCTGCTAAGTCTATTAAAGTATAGAGATGCTTCGTGTGTCCCAAGACTTGGCTGAATGGAAGCCTTGACTACTTTGAGCACTGCGGGGACAGTCTAGGTTTACATTTTACAGTGTAGGTGTTATCCCGTGATTCTGAGCAGGATGTGTGGTTAGGGGATGGATGTTTTACATTTATGCTCTCATGTTCCTAAAGTCATAAAGTCTTGATCGTCATCTGCCCTGGATTTCTCACTAATTGCGATCCGATGAGCTGGCAGAGTTTAGTGTCGGATATTGGATATGTGGGGGTGGGAAGTACCGTTTGACTTCCAATGAAGCTGATTCGCTCAGAATCACTGTTCCTCGTTCCCTTATTGCCTGAGACACAGAGTTTGTTCTGCGAGTTCCACCTTAAGGACTGTGGCCACCTAGTGGCGAGTCTAGCATACTGTAAGCCATTTCTGTCACTCATGCACCTGAGTGTGGCTTCAGCAGGAAAACGAGTGACACCAACGAGGAGTTAGAATTTCACAGGTTTTAAAGAACAATATGCACAAATACGTTCAAACCATATAGAAGCTTTCTTCCGTGGCCAGTACTGCAGATTGTCCCTCTGCTTCCTTTCCAGCTCAGACGTTCATGTGTTTCTGAAGGTTGATGAGAACCAGAATGCGGAGACGGAGGAAGATCTCTCTCCTGTACGTACCTGAGGATTTTGGGACACATCCTTTGGCGTTCAGGGGGTGTACCTCGGTGATCTAATTCTCCATGTTCTTTCTCAATCAGCTCAGCTCCGCTTCTCAGAGGAATTCCCTCAGGGAGGAAACACAGTGAGTATTTCTGCGTTCGCCTTTTGCTGCAAGATGTATGATTCTCGGTGCAGTGGGCAAAAGTGTGAGATGTTGCTCTGTCTTCTAGGATCAAGCCGTCTGATTTTGACTATCTGAAAATCATTGGGAAAGGGAGCTTCGGAAAGGTGACGGATTGCCAGTCGCAATTGAAATTGTTTAATTGCTTTGGATAAAACCTTACGGTGTCGAGCTTTTGAAAATAACCTGTCGCACTCTCCTCCTTCCAGGTTCTGCTAGCTAGACATAAGGAAAGTGCCAAGTACTATGCAGTGAAGGTCCTTCAGAAGAAGATTGTGCTGAAAAAGAAGGAGGTGAGCCTGATCTCCTGAACGGCGCACTTCAGATATGCTCCTCTTTTTGTTACCCTTTGTTAGGTGGAACTTCACCGAAGTCATCCTCTTCAGATCATCTATGTATGGACTTGTATGATCTTCCGTAGTCATGGAGACCGCTTTGCCCTCTTTCTCCCCTGGCAGCAAAGACACATCATGGCAGAACGGAGTGTGTTGCTGAAGAACGTGCAGCACCCGTTCCTGGTGGGCCTGCACTACTCCTTCCAGACTGCCGACAAGCTCTACTTCGTGCTAGATTATGTTAACGGGGGGGAGGTGAGTCCCAAGCTCTTCTGGGGGTTGGATGTGGGAGGAGAGTGGGCCGCAGTGGGCCGATTTCGATGAACACGAGTCGGGACCAGACTCCGATCTGTTAAAAGCCCACATTCAATGCAGCCTCAAGCACTTTCCCTGGCAGATCCACATATTATAACTAAAGGGCAACAGAGGCTGAGAGAAGAAGTCTTTGTAGATGAGCAGGGATGGTTACAGTAGGCGCCCCTCTCTGTCCGCGCTGTACCTTCCCAACCAACCCCCTCCACGTCGCTCTGCTCCCCACAGCTCTTCTACCACCTCCAGCGCGAGCGGGTCTTCCTGGAGCCGCGTGCGCGCTTCTACGTGGCCGAGATGGCCAGCGCCCTGGGCTACCTGCACTCGCTGCACATCGTCTACAGGGACCTGAAGCCGGAGAACATCCTGCTGGACTCCGAGGGCCACATCGTGTTGACCGACTTCGGCCTGTGCAAGGAGGGTCTGCCCCCCAACGGGACGACCACCACCTTCTGCGGGACCCCGGAATATCTAGCCCCAGAGGTGCTCCAGAAGCAGGCCTATGACCACACTGTGGACTGGTGGTGTCTGGGCTGTGTCCTCTACGAGATGCTCTACGGCTTGGTACATATCCCTTATTTTTTTTTTTTTATTAACGTACATTTTCTTATTTTTCCGCCTTGCATCGCTTCAGAATACCCAAGTTGCAACCCTACACTAAATTTTCACAGCTTCTAAATCCATAGCTGAAGTCTTTGTCACGAATACTGATCCTGTGTTAACGGCGCATGCAAGCAAAAAAATCCATCTCGTGCGTCATGTGACCTCTCTCCACACACCCGCTCCTCACACCTCGCCCGAAACAAATCCAGGAGAGCAGAAAATCAGCTAGTTGTAATGGATAGAGTCACACGTTGGGTGTTGAGGGGAAGTCTCCTTCTGTGAGTGCGACGGGATTTACACACTGTGACTGTCTTCGCAGCCCCCATTCTACAGTCGCAACATGGCGGAGATGTACAACAACATCCTACACAAGAACCTGGTGCTGAAACCAAACGTGTCCAACGCCGGCAGGGAGTTGCTGGAGGGGCTGCTGCAGAAGGAGCGCGTGCGGAGGCTGGGGGCGCGCCAGGACTTTGTGAGTAGTCTACTCCCACCCGGATGACGGTCTACATAGTCCTATCACTTCCACCCAAAGACAGACACTCTCCTACTGCTGTAATCTACAAACAGTCTCTGCTGCTGCTCTGAACATCAACATTTCACAACAATATCTTTCCAGCAGCACTCAGGCAGGTTGCTAAGGACTTTCGGGATGGAGAAATGCCCCACTACCCCCCCCCCCCCCCCAAGTTATACTCATACTGGACTTACACTCTTAAATCATCCCCTAACCACCCCACCCCCCCAACTACTTATGACACTCAACACCCCATATTTTATCATATCACTCAAAGATATGCCTTGTGTTTTTTTTTATCTAATTTTATAATATTCCTGAATGTATCTTTCTGTTAATCGTCGTCTGATTTATTGTCTTTTTTAAAAACTAGACTGAGGGAAACATGCAAGAATTCCAATGTACTTTTACTTCTGTTCCCATGCAAATGGCAAATAGTTTCAATTAAATTCATTTCAAGATTTCCAAGGCAGGGTTGCCAACTTTGGTCAGCTGGCTGGAGTTTCATTTTGAGACAACTTGATACACACATGTACATGTAATAAAACAGTTACATACCGTGTAAATACTCTATTTACGAACTACTCCAATGCTCTTGATGGAGCTAATTTTAGGTTTAATGGAATAATATAGATTTGCTGTAAAATTTCTTGAATGAACGTGAGAGTCTGAAAGCATGAGCTGGCAACCCTGCTGAGGTTCAGACTTTGTATTGATGGACTTGCCACCTACAATCAGATTCACATTGACTGGGGATCCTTCTCTTTCTCTAGATGGAGCTCAAAGCTCATCCTTTCTTCTCGCCTATTAACTGGGACGATCTGTTAGCCAAAAAGGTCAAGCCGCCCTTTGTTCCTGCTGTGGTTAGTTGGACTCTTATTCATACGGTTGATTACGCTGGATGATGCATTGCTGTGTACAGCCATGGCTGTGGGTGTCCATCTAACATACTCTCACCTGTTTTCCTAGAATGGGCCCACTGACCTGCGACACTTTGACCCTGAGTTCACCCATTTGCCGGTGCCAGGCTCCCTGGGCAGCACCGAATGCTTCCTGGCGACCTCTAGTGGTCAGGAGGCCGCCAGCGCATTCCCCGGCTTCTCCTACGAGCCTCCGTTAGAGGACGTCTTCCTTTGAAGGGTGTGCTTTCTGCTCGTTCTCTTCATCCACCTCCATCTTCACCCCCCCCCCCCCCCCCCCCCCCCC
>JAODUD010000134.1:13543915-13556254 GCA_026784285.1 Stomatorhinus walkeri
TTGGAGTTGATTATTTTCGTACAACCGCACACCTCAAAGTGGTTTATCCCACTTGCCAATTAGAAGAGGAAGCTGATGAGAATAACTGCACAGTTCACTAGTAACTCAGAGAGAGATGCGCAGGATGGGAGACCATTCCGGAAGATGGGGAGGGGGCAGGACCCTGGGAGGTCTCTAAAGGAAGAGGAAGGTGATTTCCTTAAGGTCGGTCTGAAGGCGCAGATAGGTCACATTACCTCCCCCTTCTCTAACTGCTGGTCCCGTCCCGTCCTGTCTCCCCTCCCCCCTTCCTGACCCAGTATTTCTTATAGTTTGCAGTTCAGCACGTTTGTTTTTTGCTTGTCGATGGATTCATACATTCAGTCATACAAATAGATACTGGCCAGTAGGTCTCCAGATGGACCAGTTGCATACTGTGTTTTTATTAGTTTTTTTGCCGGAAAGTAAACCAACGCATGTGTTTATAAACGTCTTCAAAATTTGACTGCAGTTTCTGATCCAGATAACCGGCCATTTCTAGTACACAGGTTTATGCATAAATGTTTTGATAATCCACATTACGTATAGTGGATGTACAGTTTATGCTAATCGAAATAAGAACATCAAATGTGTTATTTTACGTGAATAACAGTCAAACCGCGCTGGAACTGCGAAACTTTAAGTGGATCGGACGGGTGCAGCCGAATCCTCAAACGTATCATTTGCCCAGTTGTGCGGATTGCGTGAGCCTAGCTTTCCTCACCTGAACAAAGCCGAATAAGAAGCAGCGACACCCCCGCACTCATACGGCTCGGCTTCGTTATAAGACGCCAGGCGTCTTTCCCATCTCTCGCCACACGTTCACTGATCTGGTACCCGTGGCCGTAATACTCGTAGCCTAAGATTTTCTCTATATTATACGTACATTATGCAACTTGCTTTATGATGCAATTGTCGTCCTGCAAGTGAGACTTAACAAAAACGTAATTTTCAAAGAAATTTAGAATGAAGTCTACGTTACAAACACGAAAGTGAACCACGTAGGCTGCATTGGTTTAATAATCCAAAGGGACATTAGTGTGCATTAACTGAGATTTGTTCGCTGCATTAAGTTATCACGGTAAACATCACAGGGTCACGGCTGCTTGCTTAATGGTGTCTGGTGTCATATACACTTCGGGCAGCCGTCCTTTGCACCGGGGGCAGACATGCCACCAAGACATGACACAGCGCCCCCTGCGCGTCACCGGTGACGCTGTCTTTCGGACTCGACGTCCCCAGTGCCCGCTCATAAACCGCCGCGGGTTCGAGTCCAGGCTGGGCACCGGGGCCGCCGCTGGTCCGTACTCGTGCAGAAGTTGGCAGCGGAGCGGCCGTGCGGCGCATGCGCGCTCGGCGCTCCGCTCGGCTCCTAATAAGAGTTAAAAGAGAAACGAGGTGAGTAGCACGAATTTCACATTAAATCTGCCCGCGTCCTGCCGCCCTGCCGAGGTCACCCGGCATCCCCGCCCTGGGCGCCCAAGTGCGCCTTTCACCCCCCCCTGCACCGGGGTCCGCGCCACCAAACGGGGGGAAATTTTAAACTACACAGGCAAGTTTGCAGAGAAGAAATTAAAGCAATTCCGGTCGATTTGCACGTCGGCAGGATGGGCTGCCGTGCGAGGGGTTCAGTGCGCGGTGCCGGGGACTCGACTGCAAACTTACTTTTGTGTGCATTGCTGTGACTTGCGCCGCGCCGTGGCTGTGCATCTGGACGGTGGGACTGACCGGCCCTGGCTGCTGCATTCCGGGACGAGCCGAACCGAGCCGAGCCGCCGGCTCCCGGCGAGGGAAAAAGCGCAGACCCGCGATAGCTGCTCCGGTCGCCTTGGTCGCCGATTACGCGAACCGTTCCGTTAAAGGCATTTACTCTCTTTATTTACATAGTTTCAACATGCTGGGGGGGCCTCTTCCTCCCCTCCGCCATTTTGTATTAGGCGAATACTAATAATGGGCGCTTATACATTGCACTTTATTTATGATTGGAATGAACTGCACGGAGAAGAAAAAACTTAAAAACGCAGACAAACTAATCCATTCCTCCATACAGTGTATTTTGAGCCCCGCATTTGTCCATCGTGACGTAAGTAAAGCTAAAGCGAATTTTTAAGTGAGCGTCAGGCCAAAGACGCAATGTCCGTGTTATCATTTAAGATAAAAGTTTTGTTCGTACTTGGGCCGCGAAAAACAAGTTTATGTGCTGAATTTTTAAATACTTAACATGGTTAAGTTATCGGTGCGAAACCAAACAACGGTGTAAGCGAAATATTGTAAAAAGAAGAGAAAGCGCATGTTGTCCCTCTTATGAGTGCGTGTGCGGCTTTTCGGAAGACTCCCTAGTCGGGGCCCTTTGGGTGCACCCTGCGCCTCGGTGTTTCACTCTTTATTTATCATTTCGTGTATTTTTAAAAACATAAATATTACGTTTTTGTTCATTACTGGGCAGCGACGCCGCGCAGGCTGACAGTCGCCCTCTAGCGACGTAGCTGCGTATCGCCCCGCTGCCGCCTCAAACTTTCTGACTGCAGGGTGGTGCGTCTGTCGCACTTCGGAAAATAATACAGTGCACACGTGGAGCTGAGCGTCTGTGCTGTCCGTGCTTTAGTGCTGCGTTTAAACCCACATAGGCCTATCTCTATTTCAAAGCGTTACCGTATCACCATTTTTGCATCGGATTGGAGTTGACGTTTGCGGGTTGCCTTGATTTTAATCGGTATGAATTCGTTTTTCGGCCCTATTTATCCATGTGTGTGTTGTGAGCCGTTTCCCTATGATAATATATTCCTGTTAAATTTTGAGACGTGTTCCAGTGAGCAGTGACGTTGTCGAGCAGAGCGATTGTCGTGGTCTTTAACACATCCCCGTTTTTCTTTGTAATTTGATAATACTGGTGATTTTCTCAATCCCAATCGCCAAAATCCAACGATTTACTTTTGTTTTTTACTGCCTTGTATGTGGCAACAGCTTTGGGTCTATTAACCCTTTACACTAATATCCGGGTCTCTCTTGCTCCTATTTAGCACTTAATCCTGCTGCTGTTTGTGTAAGATCAGCATTTTTGTGTTGGTGCTGTCTAGTGTTGCATCAGAAAGGATACTGAAGATGACAGACACACCCCCCACAGATGCCCCTACCCCTGGGGGAGACTTTGACATGATGACTGCACTTGACTGGAAGGATGGGATTGCCACTCTCCCTGGCAGTGACATCAGAGTGGGTGTGGCTTAGGTCATACTTAGGCTTTGGTGGGGGGGGAGGTGTTCCCATAACCAAAATCTCATTTAAAAATATGTGTTGTTGCCTCTGAGTAGGACTTTCACATGTTCACACATCATTGTGTGTGTGTGTGTGTGTGTGTGTGTGTGCGTGCGCCTTTGGCTCTCAGTTCAGGATGACTGAGTTTGGGACACTGGAGATGGTTACGGAGCTGGACTTGTATACCAAGCCACTCAGCGGCGATGGCGCAGATGCCCACTCTCCGGACCAGCCCCCGTCCCACCGCCCCACCCCGCCACCTGAGACTCCTACAGGTGCTGCGCCGGCACCCCCCCCCAACCCCCCTGATAAAGGTGACACTTGTGATCTCCAGTTATCTCATGGCTTATTTTAGCCGAAACCGTACACAGGTTTACGTTTTACTGACGGGCGTTTGGCACTCTCACAGCCTGCTTGGCCGTTCCAGAGCCAAACCCGGGCCCCGTGGCTCTCGAAGAGGCCCCCAGCGTGGAGGTGGCCAGCTGTGGGTCTTGCGGGATTTCTGGCTCGCAGGAGAGATTTCTTCAGGGAAAGTTCTGCAGTGTAATGTGTGCTCAGACATCCAGTGGCAGGTACCACACAGGCCACCATCTGCTCTCCGCCTGTGTTCCTCCTCCTCCCTCCCTCCCTCTCCTGCCTGCTCTCCTGTCCTCCATTCCCCTTTGTCTTTAGGAAACTTCACCCCTTTCTGACATCTCGTTGCACAGTGGGTGGTGTGTAAGGCCTGAGTACTGTGTGTAAATGTGGGGTAGGTGGTGTGTAAGGCCCGAGTACCCTGTGTGTGTACGTGGGGCGGGCGATGTGCAGGGCCAAAGTGAACTGTAGACTTCATTACTCTGCTGCTACAACCACAGGTCAACCCCAGGGGAACAGAGAGAGCGGGCGGGGGAGACCACCCCCATCGCTGCCATGGAGGGTGACCGCTTAGGAAAACGCCTGAGGAGGAAGCGAAAGATGTACATGGACTCGGGTGACGAGGAGGAGGAAAACCTGGAGGAGGAGGAGGCAAGTCGTGTGCTCATTATACAGCAAAATGGCAATATTTAGTCAAAATGAGAAAAAGCACAATACTGTTGTATTTAATACTTCTGTAATGGTCTGCATCTCCATGTGGGTTAGTGTGGTTACAGTTGACTTCCCTCATGGGAGTTTTTCTTGCACAGAATTGTTTTGAGGGCAGAATGAAAAATGATTGGTTCAGAGAGAACCAATCAACCCAGCTGGACCCACCTCTTCTACAGTCAGATCTTGGTTGTGGCCCCTTTAGTTGCTTGGACCCACCTACTCTATAATCTGATTGGTTATCTCCCTGAACTAATAACTTTTTGTTCTACACTTTTTTGTTTATTTATGTAAATAAAACTACTATGAGCAATAAGTCCCTGTTAAGGTCTGGAGCTCCAGCACAGAAACTAAGGTCGCCATGGGGACAGGCCATGTGACGGGTGCCCTGCGCTGTTTTGCAGGAGAAGACCAAGGCTTGCAAAGGCAGGAGGGCGGCCAAGCTCGCCCGGCTGGGTGGGTGTCCCCTCCGAGCGACTTCCCGAGCCACGGGCACGGTTTTAGGGAGCCGTCCCAGCATGCAGTGCGTGGTAAACAAGGCCGGATGTTACAGGGACAGCCGCTGGGGGCTGGTGCGTGCTCCCAGGGCCGTCACGTGACGGCATGTCTGTCTGTCGTCAACCCCCCCCCATTCAGTTACCGCCCTGCCTTCGAAGAAGAAGGCGTGGAGCTGGTCAGCTTATTTGGAGGAGGAGAGGGCGATTGCAGCCCCCGGCAAACTCTTCAAGGAGGTCAGTGGGGGAGGGAGTGTACGGGGAGGGGGGGGGGGGTATGTTCATGTCCCAGGTTTCCCGTTGTGGCTTCATTCACAGGGTTCGGCAAACTTGGGAGTTGCATAGATCATGATTGCCGTGGAATGGATTAATGACATGCAGTAATGTTACATTTATAGTTTTATTTATTAATTTTTTTTAATTTGTTGTGTTTAAATTTGATGTTTAATAGTTCAGTGTTGCTGGAACGTGAGCTTTACTGACCTACTGAAATTTCTCATAAAAACTGGGATGTCGGTCTTTAAGATGCTTCGCCAAGTTTGATGTGCTACTTGACTTCGTCGCCACAACTTTATTGCACTGTTTGCATAGGAGCTTATCGACATCCTCCGCCTTTCCACACTCGTCTGCAAAATACTTCCAAACGGCACTTCTGTGTGTTTTTAAAAAAATCTTTTTTACTAAAGCAGCTTGCAAAGTGCCTTCAGTTGCAGCATATGCCATGTGCGGCCACGCCGGCGTGTGTGTGTTACCCAGTGCGAATGCGCGAGTGTGTGTGTGCGTGCGTATGCATGCTGCGCCCGTGCCGTAGTGCCGCTGTGTGAAGTGTGGCGAATGAGGCGAAAACCGCACTGTTGGTATCAATAATGGAGAAAATGAGTATCTAATCAGATACAAATTTTTAATATCGATTAGTGTCTGAGAATCGATTTTTGACGACCCCAGCGTCAGCTATATCTTCCGTTTCTGATCTCCCATGGTACATTTTTAGCGGCACAGCAGTGAAAAAGGTCCCCCCTTAAACCGTTTCCTGCTGCACCACTTTCCAAACATTGTGTAAGCTATTTAAACCGGTATTACGGTATAATAAAAAATCATATAACAATAATAAAAAACGGTTTTCAGTATGAACCAGTATACCACCCAGCATGTTTTATTTATTTATATATAATATATATATTTAAAAAAATAATAATTGCATAATTTAAAGATGTCATAGGCTACTCTCTGGTTTCTGGTGACGACTGGCCGCGTACGTGTTTCTCCTCTCTAGCACCAGTCATTTCCTCAGAGTCGCAACGGCTTTAAGGTGGGCATGAAACTGGAGGGCTTGGACCCCAACCACCCGTCCCTCTTCTGTGTGCTGACCCTTGCCGAGGTAATGCTGCACCCCGTCCCGAATATATGTAGCGATGGGGTTGTTCGTGCGCCAGAGGGACCAGGGAGAGGGGAGACCCCGTGTTCCGTCTCCTCTGGCCTCTGCTGCGGTAGCTACGGCAACGTCATGGTGCCACGGTAGGAGATGACCTTAACCCATCTTCCCCTGAAGGTCCAGGGTTACAGGATACGACTCCACTTCGATGGCTACCCGGAGTGCTATGACTTCTGGGTAAATGCAGACTCCTGGGACGTGAAGCCGGCAGGCTGGTGCGAGAAGACGGGGCATCGGCTGCTTCCCCCGAAAGGTGAGGGGCCCCGGTGGAGGAAGTAACGCCTGGGTGCCCGCCGCTCCTACCCTTCCGTGACCTGGATGTCTGGCTCTCTTTAGGGTGCAGGGAAGGAGAGTTTAACTGGAGTACTTACGTGAAGAACTGCAGAGGCCAGATCGCTCCCAAGAACCTTTTCAGGAGTCTGAATACGGTGAGTGTGCCGGGGCCCCAGCTAGGGGCCACAGTCAGCGATACTTAGATGCTTACCTGGCAGGGCAGATACCGTGACTACGGCAGTGGTTCACCCAGTGTGAGGCGCAGCCATTGCACTGCGGCTGTGCCGACCCCCTGCTAATTCCCCCAAATGTGTGAATCTCGACTGCATAATTTCTGGTTGTGGGGGCCATGCCATCCCCTGATTTTTATTTATTTATTTGTTTTTTCATGGACAGTCTTAATGGTTAGGGAAGCGTAATTGAAAGATTGCTGGTTTGAGTTCCCGACCAACAGGACACCACTGAGGTACCCTGAGCAGGGTCCCCCCCCCCCCAAGCACTGCTACCCGGGTGCTGGATTAGCTGCCCCCCGCTATGTCATAATGTCATATATGGGTTAAATGCAGAGGACATGTTTCGTCGTGGACAGCAGGAGTAACTAGTGCCGTTGGAATGTGTTTGACATGGGGGAGGGCGGGGATCGAATTTTCCCGGGGGGGTGTGATGTGTATGGCAGTGGGCATTGATTCAGTAGTCGCATTGTGAAAGGATGCGATGGCAAAGATTTTAAAATAATAAAGATCGAATCATTTTAAATAAGACTAACACTGTTTAGGGTGCAATTTCACATCTAAATATAACCAAACAAAAGAACTGGTCCATAGGATAAAATGAGTTTGTCTGGTGTAGGTCTGTACTCTAATTGTTTCATCTTTTCACTCTGCATGTGCAGCAAACTGGCCTCAGTAACGTGTGGATTCATAATGAAAGATAATGAACATTTACTTTTTGGGGCCGGGGGGGCGGTGTCCCCCACCGCCCCCGTTTCCGACGCCCCCGGGTGTGTCGCAGCACTGTAAGAATCCTTTGGCTTCCTGAAAATGTGGTCTCCCCCTGGGGGGCAGTGTCATGTCAGAGTGCTGCAGCACTGCAGGCAATCTGCTGGCAATCTGTCAGTTACAGGCATTGCTACATGGGAACCCCAGTTACCCGTGGATGGTGGTTAATAAAGCCACTCTGTTGCTGCTCCTTTCAGGCCCTTGACTGTTGGGTGAACTTAGGACAGCAGTGTTTGAGCTACTGGCGCCTCCTGGGCTGCGAGAAGCACGTGGGTTAGGTTCGCGCCTCAGTGGTGATCGCTGTGCTCGCGTTGGTATGGTCACTTCAGCGCGGGGCTCCGCCGGCAGCTGATATTTCTGGACCGTGTGAAATGGAAAGGCTGTCGTGGGGTGAGCACTCTGGCACGAGTAACTTTGCGAGGCGTTTGACGACGAGCACCTTGGGCCCCCCGCAGTCTGTGACTCCGTCTGGATTCCGTCCGGGAATGAAGCTGGAAGCCGTGGACCGGAAGAACCCGTCTCTCATCTGCGTGGCCACCATCGGCGCCGTCGTCGACAACCGGCTGCTCATCCACTTCGACAACTGGGACGAGTCCTACGACTACTGGTGAGTCCGGGGATCAGAGTACTGGGAACTTTTGTGTGGAACTTGGTCGGCAGGGCTGCTGAAAACGGCGGTAATCTCGTAACTAGTAGTCAGTACTTCTGCTAAAGGGAGTGTCTCTTGTAACCTTTGGCAATCAGATTAGACTTGTAATTTGAGCCTTCAGTGATCTTGTCTTTGAAACGGGCGGTAGCAGGCTGGGGGGGGGGGGGTGATGAACAGGCATCAACGATTTTTTAACACCGAGAACTTGTGGTGCTTTTTCACCGCACCAGGGTACCCTACTCTTGGTAGGTGTTGGTTTTCCACTGCCACAGAAACTGGTGCCGGTGCTCAGTGATATGTCAATTTAAGGTGGGTGTTTTGTACAGAATTCGGAAAAGGTCTAGAGCATGTTATAGGGTTGGACGGTCTGCGATATTAATACCAACATGGCTTATACACATGCAGTGCTGGTTTTCATACCCTTGAACTATACAGGCGTTATAGCGCTGGGGGTTTACATTTTGCTAAAACATTTTTACTCTGTCATTGGGAAAAAAAAATCTTAAGAAGCTGTGCAATTTTAATGATTATTACTTGTATAGTGTATGTTTAAAAAATTACTTAAAATTTACCTCCACTGCATGAGCGCTGCATGCGTTCTCCGACGATCATAAGGATCATAAATGGGTTTGTGAGAATTTTAACTTTTTAAAAAATTTTTTTTTTGGCTTTATAAAAACCCCAATATATCTTCTTTTTTTTCTTTCAAGACGGCAGTTGTATTGTGTTTAGATGCTGGCTATTTATATAACCGATCGAAAGAAAGTGTTTGTCCCGTACCAAAGTCCCCGACTGGTTTGGCACTTTCGGTACTGGAACTTTTTTGTGTTGGTACTGGTACTTGGTACTCAGTGGAAAAGGGAAAGTGCCGTACCAAAAAGTACAGTGGAAAAGCGCTCTTACTTAAAATTTAGTAAATGTGAGTTTTATTTATACATATAATGTATAAAAAATAAAAATTCTCCGTTTACAGGTGCGATGCCAGCAGCCCGTACATCCACCCCGTGGGATACTGCGAGGAGGCGGAGTTAACGCTCACCACACCAGCTGGTACGCTACACTAGTTAGGCTGGTTGTAAACCCCAGTGCTCTGTGTGTCGGGTCTCGTTGAGACGCAGGGGCATCATCGGGAGGCATTGTTCAATTTGACCAACCTATGCTGCTCTGCAAAGGCGAAACACCGTAACTGCATGTTTTATCACACTGGATCTCTAAAGCTCTGCTGTAACTTGTGAAAAAATCTTTGTCTGTCTGCGCTCAGCTTTAAAGAAAACTGCGAAAATTCAAGTAAATGGTATATCCACACCAAAATACTATTTTTCTTTCTTTCTCTCAGTATTAGTGTCAGTGTTGTTATGGAGTGTTTTTTATAAGGCTGAGTAGCTCAGTTGTCATTACCAGTGTTTTACTCCATCTTGATGACCTTCATCACCGGTCCCAGATCAGTGATCTCAGAGTGGGTTAGGCTTAGGAGTCTTTAAAGTTGTCTGCCTTCTAAAAGGCACTACTTACTCTTAAAGTGGTACAGCAATATCTTTCGATGTTGGCGAAAATGTCATCATTTTGAATTTGCGCATTCTGGGCACTGCTGCACTTCTGACCATGAGTCATTCTGGTTGCTGAATAAATGAAATGGATATGCTGATGGAACGGCGCCGTCTCGCTCTCAGAATACAAGCATCCGAAGAGCTTTTCCTGGGAGAAGTACCTGGAGGAGACGGGGTCACAGGCAGCTCCAGCTCGGGCTTTCAAGCAGGTGAGCGAGGCCTGTTGGGGGGGGGGGGGGCTCTGGCAACACCAGGGAAGTGTGAAGAGGGAGGGGCAGGTGGAGGAGATCCTGCGTGGAAGTTCACGTTGTTTTTGGTTCCCTGTCCAGAGGCCACTACATGGGTTCCAGACGGGTATGAAGGTGGAGGCCGTGGACAAGAGGAACCCCATGCTGATCCGCGTAGCCACCGTGGCAGATACCGAAGACCACCGGCTCAAGGTGCCCCCTCCCGCTCCCTTCATCCGTGCCGCCCCCCCCCCTGCCCAGCATGGTCAGTCGGGGGTGCCGTGTTTTCTATTCAGTTCAATGGAGCGGGTCTGCCGGTTCTGCGGAGGCTGGTTCAGATGAGGCTCTGCGCTTGGACGGTATCTCCGATTTCATACCGGCGTAACATTCTGTCGACATCCCGGAAAAATGGCTCCCCCACCTCCCTTTTAAGGAGGACGGCTTTCCTTCCCCGTGGCAAGGTGACAGCAGAAATGGAGACTTGATGTCACACTGGCTTTGTTTGCCCAGACCTCTGTGGAGAACGTCAGCTGGGCCCTCGTCGCAATGAGAGTGATTAATGAAAATGAAGAGTCCCCCCCCCCCCCTCCAGTTGTCTCTCTGGAACTATGTTTACAAGCCGAGCGTTTACTGAGGTGGGAGGGCCCGTTCCTCCCCTTAGGTTGCTATATTTTACTCATTCTTCACTTGCTGTACTTCATCGGATCCCTTCCTGACCAACCTGTGATCCTGTCAGCTTCCTCCACGTCTCGCAAACTGCTGCTAAAAGGCTGAGCACTGAAGCTGCATCCTCTGCAAGTTCTTCAGTAGAAGATTCCTCTGTAGCCTTGATAGACTGTCCGGAAATAGAAGTGGGCGAATGGCCTTTCGCTTCAGCTTAATGCTGCAGCCCCAGCTTCCTGCATTGTGAGCCTGTGGACGTCTGTCCGACCTGCTCCTGGATAGTATCATCTCACACACCTGAAGTGGACCAGTACTGCGGTGGTGGGGGGGGGGGGGGGATTGAATGGTAACCTTGGCATGTACTCTAGAGCAGCGTTTCTCAACCCGGTGCTCGGGCACCTCCAGATGGCTCACGTTTTTGTTCCCTCTCAGCTCCCAAGCCCACGAAGAACTCAGAATACATGTTGGGAACTGGGTTGAGAAATGCTGCTATAGAGAGACTTCGGTTGGAAAAAGCTACTTTAGCAAAATGAGACTGCAGGTGTGTGTGTATGGAAATGCTCTCTGGGCTTGTACTGGTTCCCATGAAGCCCGCGAAAGTCACAGGACGTCGACCTGCTGTCACACGCGTGTCCTGTGGGAGTAACGTTTTCTCGCTGATCTCATCCTGACAGGTGCACTTTGACGGCTGGAGCAAGGAGTACGATTACTGGGTGGATGTGGACAGTCCGGACCTACACCCCATAGGCTGGTGCCAGAAGACGGGCCATCCTCTGCAGAACCCCCACAGTACGTGGCTGGGGTGGAGCTCAGTCACTCCCCCAAGTGCTCTCTGGCGCTCATTCCGTTTTAAGCGTTTTAAAAGCTCCTATGCTGATCCACGATCAGATTTCCCAGCCCCTATCCTAGAATGAACTCGTAGAGACGGGTCTTGGGTCTGCAAATGCTTAGTGCAAAACTAATGAACACTCAATCAATCATTAAACAGATGTTTAATTTAAAATTCACTGGCTCATCCATTCAGATTTGTGCGATAGGCATTGATTGGCGTAAATTGCAGAGTAAACTGCACGCTTGATCATAGCATTAATTTAAACCTATACTTGATACAGGGTCACAACTGAGCTGGCATGGTAACAATTGGGTGGCGGTGCAAAGAGGTTGACGATCACTTTCACAGATGATTGTAATTTGTTAACCAGTCGGCCTGCTAGTAGGACTCTCAGGTCTGTGGTTCCTCACGTCTCCTAACAGAAGGTCCCGTTTCAGGTTCCACAGATACCTCGGTGCTTTTGGGTCAAGGCTGCCCCACTCCGGGGTGTAACGGCGTGGGGCACATCCGGGGGCCTCGTTACGGGACGCACTACACGTGAGTGAGCTTCAGGACTCTGAATGTGGCTGCTAGCATAGCATTGCTACTGCTGGCTGGGTTATCCGGCGGAATCCGCTTATAGTGATCATGTCTGTGTGGGTGAAACAGATCACCATAAGCAGATGATCATTATTCCAACCATTCCTTTATGTCTCAGGCATATTACCATCTAATTGACTTTTGTATATTTATTGCAGGTATATAATTTACTTGATTTGGATGATTTTAAAATACAGTACAGTGGTACCTCGAGATACGAGTGCCTTAACATGCGAGTTATTTGAGATACGAGCTGTCGAGCGAGCGAAGTTTTGTTTTGAAATACGAGCGACATTTGAGATACGAGGAA
>JAODUD010000134.1:13556354-13574019 GCA_026784285.1 Stomatorhinus walkeri
TTTTGGGGCTGGAACGGATTAATGGCATTTCAATTAATTTCAATGGGGAAAATTGCTTTGAGATACGAGCAAATTGATATACGAGCAAGGTTACGGAACGAATTAAACTCGTATCTCGAGGTACCACTGTACAGCTGTTTGAAAAGCTTTTCAAATTACTGTACAAATCAAGTTGCTGAACTGTATAATTAGAATATGCTATAATACTGTACTGTACATAATATTCAGTTTAATTTTATTTATACAGTGTATTTTCACAATGTTACATTGTATCATTCTCGTCTTTGGTAGTTTATCATAAGCTTTAAGTCTGTATTTGTCATTGAGAGAAAATGATGTGCTCTCTTCTGTCATGTTTTCCGTGTGTGCAGCATTAGCCTTGAGTAGCCTAGCTCGCGAGTGGCCGACAGGTTACCGGAAGAACAAGTAGGGATATCAATGTAGCGTTAGAAAAACAACATGGCAGCTTTAATTTTTTCTGTATGTTATGTCTAAAAAGACCCAAAATGAACCAAGCTGAAGCGCATATGGCCGCTCTGACTACTTGGTTACTATAAGCGAATTATTTAAACAATATTTGTATAGGAATGATTCTGTCCCAAGCTTTTCGAGCCATATAGGTGATTAATCACTATAGTTGTGATCATTCTAAACGGGTTCTGCTATATTTAGCAGGGTTAGCATAGCACTGCACTGTATACCTGGTGCTGTTCGGCCTTTTTCATCCATATAAGAGGTTGATCACTATAACTGGCATCACTGTAAGTGGGATACATTACATTTAGCAGGGTTAGCTCTGTTAGCATAGCACTGCACTGTACACCTGGTGCTGTTCGGCCTTTTTCATGCATATAAGAAGTTGATCACTATAACTGGCATCACTATAAGTGGGATACATTACATT
The DNA here is from genome assembly GCA_026784285.1 of Stomatorhinus walkeri. Taxonomy (NCBI): domain Eukaryota; kingdom Metazoa; phylum Chordata; class Actinopteri; order Osteoglossiformes; family Mormyridae; genus Stomatorhinus; species Stomatorhinus walkeri. Next base: position 13,557,259 of record JAODUD010000134.1, read on the forward strand.
TAGCAGAGTTAGCACTGTTAGCATAGCACTGCACTGTATACCAGGTGCTGCTCGGCCTTTTTCATCCATATAAGAGGTTGATCACTATAACTGGCATCACTATAAGTGGGATACATTACATTTAGCAGGGTTAGCACTGTTAGCATAGCACTGCACTGTATACCTGGTGCTGTTCGGCCTTTTTCATGCATATGAGGTTGATCACTATAAGTGGGATACATTACATTTAGCAGGGTTAGCACTGTTAGCATAGCACTGCACTATATACCTGGTGCTGTTCGGCCTTTTTCATCCATATAAGAGGTTGATCACTATAACTGGCATCACTATAAGTGGGATACATTACATTTAGCAGGGTTAGCACTGTTAGCATAGCACTGCACTATATACCTGGTGCTGTTCGGCCTTTTTCATCCATATAAGAGGTTGATCACTATAACTGGCATCACTATAAGCGGGATCCATTACACTTAGCAGGGTTAGCACTGTTAGCATTGCACTACGCTGTATCCCAGGGGCTGTTACTCCCAAAGCTGCTCACTTTCCATGCTGTCCTGTAGGTGACAGATGGGCTGGGAGCTGCCTGTGCACGCCTCCCCCCAGAGTGTCGCTAGCGCAGGGCTGCTTTAGCACAGGCCGGAGCCCGGCCTCCCCGCAGGGCTGCCCGCCTGCCCTTCATGCCGTCTTCCCCTCTGTAGCGCTGTCAGCTGTCCTTACTCTGAGATGAACCTGAACAAGGAGGGCCTGATTCCTGACCGCCTGAGTGGGGAGCGGCCCACGGCTGTCGCCGGGCCCCACCGCGGCAAGCGGTCTGAGCCGGCCACGCCCACCTCCACCACCCCGGAGCTGCCAGACGTGCCGGAAGACTCACCCCAGTCCAGGCATGTGTTGGCCGGCCCAACCCTTTTTATGAGGCCCCAAAATCTGATTAACCTCGTTGTCCTTCATCTTATTTCCCATTCTGAGTGGCTAATCAGATGGGGGCGCCCCCTAGTGGCCGCTCTGCCCTAAGCGGCTGATAAGTTCGCTTTTACCTTGGGCCGTCCAATCTGTTATCCAGTCAGAGGCAGCCATCGCCCCTACATGGTTCTGGATTTTTTTCCTTCCACAGCCCAGAGATATGCAGTTGGGCTGATTGGTGTCTCCTAATTGCACTGCAGTGGGCTGGCACCTTGTCCAGTGTGACCCGCCCCCCACCTGGTACCCAGGCTCAATGTGGACCTGTAACTACAGACACTGGATAAAGATTAAATTAAAGCTTGCTCAGAAACTAGCTAGGAATATGGCTAGAGTGTGCAAAGTCAGTTTATTTTCCAGCTTACTAACTCTCAAATGTCAGCTGAAATTAAGGTGGTCTGTCATCAACTAGTCGTTCTAATTTTACCTGACATTCAGCATTTGGCAGCAGGATGGAGTTAATTTTAATCATCCTGGGAACTTCACGTGGAGCCAGTCTGGGTTTCAGCAGTAAGAAGTACCGACACCTGCTTTCTACAGAACGGTTTCTTTCTGGCTTTGTAACCGCTGACTTGGTTGTGGGGTGTGTTACTTTGGTAACGGTGCCCCAACCCCTCCCCCGCAGCTCGGGCAGGAAGTTGTGGAGTGGCGAGGGTGAGCGATCGGGCCGGAGCAGCACCCAGAGCCTGTCAGAGCCGTCGCACTGCGGCGACGAGCAGCCAGGGGGCACCAGGGAGCAGGGTAACAACGGCACCCGGCCCAAAAAGTAAGCCGCCGGGCCTTAACCCCTCCAGTGCTTCTGGCTTTGGGCCACTCAGGTCCTGCCTGCGATTCTCTGCGCCATGCGGTCCAGGCGTGATGGGCTCCATGTCCCGCTCGCTTGCAGGTCCGGACCGATTCCCCGGTGCCTGAGGCTGCATCTTGTCAAGCAGGAAGCCGGAGAGAGCCGAGGTATGGACTGCTGGGGCCGGTTAGCTGGGCTTCAGAACCAGCCGCTCTCTGATGCATATTGTCAGTGAAAGTCCTGCCAGTACTCCTGATCCGATACGTGAAGATCACTGTTTAAAAGTGGTTTTGCAGCTGTGGGTGGTGAGTCAGTGTGTGAGGTTATTTATGCAGCGTTAATGCTCTGTCAACAGGGCAGATAGCATAGCATAATAATCTCTGTGCATTGTGTCCTCCTGCCCAGCAGAGGGCCCCGGCGGCCTCCGGCACCCCGCTCGTGAGTGCATCTTCGCCTCCTCCTGCTCCTCCAGCCCCACCCACCGCATCCACATGTGCTGGGAGAAGCACTGCAAGCTCCTGCCAGAGGTGCTGGGCCTCACTGCCAAGCGGGTGTCCAAGTGGAGCGTGGAGGAGGTGGGCGGGTTCACACACGCGTGCGCACTTGGTTATGTGCATTAATTAACACGCACATAACCATGTACTTGTAAATTATCCGATCACCTTGCCCGTGATCGGGAGGTCACTGGTTCGAATCCCAGGGTCGGCAGAGTGATTTGACTGTTGCGCCCATGACCGCCCTCAGCTATTCCAGTTGACTGACTGACCCTGCTTTCCTAAAAAAATAAAAGCATCTCCTAAAAGATAGATGTACAAATATATCTCTACAGTCCCGACAGGTGGGGTGTTTGGGCTCCCAACTGCAGTGTCTCATCTCACTGACTGTCTCTCTGCTAATTTATCGGCCTTCCAGGTTGCCAGTTTTGTCTGTGGTTTGCCAGGCTGTAAAGACCACGGCCCGACTTTCAGGAATGAGGTAAGCGTGACACTGATATTAATATTATAAATGTAACTATCTGCTCTTATGTGTGTTGTCCTTTTAACTTGTGCAGTATGTGCCTCTTGTTTTTGTTATACTGAATATACAAAGATTCAAGTGTTTCACTGCTTTACTGAGAGTGTTTATTTGTGTGCTTGAAGCTGCTGAATAGCTCTTGTAGCTCAAGTAAGTTGTGGGTTCAAATCCCAGAGAGCCCACACACATACGGTTATGGCGCTTTTCCACTGGCATACAGGAACCGACTCGTACCCGAGCCGTACTGTAACGAGACACTACGTACAGCACGGTTCCAGCTGGCTTCGGTTTTCCACTGCAGAAGGGTTCGGCTCGGTAAAGGCGTTGCCGGGTCTGGAGAGTGACTGTGATGTCTACTTACTGTTCAGATCTGTTCCTTTGGACAGTCCATATGAAGGATACCAGTATCTCCATACATTTTGACCGATCAGATGATGATGATGATGATGATGAAGCCAGCTCCGTCTGGTCAGCCTTTCTGTCCTGCTAGTGAGCAGGTCCATGTCAGTGTGGGTACAGCTTGGGTATGACTCTGTTCTTACTGGCACTTAACAGTTATCAGTGTTATCAATACGCGCCGCCAGTAACCAGTACAAGCAAAGGCGGAGCTGGAGCAGGCCAGCTCAGTGATGCTCCCTATCCGAGTGTCACCGTGTCATCTAAGATCAGCCTGGAAATTAGCCTGGTACAGTGCCGGCCCGTGACTTCACTGTCCATCTTCCCGAAGCAGCAGCAGGCATTGACAGGCCCCTGTCCTCCTGTCTCCGCAGCAGATAGATGGAGAGGCTTTTCTGCTCCTCACGCAAGCCGACATCGTGAAGATTCTGAGCATCAAGCTGGGTCCCGCCCTCAAGATCTACAACTCCATCCTCATGTTTAAGAGCGCCGACGAGGAGTGAAGGGCCGGCCCTGCCACAGATCCCCCTTAGTCTTCCTGTCATCAGTGGTACGAGGTGAAGGGCGAAGGTGAACTGCCGTAATCTTTGTCTCCTACGGTTCCTGAAGGTGGGAAGGTCCTTAGTCTGGACTCCTTTAGTGTTTGAGGCCCAGAAGTGTAACAACGGCGTGAAGCTGTTTGATGTTCACGATCAGAATATCTCCCAGTGTGCATAGATATTGGCTTATTGTACCAGATTTTAGTCGAAGAAATGTTATTGTCAGGAAGAACCTGTTCAGGGATATCAGAACAAACTGAGCTTCTGAAGTCCTACCTTTTACTTGAACGTGTAGTTTTTAAATGGGATTTTTATTTGGCAGTCAGGAAGTCTCAGTAGACAGATTTATGTAGGAGGGTGAACTGCATTGAAGCTTGTATCAAATCTTCACCTCAGAGACACTCCAGGCCTGTGGATGGCCAAATGCAGTTCCATATTCTGCCACAAGGGGGCAAACAAGTAGTTTACTGTTGAGATTTTTCCCAAGTTTACACTTAAAATGGGATGGAGAAATGTAGTAATTTCTCTGTTTTCATTCTAGACATAGGGCTTGTAAGGGCTACATGCATGAATTTATTTGCTTCACAACGTTGGCTTTGCGGAAAGTCAGCTGGTATGGACTGGAAAATATTCACATGCCATTTGGTGTACTAATGAAAAAAGTTCACTTTTGAATGTAAAATATGCAAAAAAGTATATGTTTTACACATCTGGCATGGTTTACCTCAATGTCTAGTGTAAATACTGTTGACAGAACGTCTGTTGTACTAAAGACTTCTACAAAGGGAAATATGTTAAACAACGTGTTTTTAGTTGTCATAAACATTTCCCAGTATTTTACAAGAAAAACTTCAGCATTTTAAGGGAGATCTTAAAGTATCTTAAACTGTCTGGACTTAAAAACCTGAGGGTTCATTGAAACAATTAATTTATTTTGTAAATTCCAGCAGCTTGTATAGGTTTTGTGAGTGATTTTTTTTACTGGAATCCTCGTCAGTGTTACGTAGCGGTAAACCTCTGACCTCAGCGGAATGACCCTGAATGTGTACATGAGCAACGGTTTATGTTCAAACCGAGTATTTATGCATTTATTTAAAGTCTTGATAATCGACGACGATTTCTGGAGACGTCACTGACTGGGCAGGTTGTTGCGTGCGAAACTGAATGGGAATAAATGAATACAGCTGTCCCACTTACTGTCTGCGTGTTGACTGGGGATGACGCGTGCACCCTCCTTTCGGACCAGCAAAGTGTTGGACTTTTCTGTTGCTTCTGGTTCACGAAGTCCGGTTCCCCGACAGCCCTACCAGCTTCGCGAAAGATTCTCACGTTTGCTGTAATTCGTCCAAACCAGGGGTGACCGACCTTTTTGAAACTGAGAGCTGCTTCACGGGTACTGAGCTATACGAAGGGCTACCAGTCTGAAACGCCCTTCTAAACTTATCGAGACTTCTTGCATAATAAACATGTTTTAAATGGTTTCTTTTAGATAATGTAATTTTTAAGTCTAGTCTAGCACTAGGATAAAATAACTGGTCACTGGTGAGTTGTGCTATTTTTAGAACAGGTCCGCTGGCTACTCATGTGGTCCTTGGGGGCACCATGTTGGTAACCCTGGTCCAAGCATATCGTGCCACTAATTCCAAATCCATTTGTTCTCAAATTTTCAGGTCCTCAAAGTCAGAATTCATTGGTTCGTCCATTCACAAACTGCATAGAACATAATAATAATAAAAATAGCTTTTAAAGTATGAGCATCAGTCACTAAACCGGTATTTACAAACAGTGAGCAAAGCCAACTGGATGTGCATGTTTAAATACTACCATGAACCACATTCCCTAGTTAATACATATAATGTAGCAGCATCTGCTGTGATTGTTGCATGCGCTCCGTTCGACCGTGCTCTTCCTTACCGTCTGCGGGGATGTGAGCCCGCAGCTCATGGCCATCCGCTCCCAGGGCGCGTCCCTCCTCCTGGCTGCTGTTCTGCTGGACAGGCCCGGCTAGGTGAGTCTCCCTCAGCAGGCCTCTTCCTCCTTCCCCCTCGTCACACATCCGGTGCTTGGCACGAGGCCGCCATGTTGTTTTTCAGTCTGCTTGGAAGAGAGGGACAGCACTGCACTGCACAGCACTGCACTGCCCACGGGCCTGAACTCCCTGACAGGCTCCCTCACTGGTGCTCCCATGACCAACTTTCATCATATGCATTTTAATGTTGTTTTTATTTGGAGTATATCTTAGTGCTAAGTCATCTTATAGTTGTATTTAAGATGTCTATTAACCACATTGTTTTGGGCCTGATTCTAGATGAAAGCCCCCCCCCCCCCCCAAGTCGTCAATGGTATCCACTTCATATATGTGGCGTGTTTTGGCTGAGTCCCCTGGTGGTGATCATAAACCGCAGTCTGGACTGGAGCCCTTTTATGGTAATGATAAATGATACTGTGCTGTATAAATTCCCCTGATAGTATTCAAAGGACATTGGGTTATACAGCCCTATCCACAGTCAGTCTGTGGATGACTGCCCCCTGGTGGCACTCCCAAATTAAAGTAAATAGCAGGCTCCATGGATATCAACAATTTATGCTGTCTAAAAGCCCCCTGGTGGTTACTGCATGTAGCAGTCAGGAGATGATTCTGTGATACCGGAGGGAAATGCGCCTGATGTTGCCTGTGGACTCCTTCACGGCATGGCAGGTTAACCTCTCACTTCTGAATGGCATCTCTGCTGTTGCAGTGTAGAATGTAGAGGGAGGTGCTGGGATCTCTGCCCTACACCCACTGAAATGAGGCCTGCAGCTGCTCCTGCCAGATGTGTCAGAGGACACTGATAAGACATTCCTACAGCTGTATAGCGGCAGCGTGCTGGTCTCTGTCAGCGGTGTGTGAGTCACTTGTGAAGGACACCGATGGGTCAGACCTTCCCTCTGCAGCAGAGCTGGGCCGCTGCCGCCCATGGTATGGCGTCACTGAGCTGTCACCCACGCCGGCCCTTATCAGCTCTCACGCCCTTCCCCGGGCTCAGTGACAGACGCGAGCGGCTCCAGCACACCGAGCCGAAGTCTCCAGAGTCCATGTTTTGCTTTTGCCAGAATTATCCAGCTGAGCAAAGCCATGAGCTCTAGAGCCAAAAAGCAGTTATTCCAAAGTGAATTTACAAATGTGTGCTCGTTTGGATTATCTTAGTTGGATACGTTTATCCCAGAGGGAGATTATTGTGCATGTATAGTATGGATCAACATACGTGTAGTGCAACGACGGTATACAGTCCAAATACGTAACCATAGTGCAAGCAAAACAAAAATTTCAATGACCAACATTACTAGCACAGTCCTTAGGTTATAAGCAGATGCCCAGGAGCTTATGCTTAAACAGTAGAGAAACAGATATGTGCAGGTAGCAGGGCAGGTTTTCAGATACCTGACTGAGTTTGATCATTATGATTGATTGATTGATTAAAATTATAGCTGAGCAATTATTTCTTAAAAATTGACCACATTGAGCATGGCAAATGTTTTAAAAAGATTTTTGGTGTTTGATCTTATCAGTGACTGTGGATTTTGATGAAGGTGACAGCAGTCCTGATTTTGGTTTTTATGGGGCTTCATGGCTGGTTGAATGAACCAGGTGCTCATGTTTATGCTGCTCAGGTCATGTGATTTGTTACATTAAAAAAAACAGGCACCTGCAGTAATGAACATGAAACCTGTGGCGTCACTAAAGCGACAAGCAGCGCAAGATGCAGGAAGACTGGGTAGCGGGTCAGAACCGTAGCCACGCTGGTCTGGAGCTCCTAATGGAAGGGGTGCCCCCCCGCCATGCTTAGCGAGGCACACGCAGCTGCCCCTTCTGCCAGGGAAGCAGATGTGGGGAGCAGCAGGTGCCGGGCCAGTCGGCCAAGTGCCGCTTCTGCCGCGCCAAGGATTAAGGTTCTGGCACGCTCACTTGAGGAGTGATTTATGATCTGTGTTATTTGCCACTTTCCTACCCAGGAGCTGCAAAGCAAAGTGACGTTTTGTGGCTAAATCTGGTTTAATGACTGATTTTGTTTATTGCATAACTTCGAGTGGAAGTGAGCGCACAAAATGTAAACATACCTGCAAAGTCTGAGCGAAGGTGAGTCGCCGTGTGTGACCGGCCACTTCTGCTGCATTTTTTCGCCGGGCCGGACCTAATAGCCACTCCACCCACAGCCGACGGCGGGCTTGGGAGTCGCCTGCTTTTTGACTGCTTTTAGCGAGTGACTCTTCCAATGCTGTCACGTGTGTCTCGCTCATCGGACCTTTGCCAGACTCCCTTCTGCCATCTTCGGACCCTGAAGCAGGGAGGTTAGCGAAGTGTGCGGTGTCTCACGATCCAAACGTCCAGCGCTGCACTGATAGTCGCACCCTTCCCAGAGTCGGGACTCTCATTCGGAGTCAGGAGCGATTCCACTGATTGTAGTCTTTGCAAGATGATGGATTTACATGATGTGATTTATTTTTTGTTGTTGTTGAAGTGTAACTGCTATCTCTCAATTCCGCGCGGGTGGTCCTGTGATGGCCCGCCGTCGTGCCCAAGGTGTCCCCTCCCCTCTGCTTTCTGGGATGGACTCCAGGTACACTGTAACACTGCACTGGATGGATGTTAACTTAATACACTCCACAACTGCTATTTGCTTAGTAAAGTGAGAGGACATCAGACCTGTACATATGCAGTTGTGTTAAAGCGGGGAATAAGGCTATAAATACCATAATTCATACAAAAAATGGGACAGCTAGGAAATAATACAGCATTTTATATGCAAGAGATCAGTGCATTAAATTTGAAGAGCATCGGGCAAAGAATCACTGAGCTACAGCCCAATTTGTACACCGCCTTTAAAAGTTAACTGCTCATAGAAGTATTAGAGGTGCGTATCTGTCAAACGTCACAAAATCGACTAGTTTACATGTAATTTTAAGTTCTTTATGTTCTATTTTAAGTTCTTGGGTCAAACCACATTTAATTGTCCACAGAGCAGAAATTCCCATTTGAGGACAGCTGTTACAACATAGACTCGCTGCCGCCAAAACTTGCAAACACCTAAAGAAAACAGCCAGGGCGTATCGGGCCGTTATCCCGGGGCGAAGGCTTCCCACGACCCCGTGGGAAAAGAAATTCCGGGCAGCGATTTAGACCAGAGTTGGCGGTCTGGTTGGTACAGGCATTGGAAAAACCCGAAGACGACCCGAGTCTGACGTCGGCCCTGGTACTCCGGAGCTCCGCAGAGTCCGAGGCTCGCTCCCGCGCGGCAGATCTCCGGCTGCTGCTGACCGAGGGCGAGATGGTCGCAGGCGGAGCGCCAGTCTCCTGGCAGACTCAATCCCTCAATCACGCTGCGTGATGCCGGTTACGACCTGGAAAGGGTGGGTCATGTGATAAATCACACATAAGATAAGCTTTTTGCATCCCACGAGGGGAAATTTGGATGCTGCAGCAGGCACTACAGAAAAGAAATGGTACGGCAATTTACGGTAGTTTACAATTTTTAACTGCCAATAATAAATTAGAGTGAAAATAACTAAATGCAATGGGTCATATTTACATTGAGTGTGTAGTGCACAAGTAACATACCCGTCCTCTGCACAAGTGTGTGTTTCATATATTTGCCGAACGTCCAACAATTTCAGTGTTTGTTGAATTTAGAGATATCAGTCTACACAGTCAGGGTTGGCTAGCTGTAGGCGGAATAGGCAGTTGCCTCGGGTGCCTGAATTACTTGCGTCAGGGAGAAAGTGAAATGATCACTTTTCTGTGGGGGGTGGGGGAGTCGTAACTGCCTCCAATCAAATCCGGCCAAAACAACCCCCTGGACTCTTTTAAATGAGTGGACATGTCAACCCCCCACCACCACCAAAGCTCAACCCAAAGTCATGTACTTTCCTGTACTGGGACATTACACTTTCCATCACACTGTTTCAATAAAAAGTCTGAGACGTGACAAATGATAGAGCAGCGGGGGTCTCGCCTGTCCCAGTGCCACATAGAGACTGTTACTGTGACAGCCTTGCGGACACACATCAGGACAAAGCAGACAGCTAGTCGTGTCACCAGCCTCACAAGCTGATCTGGACCTATGTGGCCGTGCCCAGAGCTATGCTGACCAGGGGAAGGTCATCCAACCTGCGGGGCTTTCGGATCGGACATGGGTCCATGTGCAGGGCTTTCCAGAACCATTCTACAAAAGGAACCGTAAAAGCAGAAGCCCATCTAAAGCTGCAAGTAGCTACGAAAGCAGGCTCAACGACAGATGCAGTTGTCGCAACCAGGAAAAGCCCCCACCGACAAAACGAATTAAACAAATTGCACTTTGTAGAGGGTTTACGCAGGACTCCCTTTAAACTATTTCTGGCACACAAAAAAGACAGGTTTTCGGGGAACGAACCCGGCTGCTCAGCTTATGTAATATAGTCCGTTAGGGGGAAAACGGGAAAAAAAACAGACGTAAGGAATAAAGCCTAAAATGAGTGGCTGTGGCCACAGACGTCCGTTAAGTTGCGCTCAGCCAGGAGACAACGCATCCACAAAAAAAAAAAAAAAGATTCCATGAGGAGAAGAGAGGAGGCGCCACTGGTGTTTGGGTGGAGGAGTGAGAGGGTCGCCTGGTCGGTGCTCTAGAGCCAATACAGGGTCGACAGCGCTATACCGACTCTCTTACTAGACACCAGTTCACCAGCGCTGGAGCCTGTTAAAGGCAGGCGGTTTGGGAGTGTCCCAAAGTTGGGAAAGGCTGGTGCAAGACGGGGAGGCTTTTCCGAAGCCCCATCGCAGCCTCGCAGTTATTTGCCAGCTACAATATGTCCCTGGGCTCTTAGGAAGGAGGCGCATAAAATGTGAGACCTCTCGATGGCAAAGAGACAGTACAATGCGCACCGCAAAGCCGCGCCGCAGAGAAGGCGACTGACCGCATCGCTTCCCAGGCAGCTGCCGTAAGTGATCGCAGTGACCGCCGTACAAGACGCCTGCATTTTCACATCGATCATCCTCTACACATCTCCGGCGTGCATGCACCTTAAAGATCGCGGTCCTCTTCGGCGCACGCAAACCCAGCTTTCGCGTTAAAGTTTCTCTGGGGGATTACCGGCAGTCTCGGAAAATATTTGGGATGCAGTCCGAAGGATCGCTCACGGGAAGAAAATCGCAGACAAATAAGGCTTCTGTGGGCTGGAAACTGCACCAAACTGAAATGGGACTTGGGATCCTTTTACCTGTTGGTTCGTCTGATAAGCGCAGTGTTTTGGTTTCTTCGCAAAGAAAGATGGACTTTGATTAAAGTCATGGAGTTGTTCCGTAAGGCAACTCGTCTCTCGTGACATCTGGCAAAATTGCTTTGAGTTTAATTGCAGATGAAAGTCACTTTAGAAGCGGAAGCAGCCTTTCTTGGGCACAAGGCAAAGCCTCTTTTTCCCGACTCTGTTGATGAAATATGTGACTGATCAACGTCGCTTTTTTTATTCTGCAATTACATGTTACGATGTTAATCGCGCATATTCACATAAAGGTGAAGTCTCGCTTAGCTCAGCGCTGTAAAGCATCGGTATTAAATATTTTTCATTACTCGGTACGCATTGGTAGATAATTGTTAGTAGATTCAGACACCTACGAGGGTGACTATGAATATTGTTTTCCTGTCATGAAATCTGTGTTAGTGATACGGGAAGGATTGATTGGAGTTTATGAACGTACTATACGAAGAGTTATACTGCTATAAATGAGGTATAAAAAAAGAGTTGCACTGGTACCAGTGAGATCGGCTATGTAAATGGGGGGGATATATATATATATATATATACACGAACACAGAGTTCCGTTATAAATTGTGTAGAGTCGAACTGATGCTTTATGTTTCTGTAACTCACTCAAAGGCGCAAACCTTCCTTAGCTAAATAAGTATAATAGTAGGCTATGTGGCAAAAGAGTGAAACTCAAAAATATGTTGTCAGTTTACGCGATGGTGTGCGCTATCCAGGTTCATTATTATTATTATTATTATTATTATTATTATTATTATTATTATTATTATTATATTTACCCATGAATGTCGGTGTTTCACTCCTAACATTCTCTTCCAAGTCCTGCTGTGATCCTGCTGTCATGTCTGCCTCTGGACACAAGGACTCAGCTAATTATAGAAATATTGTATAAAACGTCTGTTTTCCCTCTAAATAAAACTGACTTAATTAGGTAAAATGTCCTTGCCACAACACTGAGATATAGACACTGGGAAGGTCGCCAGACTCGTTAAAATGAAAGTGCAAAAACGAGCTAATGAAGAAAAGATGTGTTCTCATGTGGGGAAACGTTCATGTGCATTCAGACCTTTCATGAACACGTTTGGGAACTGACCCCCCCCGAGTTTTTTCTTTCTTATATGTCAGTATTTTGAAAACCAGCATGTTGAACGTTAAGAAAAGCAATATTCATTCATATCACATACCCGCCTGTGACCAGACCGAATGGCTGGTTCATACGACGATGGTCTAATAGTTAATATCACAACCTGTGATTCTGTATTATTCATGTTTGTATTCTACAATTGTGCACGCTTTTAAGTTAAAAATGGAACGTGAGATGCTTTGAAAGTCAAAACCCTAACCTAGCTGTCATTTCTCCACATATGAATTTATTTCCCCTCAAATGATTAATCCACTGATGCTCATATCAAAGGTCATGTTTAATATTTTAAGTATGTGCTGGGCGACGTCCCGATATTTCAGAAAGATTAGTCATTTGAACCAGATGAGGTATGTGGTTCAGCTGTGTTTGCAGAGATAGTGAGATATCACGCCTACCAAACAGTGATTCAATAGGAAACTTTTTGACGCTCCCCGACCTATTTTCTCATTTTAAATCAAAGCCCTGCCTTTGTTGTTTTGTTGGTAAGAACGTAGAAAAGACAGATTTCACTAAATGTTTAGAATAAAAAGAAATAAACAGAGGAGTAGAATGGCAGTTTGCTGGGCTGTGCGCTTGTGAGACATTACCCATCATGCACTGCTGCCAGAGAAAGATAGCTATTTCATTCACATTCACATCCCCCCAAAAAGAAAATTATTCTTTGTGTTTCTGCTGGGAATCGTTGATTTTATGCTAAAAAAAAAAAAAGCTTCCTTCGCTTTAAATATGGCAGGTAGTTTGAAATCTGTTTCTCAGTGACGGTGTGGAGTTTAATTGACTTCTGCACCAGAGACTGGCCTTCATGGGTGTGGGTTCTCCACGGCGCTCTGGCGGCACTGACCCAGTGGTCCATCTGGATGCGGCAGAGCCGCAGCATGGGGAGGCCAGGCGGGCGGTGCGGAATGGCCACGTTTTCCGCAGTGCTCCCCGCATGGGCCTGGCTTGCGTGGCGTGTTTGGAGCTCGTTCCGTTTCACTGCGCCCTGTTTACAGCCGTGCCTTCGGGGGGCGGCCGCACATGTGCTAGCGTTTCTCCTGTGCCCCGGCATTAAAGGAAATGACCGCTTTTGTGTGTTTTCCTGAGACAATTAGTCTCCTTGACGGCCTGTGTGCTTAACAGCAGAGTGCTTCAGGGCATGCTGAATGCAGACAGAGATGACACATGGACCGACATTCTTAGGCTGTCGTGATAAGCGATCATCCCATGTTACTTCAAAATAATATTTGGCATCACGTTGTGGGGGGTTGTGGTTCAGCAAGTGAAACGATGCTGTATTTGCCGTTTCCACAGGTACATTAAAATGCTTCTTTCACATATCCCATCTTACTCTCCTTTGAGATACGCACAGCCACATAGGTTTGTAATTATATCTTTGTGGGGACTCTCCATTCATTTCTATGGGGGGTTTTCTAAAACTTTAATCCCAACATGACGACCCTAACCCCTATCCAGCCCTAACCTTTCCAACAAGTAACCAAACAAAATGATTGCATTCATAGATTTTTGCAGGGACCTGAAAAATTGTCCACACAAAGATATATATATATATATATATATATATATATATACACACACACACACACACAGTTAAGAATGCAGCTTGAGTTCCAGTTACAAGGTCGTCCATTTATATGGTGACCATGAAGCATTTTATGGGTTAAGGGCCCAATGGAGATGTAGCTGTTCTGCTGAGTTTCACACCAGCAACTTTCTGGGCAAAAGCATAGAAGCCTGACTTACTGATCCATGTCCCCTGGCAGGTAGTTTGGGTTGTGCTCCAGGGACTATCTGACCCAACTTTCAGCTGCACATTCTTTTGAATAAAAGCATCTACAAAATAAATAAATTGTAATTGTTGTGAGGTGCTTGGCCTATGTAAGGCTGATTCTTTAGAATGTCAGGCGGCTGCTCCGAGTGACGGTGGTCTCCTTCTCTTCCCCCCTCCAGCCTCCTCTCCCGGCATGACAGCGACGGGCTTCCCCGGACTGACCCCAGGCTCTCGGTTCGCCTCGCACTTCTCACCCTTCCGCCATCGCCTACCCCGCTTCGGCTTCTGCTCCAAGAAGAAGAGTGAGGCGGCGATCCAGGGCCGCCTGAGGATAAAGTCACTGCCGGGGGCCTTCCTCATCCTGGGCGTGGTGGTGGTGCTGGTGGGCACTACGGTGGCAGTGGCGGGCTACCTGCCCCGGGCTCATAGGGCCGGCACGCAGGGCCAGACGGCCGTGAACGGGACGCGGGTGATGCAGGGGCGGGCCGCGGGGGCCCGGTCCTCGCCGTCAGCTGCCGGGCTGATACACGGCGACCGCATGAAGCTGCTGGGCCCCATCGTCATGGGGGTGGGCCTCTTCATCTTCATCTGTGCCAACACCATGCTGTACGAGAACCGCGACCGCGAGACCCAGCTGCTACTCGCTCAGGCCGCCATCAAAGCTGCTGTCCCCGCCGACGGTGTCCTGCCTGCCTCGGATCGGCCCCTCCCCCGACCCCCGCAGTGGCCCGTCAGCTTGACGGCCACAGAGCTCAACATCTGTTGCTTGGAGGACCTCGCCGACTCAGAATCCTTGCTGCTACAGGTGGGGGCTGGGGGCAGTCACTGGGCCTCTGGAGTGCGACCCTCCTCCACCCTGCTGACGGAGGCTCTGCACCACCAGGGCACGTCCTCACCTCCCATATCGCTGCACACCATCCACTCGGACTCCTGCAACTCCAGCGTCATCAGTGTGAACATCCCCGGGGGGTCAGCCCCTGCCTCACCCCGGTCGGTATCCAGCATGGGCGCCATGGCCCCACCCCTCATTAAACTCAATAACTTCTCAGTGGATGCCCCCCCGGGCATGTCTAGGGATGACGACTGGGGTGCACCCATGTTGCCTCGCCGTGCCTACAGCCTCAGCTGCAGGACTAACCCCCGGGAGCACGAGCCTCTGGCAAGTCGTATGGGAGCCCTGCACGCTCCTATGACCCCAGGCGAGCCGTTCCGGAAGGAGTTCAGCTCGGACATGTGCCTGAGCACGGCTGCCCTCGACCCTAGGGAGACAGAGGAGCAGAAACACCGCAGCTGGCCGCGACTGGACCTCAGCATGACCAGGAGGTACCAGAAACTGGAGAACTCTAAGGACTCGGTGGACAAGCTGGAGCAAGCGTCTTAAGGCAGCTTGTGATACCGTGGCCATATGGTGGGGGAATCGTACACCGGAGGGCTTCATCACCATCATGGACAGAAGGACGCTCAGTTCTGGTCCATGGAACGTTACTGTGGGATATACAAATGTTCTGGAGATCTTTTTAAGAGTGTAAACCACAGTCAGCATGTAGCGTGCTCCTTGGAAGTGGACATGTGAGCAAAGTGTACAGTCACCGCGTGGCGTTTTCCAGGAGACCGCTCTGGTTTTTTGTTTGGAGTTTCTGCCATTAGTGGGATTGCATTTTAAGCACGTCACAGAGGAACGAGAAGAGACTAGCAGCAGTGATGAATTTGGAGGCATTTCGGAAAGTCTGCTGGATTTTATGAATCATCGCGAGGAACCTGAGACTTAAACGTTTCTGTTCTTGCCACAGAGCATCGGTGTAACAGATCAGGAGAGTTTCCGTGCCATATTTTAGCTATGAATCGAGTGTGGCATCTCCGTTAGCCAGCTAGCTGGCGGCATGCACAGAGACGTATTGATAGCTATTGATCGTTTCCCCTAGCTATTTGTCTTGCGAATGCACGCGAATCCCCAGTTGCTCTGGCTGTCTGTCCTCACAGCGTAATCCAGTCTCATGATGGAAGAAGCAAACAAAGGCTGTGGCTATTTTTTAGGATCGTTTACAAAAGGACAGATCTTCATAATGTTGACCGGGAAGTCTGTTCGGGCTACCGGTTTAACAATCGATATGCAGAGTTTTGGCTCGTGGATCTGTTGGCCTGACTAGTACACAGTTCTGTTCTTTTAAGGAACAATGAGCAGTATGTCGTTTGGTTTGATTTGAGCACCAGAAACTATGTTGGATCACTGAGAAGCGGAGAATTACCTGTGTGATGTTACTGTCAATAAAGGCAGGACGAAATGTTGCGGTGGAAATTTTTATTTAGCTATACGTACTCTCCCTCACTCCTCCTGCTAGAAAGGGATGCATGTATTGAGTGCGATGGTGCGTATTTAAGGTGGAAACATATCATTCTTAACCTTAATGTCACCGTCTTATTTCAGAATAACAACGCTGCCTCACAAAGGCAGGACACAGTAGCTCAATTGAGAAAAGGGGGATTTTGCCTTGGTTTTCATGTGGGGGTTTGTAGTTACTGTAACTCTCACAAGGGGCGGCATGGTGGTGCAGTGGTTAACACTGTTGCCTCTGGGACCAGGGTTCGAATCTCTGCCATGGCCCCATATGTGTGGAGTTTGCATGTTCTTCCTGAATCATCGTGGGGTTTCTTCTGGGTACTCCGGCCCCCACCCCCTCCACAGTCTAAAAACATGTTGAGGCTGATTTGAGTTAGCAAACTGCCTGTAGCTGTGCATGTGTGAGTGAATTGTGTGTGAGTGTGCCCTGTGATGGGTTGGTACCCTATCCTGGGTTATTCCCCGCCTTGGGCACGTAACCTCTGGGATATCCTTCCTCTTTCGGGGGGGGGGGGGGGGGGGGGGGGGGGGGGGGGGGGGGGGGGG
>JAODUD010000134.1:13582572-13596305 GCA_026784285.1 Stomatorhinus walkeri
CCCCCCCCCCCCCCCCCTTTTTCGATGACTTGCTGTTTGGGGGCAGTATGTGGCATAGTGGACTAAGCCTCTGTGTCTATCATCAGAAGGTTGCTGGTCCCTGCCCTTCTCAGCCAACATACTCTCACCTATAGAGAGCAAAATGGGGTAGGCAAAAAGAGAATTTTCCCAAAGGGACCAATCAAGTATAATCATTTAATTTCATCAACAACATCCCCCAAGGGGATCCCAAATCATTGTTCCATTGGCTGTAGAAGATTTTTAGTAGAGCTACACGGGCAATATAGTCTGATAAGTGCATGAAAAAGCAAGCTTTAAAGGTGTTGTTTATGCATAAAGGAGCATTATGGTTGTTGATGCATCTCATCGGCCACCTTGGTCTAAGCCCTCTAGGGCTGAGTAATGCAGAGCTCGGATATGCAACCTGCCGTGTGTCAGTTATGAAACAGGACGCCCGGGCCAGCTTCTGCCTCCTGCCGTGTCGACAAGCAGCACTGGAATCCCATTGAAGTTTCATGATGTGGATTAACTTCTGCCACATCAGCCTGCTGCGTGAGGAAAGCGAAGCGAGTGTCTGCAGCAGACATGAATGAAGAATGCAGAGAAGTGAAGGGGAAGTGAAATTCCCACTGGTGATGAGCCAGCAAGGAGGAGATAAGGGGCTCACGCTTTTCACCAGGATACTTTGACAGGGGTTTATTTTTCTGCTCCATAAACTAGCGTGCCGTCATATATGGTTAGAGTCATGTATGGTCAGCATCATGTATGTCCCGGATCATGTATGTCCAGGATCTTGAATGGCTAGGATCATGTATGGTCAGGATCATGTATGGTCAGGGTCATGCATGGTCAGGATCATAAATGTTCAGGATCATGTATGGCCAGGATCACGTATGTCCCGTATCATGTTCGGCCATGATCATGTATGTCCAGGATCATGAATGGTCAGGATCATGGATGTCCCGTATCATGTATGGCCATGATCATGTATGTCCAGGATCATAAATGTTCAGGATCATGTATGTCCAGGATCATGAATGGTCAGGATCATGTATGTCCAGGATCATGAATGGCCAGGATCATGTATGGTCAGGATCAAGAATGGCCAGGATCATGTATGGCCAGGATCACGTATGTCCCGGATCATGTATGGCCAGGATCATGTATGTCCAGGATCATGAATGGTCAGGATCATGTATGTCCAGGATCATGTATGTCCAGGATCATGAATGGTCAGGATCATGAATGGTCAGGGTCATGTATGGTCAGGATCATGTATGGTCAGGGTCATGTATGGCCAGGATCATGTATGTCCAGGATCATGAATGGTCAGGGTCATGTATGGTCAGGATCATGAATGGTCAGGGTCATATAAGTCCAGGATCATGAATGGTCAGGATCATGTATGGTCAGGGTCATGTATGGCCAGGATCACGTATGTCCCGGATCATGTATGGCCAGGATCATGTATGTCCAGGATCATGAATGGTCAGGA
Organism: Stomatorhinus walkeri; assembly: GCA_026784285.1. Classification (NCBI taxonomy): domain Eukaryota; kingdom Metazoa; phylum Chordata; class Actinopteri; order Osteoglossiformes; family Mormyridae; genus Stomatorhinus; species Stomatorhinus walkeri. The sequence goes on from JAODUD010000134.1 coordinate 13,584,068, forward strand.
TCATGTATGTCCAGGATCATGAATGGTCAGGGTCATATATGGCCAGGATCATGAATGGTCAGGGTCATATATGGCAAGGATCATGTATGGTCAGGGTCATGTATGGCCAGGATCATGTATGTCACGGATCATGTATGTCCAGGATCATGTATGGTCAGGATCATGGATGTCCAGTATCATGAATGGTCAGGGTCATATATGGCCAGGATCATGCATGGTCACACTGCTCACGGCTGCATTAGTAGCTTGGAGGAAGAGCGATGATCAGACAGGGATCTTTCTGAGAGCCAGGACTAGATGGTCTGGACTGAAGATGTGGACGATGTGTGGTTCAGCAGGTTGAGATGCTGTGTCTGTGATCAGAAGGGTGTTGGCTCAAATCCCAGAGTTAACAGATCTCACCATTGGGCCCTTGAGCAAGACCCTTAAACATCAATTTCTCCTGGGACTTTGTGACCCAGCTTTCAATTATACATCACTTTGGATAAAACTGTCTGCTAAATAAATCGAGTGTAAGTGAAGATGTGATTCATATAGCACAGACTTTATGGCAACTCCCAGGTATTGGCCCAGTTATAACCTGCTGCATTTGCACGTTTGATAGACATTTATCACTGGCACTTTCAGAGGTAAGTGTTGCATTCTAAATGATGAAAAAAGGCGTATTTGTTGAATGCCTGGCAGCGACAGCTGGGGAGCTTACAGCTCTGCCGGAGAAGTCAAACGTGAGCAGGTCCCTGGCCTCCGCCCGCAGCGCCTGTCCGTCGCGTGCAGCCACATAGCAGGGGCCTCTCCCGCCGCTCGAGCCGCAGAGGAACGGCGGGGACACAAGTCAGGATGGACTCCCAGGGCAGAACGGTGATGACCAGGGGCGCTGGTGTACTGACCGGAAAATCCGCCTTAACACTGGGGGGCGCAGAAGCAGCATTAGTGTGTGAAGATGGTTCAAAATGGCCAGCAAGGCTCCTAATTACCATGTTCAAAATATTACTCTGAAACATATAATTCTATATTCCAGAATTTCTGCTCATTTTAATATCCACTTTAATGACAACAGGCTGGCTCTGCCTTTTCAGGGGCTCTAGGAAAAGCTTTCCTTGGGACTCGACCCCACCAAGAAAATTGATGATCATTTCACTTCCCCCACAGTGCAGGTAATCCAGGAGCTCTAAGCAACTGCCTCTTCCGCCTACAGCTAGAGCCGGCCCTGAATGACAATGATCATGTCTCATTTATGCGAATAAAGCAAGTCTATAAAGGAATAAGGATATTGCTGAATTTGAATCAGCACAGGTCGCCAGTCATTTCTTATTCAGACTCCGGTCAGCCATCAGTTATCACGGATCCAGCATTGTTTGGTTTAGACCAAGGGTAGGGGACCTGTTCCATGGAGGGCGGGTTTTTGGGATGCGCTCTCAATTAGCCAATAATAAAACAGTTGTTCTCAGCTCTAGTGCTGAGGACCCACTGTGATTGGCTGATTGAGTGGCCATTCCCAAAAGGTTTGTACTGATTTAGATGTAGTATGCCATGTCTTATTAGCTTGATTGGTTGCCACATTTGCCTTTTTCTCTGCTTGTGATTGGTTTACCATAAAGGTCATGTGATTACTGGGATGCCTCAGCCAATAAGAGCCAGGTGTGGAAAAATTCTTGTAAACGTGACCCGAGATGAGGACAATGAGTCAAAGCAAATGTTCCAGGTGCTGAGTTTTTAATTCCCATATGACCCTGTTATACCTATCTTTTCACCCATTTATGTCTGCTGTTTATGGTGACAGTTTAGTCATCTGTGCTGGACCCATCATCATATACCGAAAGTAATCTTACCTACTTCAGACTCTATTAGAAGCAGATCAATAAAAATGATTACACAGCCAGCAGAGTAATGAAACAACAGCTTCATACCCACCTCTTGAAATTATCTCCCATCATCTAATGTCACTCTGACATATCTCAGCACATGCTAATAACCGAAGGAGAACGGGGTAAGACTGTGGAAGTTTCCGGACTGCCGAAGAATCTGTCCGGTGGAAATTGATTTCTTGGTGAAGATGTATAATTGGGTGCAGTGGCCCTGGCTGAGGATAAATGTACAGGGTCCCGCAGAAATATCTGGACTCTTTCGGTTCAGTGTGCTTCCATTTGTCCACATTAACCCAGCCGCTCCTGGGATTTCTACAGGAGCTCATTTCGATGACCTTGTTAATGCACCGGCTGTCAGTTCAGACTGGACTGCTGGAGCGGCCCTCTGCAATATAATAGGGATATTCTTCATATTACCCTGGTGTTCCACATAGAAAAAAATACTCTTATTTCCATTGTACTTTATACACTTTGACTTTCTTCTGAAACAGGATTGTTCACTTCAGCTGTATCTAATGTTCCTCTCATGTAGTCGGCCGTGGTCTGTGCCTCGTGGATCCTGCTGGACGTTGCCCCACTAGGATGTTTACCAGCAAGGCTATTTACTCCCAAATGTATTTCGTAATAAATTACATATCAGATTTAGAGTTTGAGCGTATGCTTCGCCTGAGATCCGGTCCAGTTTGTTTGAAAGAAACATGTGGGTCTCGTTGGTTTTGGTTGTCATGCTTCAGAAAAAAACAGGTTTTGAAGGCTAGCTTAGCTTCAGGGTGTCCCATCTGTATTGATTGGTGGTGCTTCTGGGAATTTGGCTCAGACTAACAAAATAAGCAATCTCCGCTAACATATTTGCCCAGATAGCTCATTCAAACCATATTCTAAACATTCGTTTTCGTTCTTTTTCTCCTGAGTTATTTACGTAACGTAGCTGTGTAGCGATCTGGCTTCTCTTCACCGTATACACAACGTGACAGCAGCGTTCAAAAGCAATGTGGCCTCATCATCCAGCCGTGCAGCTCAAATAGTTCACAGGCACGACTCATTCATGTCACCTGTCTTATCAGCACTGATAGCTGCACAGAGATTACACTGACAGGAGGGTTTACTCTGAACTATTGAGGCTATTTCTTGGTGATTTCTCTGTCATTTGACACTGACCCCAAGCGTCTTAGCCCTTGAAAGGTCTTCCTTTGTTGGTCTTGGGGGAGCCATTCTTCTCCTCTGCCTTCTTAAAATACGTCACACGAGGTACAACCACCAGTATGATCTTATTGACGGCCAGCAGAAGTGAGAATATATGCCAGCAGCAGGTATCGACATGACAGAAGGTTGGGGATCCAAAACCGGAAACCCTGGAGGTTTCCGGAAGCCAGGACTCAGGGTGACTGAAGGAAAGCTCGTCCCTTTGTAGCATAAAGCGGTGCCTTATGTGGAAGAATGATAGGAGAAGAAAATGGGTTTTCATTTGGGTTATGCCAGTGTTTTGAATCTTTGTCGTGTTTTAATTTTAGGTAACTTAATCTAACAAAAATGTCTTTTAATGTCTGGCTTTTGTCTACGATGGTAAGAAAGAATGTTTTGGTTTATGAATTCCGGGTGCATATATTTTGCAGTTTAATAATTCACATATCGGCCCAAGGTACATTTTAAATGCTCTTTGTGTTCTGTGCTGTGTGTCTGCTGGGAGCCACTAAGCTGGAGCATTGAGAGGCACCTTCATCGCCTTGACCAGCTGGGTCAGTTCGCTCCTCTATAACTGTCAAAGCATCAGTTCTAGTCCTTCAACAGAATACAAATCATGCCAAATTAAATACCCACCGCCCCCGATCTAATCTCCTGAACACCTGCTTAAAACCATCCTCAAGTGTGAAAAGAATCTTTTTGAGGAAGTACACTGGGAACAGACGGAGTCTAGAGGAGAGATGGCAGTAAATAGACAAGGGCTGTTTATTGTTTACTTACAGACCTGTCTGGGGTAATGTGAACAGACTGTTGTTTATGATGGTGAGTAACTTTCAGTTCTGACAATAAAACAGTTTTTGATGAATCATCCTGCACATTGACCTGAGACAGCAGGATGACGTTTCTCAGTACAAAGGAGTATACATTCATTTTAAACTGAAGTAAAGTAATACAAACTCTCTAACCTGGTTCAGACTCTCTACATCACCCCCTTCAATACAGATCGCAGTACAGTAATACCTACTCTACATCATCCTGTTCAGTACAGACATCAGTACAGTAATACGTACTCTACATCACTCTATTCATTACAGACATCAGTACAGTAGTACATACTCTACATCACTCTATTCATTACAGACATCAGTACAGTAGTATATACTCTACATCACCCTGTTCGGTACAGACATCAGTACAGTAATACATACTCTACATCACTCTATTCATTACAGACATCAGTACAGTAGTGCATACTCTACATCACTCTATTCATTACAGACATCAGTACAGTAGTACATACTCTACATCACCCTGTTCAGTACAGACATCTGTACAGTAGTACATACTCTACATCACACTGTTCAATACAGATGGTAGTACAGTAATACATACTTTACATATACAGAAGGCAGTATAATAATACACACTCTACATCACCCTGTTCAGTACAGACATCAGTACAGTAATACATACTCTACATTACACTGTTCAATACAGATGGTAGTACAGTAATACATACTTTACATATACAGAAGGCAGTACAGTAATACATACTTTACATATACAGAAGGCAGTATAGTAATACATACTCTACATCACCCTTTTCAGTACAGACATTAGTATAGTAATACACACTCTGCATCACCCTGTTCAGTACAGACATTAGTATAATAATACACACTCTACATCACCCTGTTCAGTACAGACATTAGTATTGTAATACACACTCTACATCACTCTATTCATTACAGACATCTGTACAGTAGTACATACATTACATCATGCTGTGCAATACAGATGGTAGTACAGTAATACATACTTTACATATACAGAAGGCAGTATAGTAATACATACTCTACATCACCCTTTTCAGTACAGACATTAGTATAGTAATACACACTCTGCATCACCCTGTTCAGTACAGACATTAGTATTGTAATACACACTCTACATCACTCTATTCATTACAGACATCAGTACAGTAGTACACACTCTACATCACCCTGTTCAGTACAGATATTAGTATAATAATACATATTCTACACCACCCTTCTCAGCACAGAAGGCAGAATAGGACTGCATACATCAGCCCACTAAGTATGGAGAGCAGTACAGTGATTCATAAGCCACATCACCCGGTCCAGGACTTGCCACACCAATGCCAATGAAACTTGCATCATATTATGCAGGACTTGTGTTGGCCTACCAGAGTACAGGGCGGTTCTGTTTTGGATGCACATGCTGTGTGGACTGGCTCCTGCACAACAGGGAGCAAACACTGTACCTGGTAATTATACCCCTACTGGATGGCTCTCTGCTGCAGTCGCTAACCACGGGTAAAGGTCATTGGCACAGTCAGAGCATGAGATGGCGTTAACTCCTCACCTGCTGGGGTAGCTTTAACCAGGTCCATGTCCGTCCATCCTCCGTGAAGCTGACACACGGCACAAATTAAATGATGCTTTATTTGCCAAATGCACTGGGATGCTTCTTTTCATATATCCCATCACACTCTCCTTTGAGAGTAACTCATAAGAGCAAAGCTTTGGCACAGTGACAAGGGCAGCCATTCGCCTGACGTCCCTGGAGTGTTTCAAGGAGGGTTAAGAGTCTCACTCAAAGGCCCAACGGACATTCAACTATGCTGCAGAGGACAGGCTTAGAACCAGCGACCTTCCTATCACAGGAACAGAGGTCTAGCCCGCTGAGCCACACACCACCCGCTGCTGTGCACTGAAATGCACACACTGTTAGGATTTATGTTATCTCTTATCCCAGAATAGAGAGCAACTCTGGGCACAAGGCAATGTAGCCCTCTGCCCTGGAGCCTCAGGAAAATCATGGTTCATGACTCGACTGGGAATGTTTGGGGTGGTAAGAGTGTGACATTAGGGGAGAAGATCAGATCCCCACTGCCACTGTGTTTGATTTATATAGTGGAGAGGGAGCGGAGATGAGAGGGCACACTTGAGGGGGCCAGAGGCTAAGAAAGTGCCGGAAAGGTCGGTCGGAATCGAAAGCCCAGTCTGGTCTAGAGTGTGAAGCCTCAGGTGGGTTTGAGGGGGCGGGTCCTCTCTCCGCAGGCCTGTGGAATGTGAAGTCTTGAGATGCAGCAGAGAGGCTATGTCAAAGTCAAAGTCCTAGGCGGCGGAGGGGGGAGGGGGAACTGAGTGAGGTTATGTGACCCCCTGCCAGTGACCCTGAGAGTGATGTGATCAGGCGCAGCAGCTGAGGGTAGAGCAGTGCCTTGCAGTAACGCGGTCTGACAGCACCCCGCTGACCTATTAGCTGCCTCTGTCCATTTCAGCAGTTACCAGCACAGAGAGGATCGTACTCACAAGCACAAACACACATGCATGTATAACCAGGCCGAATAAGCGTACAGAAATGCACTTGATATGAGAGGTTTGGATGTTCACTCATGTACAGAGATAGATTTATCTCTATTTGACTGGCATCAGACAAATAGAAATATACATACCCACATCAAAGATGGGAAAAAATATATCAAAATGTATCTTAAGCATTTTAAACATAGCCTGAATATAGCCTGTAACCTTTTGGTTCCGCACAGGTGATCAACTATTGGCTCTAATGATCATTCATTAAAATGCCCGAAAACCTAAACTTGTGCATGAAAGTTTTGCTCACATGGCGTCATCACGCATACATTAATGTGGAAAATATTACTTCTGTTTTTAAAAGACAAAAATACTGAACATCAATATATTTTGATACAAATTACATAATCATTTGCATTAAGCGTCACACGCAAATTACAAAACACAATTTTGTATTTTAAGTACGTATTTGAAAAGCACGTGTCAGAAATACTGCCCATCCCATACCTACATACACCTTGCACACACATCTTACACATGTGTAACTCCCTCATTAAGAATAATGCAGATTATATTTAATGGATAATGGCACCTGGCATCCTGCCCTGGGTGTAGTCTGCATTGTACCCAGTGCATTCTGGGATAGTGTCCAGGGTCATGTGACTCTGGGTAAGTGGTTATGGAAGATGGATGAATAGATGGATCATTTCACCCATGTCGTAAAGTTCATTGAACTCCTCAGCCGGTGATTTCGGCTTATACTGAAGCAATGGCGCTGTGCATCTTTCTCAGAGATGTGGATTTTGTCAATAGATGGGTAACGTTCGCTATAGGAAATGTAATAATATTATTACATCATGGCTATCATTGCTATCTGCTACTTGGTGTACATTCATAGTTCAGGAAGCACGCAGAATAGCAGGACACTAGCTGACCACATCTCTGTAATTAGAGACTGATGCAGGATCACAAAGCACACAGCTAATTCCTCATGGGCCACCAGAAGAGACTCCTCTCTGCTAAGTCTATGGCCAGTCTTATGTGTGCAAGTGTTTTGATGGGATTTATTTTCCACTGCAGCACTATTGCCCCACGAGAAGGTAAAATGTGTGAAAGGAATGTTTTACCTACCCAGTTGGCAAGGCTCTGATTTTCATCACCTTTATCTTTCAAACCTGGCACGGCCAATACCAGGAGGCAGGGATGTATAGAGGGGGTGGGACCACAGGAACACTGGACACTGATTGGTCCCTGGAGCGCCCCCTCACCTGTCACATGCCGATTCAAAACGCATCATTGGCTAATGATAAGGTTGCTCCCGCCCCACCACACCCCCCCCCCACTGCCTTAACAAAAATCCTAGACTTACCCCTGGTAGGGCACCTTCCGGAAACCAGTGTTAGCGAAATGTTTCTGGAATGCCGGAGTGTGGAGATTGATCCCAGGTGCCTCTGTGGGGGTCACAGTGCCTTTTGTGGGGACAGGAAGGAGAAGGAGGAAATAATGAAGAATGAAGGAAGTGGGGTCATATCAGGACATGCATGTGAGACAGTGGAGGGATATTAAGACATAACATGTATGTGCAGTGTGACATGCAAAGTTGTAGATACATGTTTATTTTCTTATGTTCTTAAATACCGGTGCCCAAACTCTACATGGACATTAACGATGTTTAAATGTATGTAATTATGTTATATAACGTCTTCACTCACACAACGGTTCACTGGTACCAATTATAATGTGGTTCACAATATGTCCAGAGGCCCAAATGAGATGAGTACAGACGTCCCCGTTTAATCACACGCTTCCTGTGACGGAGGAACACGAGGAGGAGGAGAGACAGTGAATGATGTTTCCACACCAGCACCACCATATGGTCTCCATCTGACAGCGGGGCAGTAAGCAGAGACACCGAGAAGGCCCCCGGACTCTGGGGACGGGGTGCTGGAGGGGAACCGCTAGTCGGGTAAAAATGAAGGTCAAACATTAATGGGTGTGTGACTTAGTGGGTCGTGTGTTTGCATCCAATGAAGCTTTTGGGGGATCGGTGGGTTCTACCACAGACTTCGTTCTTTACCATGTGTGTTTACAGAGGTGCATCTAGAATAACAACAGGTCACCTTGGGAACCCTCTGCCCAAATTCACATGTTCCTTGGACAAGTGCTGGAACTCCAGAACCTTGTATATCCATGTCCTTTTAGATGCCTCTGTGTGCCTCTAAGGAGAGCAAGATGGAATATTTGGAAATAAGCATTCCAAGGAACTTGAGTAAATGGCAAATAAAGCATTAGTATCATAAAAAAGATAAATCAATGCTGCAAGCCTTATTTCAGTCTGCTGGTTTTCTGTGAATGATTCTTTTTTATTATAACTGCGCTGTTCCGACACAGCTGTGGCCTGTTTAATTAGGAGCGTCGACGTGGATTCTGCCAGAACAAGCTTCGAGGCGTCAGTTCTGACACGGGGATGTGGGCCGATTGCCTTCGATGATGACGATCCATCAGAGGGAATCTCAGCATCACACGGATGCTGCTGTAGACGGGGCGGGAGTCTCGGGGTGCGAAGGAGACGGCGCTGCATCGCCTCACTCCGCCTCTGCAGCTAACGCTAACATCAGTGCTAGGGATCTGTCTGCCGTGGCCAGTCAGTCAGCGAGCAGGACAGAATGCCCCCACGTGCGTGAAAAGAAATTCTGGTTTGACGGGTGCTGGGAAGACTCCATAAGAAAAGGGGTTATTGTGGATATACATGGAAACATAAATATTTCATGCTTTTCTTATATTCATGAGACCCACTGCAGAAGGATGGCAGAGCCACAGATTTTTATTTTTTTTTGTCCGGTAGGGTGTTTGCAGCATTTATCTGGTTTACTCAATTAGCATTAGGCGACATACGCTAATCCATGACATGAGCTTAGCATCGCAGAAAGAAACGGCTAACACATGAGCGAGGTTGGCCGCTGAGGTCAAGGGGCGGAGCTTACCCAAGCCAAGACTTAATTTTAAAGAAACGACATGCAGCTATGCTAAAGAATATTATGTAGCACCAGTGTTTACGTGTTGTATGTTATATGATCCAAACCGTTTTCAGCATGGTTTTTGGTTCATGCGTCATCTGTAAGTTTTTGCAGTCAGAATGAGATGCTGAACATGCAGGTTATCATATATTGCACCTTTTCACAGTCATTCTAGGCGCTTTATGTCAAGAACTGCTGTGTAATTTTGTGTTATATTGTCAAAGTTTCTTTAAACCACGAAGAATGAGAACAAAGTGGGGTTTGATGGTTTGGTACATACAAAGACTGATGTGGGATCAGTTTTGATGGTGATTTGAATCCCGTAGGAGTGTATAGGCACAACAGTACTGAAACACTACAAAAGGAGGGATGCCTTTTCCTTTAAAAGATCCTTCATTTACCAATATAAAAATAAATATGTGTTGTTTTTCTTTTTGACAGTAGGGGGTGCTGTGTAGCTCACTGGTTTAGGGATTTGTCCCCACAACCCTGTATCTGGCAAGCTAATCATATCAGTGTTGGGCCCTTGATTAAGGCCCTTAACCCCATTCACTCCAGTAATAGTTACTGGTATGTCAGTGTGGACAAAAGTGCCTAACAGTTAAATGTAAACATGAACGCGACTAGCTGGCTAACTGACTTTGGCTAGCCGCACAGCTCTAAAGCTGCTGGAAATGACCACATGGAGACCATGGCTTTGAAGATGCTGCGATTTTAACATTGAAAATTCGAACCCATAAGGATTTCAGCACCAAGTACTTGTGCACGAAACCCTTTTAATGGATTGCCACCCTCTGACACTCCTCACTAGTAATTCTTATATGAGAAACTACATGTGCCCTGTTACCCTAACCTAATATATGTGGCTGCAAAATATCGTCGTATGTGTGTATGTGTGGCCTAGTGGGTTAGGCCGCTGGGGTAGTAATCGGAAGGTTGCTGGTTTGCATCCTGTACTTGGCAGTTGGGCTTATAAGCAAGGTCCTTAAACCTCCTGTGTTATAGGTATTGTCTGATTCTGTCTTCAGATGTATGGTGCTTTGGAGTAGGAGTGTTAAATAAATTAAGTGTGTGGGGTCTAACTGATTGAGGAGGGGGGTTACAGGCGCTTATGCTGCAGGGAAAAGAGCAGAAGCTGTTTTTATATGATTGTTAAACGGTTCATTACTTGGTTCCTTCCCCTATCAGTCAGCTCCAAGAAAACGGCTTGGTCAGTGAGAGAATAAGAATTTATTGCCAGGTATGTCAACACATACGAGGAATTTGTTTTAGTGACAGAACTCTGCAGTGCAAGAGAATGACAGGGACAAGACAAGACACATGTAATAAAAAGTGTTATACAGATATACAAAATAGCGTGCAAAATAGCAAAAAAAAAAAAAAACATTCCAGTATGACCAAGGTATGATGTGTTTGTATCTGGTCATACTGGAATGTTATTTTTTTCTTTTTTGAGGAGATGAGAGGTCTGCAGTCTCTGCACTGGACCGCAGAGACAAACAGTGAGAGGCCTGCCACTCCCCCAAGTGCATGGGCACGTGTGAGGGCTGCGGTGGGATTTCTGGCTGTCCGTTCTCAGGGGCTCTGGGGCCGTGTCCGACCGCTGTCCCGTTTGCCAGCCTCTGCAGGCTGCCTCTGCAGTGACTCAGAAAGGTCACGTGTCCTCTCTGTCCCCAGCGGAGCGGTGTTAGCGGGCCGCGTCGGGCTGGCATCTGCGGTAACGTGCCCGGACAGGCCGAGGTGGCAGATGGCTCTGTAGCAGGTCACAGCCCATCCCGCCTCTTCCGTAAGCATCTTCTCCTCTCCTTTCCCATCCTGGACCGCAGAGGCGGGATGACGGGGGCACTGGCCAAAGCTAACTGCCGATTGGCCCACTCCGTTGCCACTCACCGATAAGAGACATATCATTGGATAATAACAATTTTGGCCTCCAGTATAAATTACGGCACTCGTATGCACCTCACCATAAAAAAAAATCATAGAATCGCCCCTGCCAGACCACATGGTGTACTCTCATAGATTAAATATCCCCCAGCAGCCTGTACATGCCTACACTTCCCTCTGTTCTCTCTTCTTACATTCACTACCTTCTATATACAGCAGGCTGCCTGTGCATCTTTTTTATCCCATAATTATTTTTATCCCGTAGCAGTTTCAGATGGTCAGTTTCTGTTCTGCTCTGTCCTGGCTTTCCTGCTTGTTCCTCCAAGTTCAAACAGCTTTTTTAAAGTGCCTCCAGTCTTTCCACCAGGAAGAAGCCCTCACTGCGTGAACAGCCTCCAGACTGCTGTTATCGTCCTCCTTACCTTCCCCGCCAGCCTGCATTATCTGTCACGCCGCTGCCTGCCTCGCCTCTCTGACACAGCACACCGCAGTCCGTCATTTCGGTTGACTGTGGCTTACGGCTCCGCTGACCATGGCGTGTGGTGACTTTCAGTCGGACTTACCCTTCTCGTGTGGCGGCTCTGTCCTCCAAGGCCGATGGAGGTATCTCCCAGGTTTCCACTTCTGATGCTGCTGAGATGGAAACAGGAGATGGCAATGGCTCGTGTAGCACGCTGTGGTGAACATTCCATCTCACATTAGTTTGGGCATGTTCCTCTCATGTTCCGAGCCCAAGACCCCTTCCAGCACGAAGAGTCCCAGTTAGCTGAACGTAGGACTGACAGGAGGGATGGTTTATATAACCGGGCTTCTAAAGATCATGATGCAAATCTCTGTAACAGCTGCTCACGGCTCTATCTGCCTTCTTTTCAGCAGCACAAGATTTACGCCCTTGATCAGAAACAGCGGGAACGCTGTGGCTTTGGATCGACCCTTTCAGATACACCCC
>JAODUD010000134.1:13659757-13671202 GCA_026784285.1 Stomatorhinus walkeri
GTGGCCGAGCGGTCTAAGGCGCTGGATTTAGGCTCCAGTCTCTTTGGAGGCGTGGGTTCAAATCCCACCACTGCCAGGTAGTTGTTACTTATATGTACAGACATATAGATCTGTTTTCATCAACTACTGAATATAAATGTTGCTCATATGAGCCGGACTTCAAGAACATTGCAGGTATTGTGGCCGAGCGTTCTCAGGCGCTGGATTAAGGCTCCTGTCTCTTCGGAGGCGTGGGTTCAAATCCAACCACTGCCAGATAGTTGTTACTCAAATGTACAGTCAGACAGATTTGTTTTCATCAACTATTGAATATAAAAGTTCCTCATATGAGCCGGACAACAAAAGCTGAGCAGTCTAAGGCGCTGGATTTAGGCTCCAGTCCCTTCGGAGGCGTGGGTTCAAATCCCACCACTGCCAGATAGTTGTTACTCATATGTACAGACATATAGATCTGTTTTCATGAACTATTGAATATAAATGTTGCTCATATGAGCTGGACTTCTAGAACAACACATGTAGTGTGGCCGAGCGGTCTGAGACGCTGGATTAAGGCTCCAGTCTCTTCGGAGGCATGGGTTCAAATCCCACCTCTGCCCGATAGTTGTTACTCATATGTACAGACATACAGATCTTTTTTCATCAACTATTGAATATAAAAGTTGCTCATATGAGCCGGACCGCAAAAACAATGCAGGTAGTGTGGCCGAGCGGTCTAAGGTGCTGGATTTAAGCGTCAGTCTCTTTGGAGGCGTGGGTTTAAATCCCACCACTGCCAGATAGTTGTTACTCCTATGTAGACATTAGAGTCTGTTTTCATCAACTATTGAATATAAAAGTTGCTCATATGAGCCGGACTTCAAGACCAACGCAGGTAGTGTGGCCGAGTGGTCTAAGGCGCTGGATTTAGGCTCCAGTCTCTTTGGAGGCGTGGGTTCAAGTCCCACCACTGCCAGATAGTTGTTACTCATATGTACAGACATTCAGATATGTTTTCATCAACTATTGAATATAAAAGTTGCTCATATGAGCCAGACTTCAAGAACAACGCAGGTAGTGTGGCCGAGCGGTCTAAGTCTCTTTGGAGGCGTGGGTTCAAATCCCACCGCTGCCAGTGGTTGTGTCTTTGCTCCTATGTACAGATGTAAGGGTTTGTGTCTGTCTTCATCAACAGCAATGATACCTAGTGTGGACGTTGGGCAACGGTGGGTGACATGACCCCTAACAGATCAGTTCACAAAATGATTTTGTAGAAACTATTAATAAATAGGACGGATAATCAATATACACCAGTAACAAAACTTTCTGAATCAGCTGCTGGATTTAATTTTACAGCAAACACAGCACATATATTACTGCATCATAAGTCACAATATGTTTTGGAGACAATATGTGTTCTAGGAGGCAAAAGAAGATTCCAAATCTTATAAAACTAACTTGGAGAATGATTTTCGTATACTTGTATCATATACTTTTTAAATGGACTCTTACAATTGGTTTTAATGTTGTTACAAATGTATAGCAACTGCATGTAGATCTCTGAAAAAAATCTAACCTGCAGAAACATTTGGATCAAAATATCCAGAAATAAATACTAAAATGTAACAGTTGAAAAGCAGAGAGAAAATCAGTAAAGGTTTTGGTGTAACATTTCTTAAATATCAAAGGATTTTTCACATTCATTCCACAGGCAAACAATGGCTGTTATATAAATTATCTAAATTGTTAACACAAATTACAGCTTTGTAAGAAACAATGCTGTCCACTGATACGTGTGTCTGTACTTGGAAATTAAGCTTTTTAATTGAAGTCAGTTTTAAGGCAACTTTCTTACTTGCAAATATACTGTAATGTTGTGCTGATATTCTCTCCCAGTTCATAAACACATAGCTGTATCAGCACTGATCTCTCCTCTTTGCTTGTACACAATACTTGCCACAAGATGATTGTTTACCTGTCTCGTTTAAAAATGCTAAAAAAAAAAGAAAGATAAATAAAAATCGCTGGGTGTGGTTACAGTTATCATTGTTTACATGTATGAGAAGTATCTCCATTGTTAGATTAAAACATAAACAACAATAAAAATTGTAAACATAAATCATTTTTCTCAGTTATATGTTGAAGATGAAACGTCAGGGAGTTCTAATCAAATTTTGTCAGCTTACAAAGTAGATATCTTTCTAGCCATTAGGTGGCAGCAGCATCCTAAAACTGCTGCTGGGTGCTGGACTCAATGCGTTTCAGGTGGCAGGAATAGCACAATAAATGCCCATCCAGTGGGTAGCAGCGATGTCCTTCCTCGTCATTCAGCTCCATCTTACAGTCCTGAGACAGAGGGATCAATTTCTTGTAACTTTATCCCAACAAAAAGACAAAAAGTGTCTAAGTTTATGACTGTTATTACAAGGAAATGTCTCGCCACTGTATGAAGTAACACCGCCTGTGTTGGACCCCTGTGGGTACGGTCCTCATTCCCAGTTTCCCCCTCTAAATACTGCATTTTAATCATGGTGGGAATAGAAACAGGGGTGTTCTGGGTGATGTAGTTTTTCTATGATTGTTGACCAGATAAGAAAATGTAATAATTATTATAATAAATGTGTGTATACCAAATTTTAAAAGTATTTAAAAGCTTTGTTTGAATTATAACTATGCCCCTTATGCAACTGAGTTAATCGTTTTGAGACATGATAACCCAGTAATGGTATTTCTCAATGGAATTTCTGACCCAGATTAAATTTAGGTATCTTTAAGAATATAAGAAATGATTATGTACCAGCAATCGCCGAATTCTAAGATTCATCTGCGATCTTTTCTATGCAACATTAAACACTGGCATTTTAATAATTTTTTTTACTAAAACAGTAGCATTTTTAAGACACGAAAAACTTAAATCACGCAGCAAAGTCTGTCACCATGCATACTGCAGAAAGGTCCCATCAGTGACATCAAATACAGAGTTTGTCTGAAGCTGTTCATGCAAGCACCATTACTGGAAGCTACAGCTGGTTTAATGACTGTTGTTTAAGGTGTATGACTGTAAGAGAGTCGTGCTCTGACGACAGAAAGGTCCCATCAGTGACATCAAATACAGAGTTTGTCTGAAGCTGTTCATACAAGCACCATTACTGGAATCTGCAGCTGGTTTAATGACTGTTGTTTAAGGTGTATGACTGTAAGAGAGTCGCGCTCTGACGACAGCACAGCATCTGACTGACCTTTCATGTCCGAATTCAGTTGCAGAGTGAGTTTGTGTGCTACAAACTCACTACAATTCCATCATTATATTAATTGCATAACTTAAGACTGCAATTTTATATAGGTTTCCTGTTGCGGAAAGTATAATACGCAACCTATGTCTGTATATTTATGTGGCGTAAGCAGCAAGGTTTAAGTACGTGCGCTATTAGTTAAGTTCTTCCCAAACGAGCTTGATGGGAGGAATGGCCGCCTCTCGTTTGTAAATTTCTTATGTTCGTAATGTCTGACTTTCAGGAAAATGTAATTTAGCCTGTGTGTGCAGTTTGCGCATTTCCCCTCTGTTTGCGTAGGAGTCCATTCTAAATACACACACGTGTCTGTTGTGAATTCGTGGAGAGAACCGAATCTGTTAGCTCAGCTGCAGTTTACTGGAACATAGCTGGAGCAACATGTGGCATTAACAAAACTCAAGTCCATTTACGCTTATTTGCATAATTCACGTTGTCTGTGACGTGCGCGAGCATAGGTATTCACGTGATGGGCGTAACTTGCGTAAATCTGTCATTTTCTCTCACCCTACCTCCAGTCGTTTACTTGTCTCAATGTGTTTATGTAACCTCACTATGACTTAAAGCCTTTTTTAAAACTCCGTTTTACTATAACAAAGCGGCACAGCAGAGTCTCTCTCGTTAGTCACCACAGCTTCAGATTTTTTTCTGCCTGCTGTTGGTGAGTAATGTATGAATGTAACTTAGGGATCTCGCAAACAAAAGTTAAACAATTAAGTGCAAAGGTGCCTGTTTCACAAGCAATTATTCAGGAGCTCTGGCTGTTGCAGCAAATTCTATGGTTAAATATTTGTAATAAGTCACTAACAATCAGAGTGCCAATTGAGGACAAATAAGCTACGGCCTGCCCCAGTGGGGGGGGGGGGGGACGGACAAAGCTCACTTTCTGAATAGAGCACCATTGCTGGATCTTTCCTCACCGACACACAGCAAGGTTTTCAAGCCAGCTTGGCACACCATCAGCCCGCGGTGATTTACAGAACGGGAGACACTCCCAGTGCTGAAAGCCCACATCCACGCGGCTGCTCGTGCAAAGACAGGAGGTGGACCAGAAGAAGCTGGACCAGCGTTCGACACTCACCTCACAGCGGTAGCACTCGACATGGTAGTCCTTGTCCATCGACACGACACGGATGGTCTCATCAGAGCCCTGCAGAGACAGATAGGCACAGGCTGCAAGGTGAGATACAGTAGGTTGATCCTCCTTACTGGGTCTGTTGATCTCAAATCAGAATAGGCAGATGTAAAATTCCTAAATTTTCTTCGAGATCGTCTCCCCAAATGACTAAAGCAACTGTGTTGAGGCAGCCCAGTGACCATTTCCATTATTTAAAATAAGACTGGAGCAACTCGGACGTAATAGAGTGTTGCTGAAGGGCTCCGCAGTGAAATCCACTTTGCTAAACCAAGGGTTCGAACCTGCAACCTACCGACCACAGCCATAGCACCATAACCTGCTAAGCCGCCCACCCCCATTATATTAAACACTGCATTTCTTTAAAGTCACCCCGCTCCTCCACTCCATAGCTTCTTGTCCTGGCAGAATGAACAGCTCCGAGGCCAGAACAGACCTTTGTGTTATCTGCTCCCCTGAAGCAAACCCATATGCTCACGTCAGTGGATCTGTCCTTTGAGAGAAACAGCTCACAAATGGCTCTCTCACATATACTTGTTTCCAAATCCACGTGAAACCACATAACCTTCTTGTTTTTTCCATGTTTGTCCTGTTTCATTACACCGAAGAGCTCCCCCCACCCCCTGTTTGGAGAATTCCTGATGGTTTGTTTCTAATTTTGGGAGACTGAGAGGTAGCCATCCTGCTGTTTAAGGACGTTTTTGGAGAATGATTTGGGGGGGTGGCGAGGTGGGAGCAATGTCCCCGGCACCTCGGCCTGCTCTGTTCAGTGGAATGTTCTTTCCCGCCCTGCAGACATGTTCCTAAACTAACAGTTATTCCTGCGGGACCCCGAGACCTTCAGCTGTGGAAAACACAGCTGAGTAAGCAATAGGTGTCTGTAATCTGGTCAAAGCTGCGCACTACTGCTGCACACTATGGAAATCCACGTAAATAGGTAGCGGTAAGGAGCAGGAAGTGATACAGTGTGTCACCAATCACGAACAGTATCACCAATCACATGACAAACCACCTCAGGGGTGAGTGCAGCCATGTGGCAGGTGATACCACAGGACCACACCAGTCCAAATGGACCAGCGTGATTGCCGATCCTGCCACCAACTGCCAAGAATTTTCCTGTAAATTGGAGGCCCTCCTTATAGGGCTGGATGTAGATTAACGTCAAACCCAGGATGAAGCAATTGCAGATTAATAGCCTTGCTCAAGGACCCAATGAAGAAGAATTACTCATGGGATTTGAACCAACAACCTTCCAGTCACTGGCACAGATCCCAAGCCTCAGAGCCACCACTCCAGCCTACGTAAAGAAATGAGTAAATAACTCCATGGAAAAAAGTGTGACCATGAAAGGTCTGTGCATTTAGAAAAACTGGGACCAAAGCAATAAACATCTGAATAAACACAGTTGGTGATTCACAACATTGTTCTCTGCCACAGTTTAGCTTCAGGTTTTTTTGGCAGGAAATCTAGATAATTGAGAAAAGAGTGGAAAAAGACATGTAATTTGTGTTTTACCTCCGTCATAACTCATCATTTAGGTTAGTGTTTCCCAATCCGGTCCTCAGGAATTCACAGCTGGTCCACGTTTTTGCTCCCTCCCAGAACTGACAGCGATCAAAAATGTGAACTGTCTGGGGGTCCCCGAGTATCCGATTGGGAAACACTGTCATAGATTATATTAATTATAACTTTATTGTTAATCATTTCTTTATTATTGTCATCTTGTTTTTTCCCCCAAATACCCAAGCTTTGTTTGGAACTGTTGCTTATATGCGATTCAGAATGTGCGAGGCGTCAGAGCCGCACCTCCCGCAGCTGCTCGGGCGGCACCGCACTGCATTATGGGAACTTACCTCAGAGGGCAGGATCGGCTGGATGCAGACCGCACACTTGGGCGCCAAAACCCTGGAGCACAAATGCAGGAGGGGTGAGGCGGAGAAACAAATGCAGGAGGGGGGAGGCGGAGGAACAAATGCAGGAGGGGGGAGGCGGAGGAACAAATGCAGGAGGATGAAAATGGGCACCGCTTCTTATTTTAAACCACGTTAATGTGCTCATAACTCACTGTCCTGGGTAGAGATGTCCTGCCCCCAACCAGTACTCATCCATAAGTGTGCCAGTGGTACAAACATTCCTACCACTGTGTATCCAGTAGGGTGGTGGGTCTTGACCTCGTCTGACCGAGACCCCACCAATGCATCACCGTCCTATGGCTTGACCCCCAACACCACCAAACTATAGCAGTGTTGTCAGAAAGTTGTGGGTCGTAGTAATATAGCAATGCCCATTCACAGGTCAGTGACACGCTCCACTCACGCTCCTCTATAGCATTCCAGACCCAGAGCAGCAGGCACCCTGTGTTGTCTTAACATGGATCCAATTTGGATTAATTGCCAGGGGTAGATGGAGCCAAATGATTCAGCCTGAACAAAAGCAGAGGCGCACTGTGAGCAGGAGTACTGGTGGGGGCCACCCACTGCACTCAGCACTGCTAAATATGTCTCTGAGGGCACCGCTCCATATTGCAGCCGTGTCATTTAAAGGCGTCGTCCTAAACCTGATTGCTGATTCGTGGGTGAACTGATTGCAGAAATGCTTGTATGAGTGTCAGCCCCGTGAGATCGGTATGCCGGGTAGCTGTATCGCACCCACACTGTATCTGTGTCGTCTGCCGTAATCCTGACATCATCATTGTACTTTAATGCATGGCTACTGAAAGTGCACAGCTGGAGGTCAGTGTATTTCAGCATGACATCGTAAAAGAGGTGACATCATCAGCTCTATGACCAGGGATGCTTCTGGAAATATTGGACCCCATGAAAGCCTATCACACCGGGCCCCCTGTCACTCAGAAGCTCTTAGAATCATCCTAACCCCGCCCCCCCCCACCCTTTATGGCAGCCCCACTCTTTGACAGGTGAGGTTCATCTTTCTCTCAGGCCAGCAAGCACATATGACATCCAAAGGAAGGAAACAAATCCAGTAGCAATATCAGGGCAGTAAACTACACAATACAACACTCACAAATGCAGTTTAAATACAGTGTCAGACTTCAGACTCATCACACATTACAGTGCCTCTCATTTCCACGCGAGTACAGGCTACAGTAGGACAGGTTCCCCCCAGCTGCCAAGCTGAAGGTCACCCCGCATGAGCTGGAGGGCTTCCCTCACCTGTGGTAATCCCTCACACAGTAGATCTTGTTCTCCGTGTCCACTGTGAAGGGCACCCCATCCAGAGTCTCACTGCACACCACGCAGCGGAAACATCCGGGATGGTAAGACTTCCCCAGCGCCTGTAGGATCTGCCGGGAGGCCAAGGGGTCAAAAGGTCAGAAGGTTATTTGACCTAGTAAGATATAAAGTTGAATACCAACAGGGTAGGTAGGGCTAGGTTGATTCAGGGAGCAGCTATTTCATACCTGGAGTGATGAACTACAATTCAGACTACAGTCCCAGAAACACCCCAGGAAAAGAATGCATGGAGCAGATAGTCTTACACACAAAAGCAGGATTCCTCAGAATATGAGGAAAACTCCACAAAAACAGAGTGGAACTGGTCGCAAAGGTTCACTGAAGTATGATATCTACTTGGTGAGTCTTTATGGCAACAAAATGAAAGGAACAAATCTTGAGTACTTTCTTGTTTTTTTGTTACTATGTTGTGTCCTACTTTAACGCCCGATTCTCTCACAGCTAGAGAGGATGTATATATTCACTTCCTCCCAGCTTTTCTCCAGATGTCCCACAGGAAATGCATTTAAGGAGCGCCATGACACTGACATGACCACAAGATCAGTTTGGTGGAAATGGGTAAAGGAGAGGAAGAGGGACTCGCAAAAATAGTCCCTGCTTTGTATTTTTAAAAAATCCACATGAACATTAGAAAATTCTGCAAAATATTTAGTAGCTTCCTAAACAAAAACGAACTGACACAATCAGTAGGCACACTAACCATCTCGTTAGTGTGATTTTGCCCGTTGCCGCCATTCATACGCAACAAGCTGAAGGCAGTGAGTCGGATCAGTGGAGGACTCACCATGTCCATAATTAGATGGCCGCACACATTGCATTTGTCTGCTGACTGCTGAAAGCCAGAATACTGCGAAGGACAGACAAGGCGCTGGTCAGAAACGGAACACTTTCAATAACAGAGAGAGTTACACCAAATGATCTCCAAAACAGCAAACGAAAAGAATGACATTTTTTTAACAGTATAACGACAGCTGGCATTGTCCTCAAGAAATTGTGAAATGTTCAGAAGACAGTCTAGCTTCAGAGGCAAACGGTCCGTGACTATAAAAAAAAAATAACAAAGGAAAATGGATGCTTCACTGAAATGAGGGATTTGACTGCCGTTACTTGGGTTATGATTGCGTGCTGTCGCCCTAGCGGTGAGTTTCATGAGCTTTGCCTGGTTTCTTACACTCACCAGGAAATCCTCTTCACAGAAAACCCTTCCACAGACATAGTAAAATGCTTTCCCACGCAGCCTTCGACCTAAACAGCACACACAGAAAGAGAGAGCGAGAACTGAACATCAGCTATACAGGAACCAAACCAGCACTCTGTGAAACTCCTTTAGAACATTCACACAGTATTTTAATACAATATCTGTGACTGTCATTTATTCATAGGTTATCTGGGGGCTCAAGAGTTCTCTACAGTGTTACATTATTTAACACCCACAGGCTGATGTCATTATAGAAACCAGCTACGAAGAAAAATAAGCTAGGTGTGTAAGTGTCCATTTTGCAGCCAGAAAAACCCTGCTGGGGGGGGGGGGCTGCTCTAATTTGTCATAAGATTTCAGAGCACTCACAGAACTTTGGTTTAGTTTCATAGCTGGAATCAATAAAATTGTTTAAATGATTGTAGCTACAGCTGCAGGGTAATATTCTTGTGATATGTTTGGCTGTTCAATAAAAGATAAGATACTGTGCAGAATATTATTTGAGAACAGTTTTCAGCCTGTGAATTTGGAATGCCTGAAATTCAGAATAATCTAAATGTCCTCATTATCAAGTCTAATGAATGTCTCCATTAATGGGCTCTAAATGGGTCACATTTCTCTTTCTCCAGCATTTCACGAGTTAAGGACGCTGAACCCAGGGAAGAATCCCAGCTTTATGCGCTGTGGACCCCGGCCAGAGTTGGAACACGGAGGGTCTTCATTCATGCTCCTCACACTGGACAGATTCAGTAGGGCTCAATGCCCCACAGGAAGGAGGGACATTCCACACATTTTCAGGCAAGAGGGAGGAGGGACTGTTAACCCTTTCAGAGCCTCCCTAGGACGTACAATCACCCTAACCCCGGTATAGTATACCGTCTGTCTCTATTTTGGAATTCAAAAGAAGAATCCAGGCATGGGAATAAGTATCTCCACAGCAGATGTTGGAAACAAAAGCAGGTTTTCCTATCAACTTTCCATCCTCTTGCCCCATAAACTCCAGCCACCCAAAGTCTGTTCTTTAGATTCAGCTATGAAAATATGCTCTTTCCTGCTGCTACCCCCCAACCGGAGACGACGTCTCCTGATTGGGTGTCCTGAGACGCTGAAGGCCAGGTCAAACTTTCTGGGATTCTGCTGAGATGGAGATTGGATGAAAAGCCCTAAAAGTTCACATTCATAATTGGCATCACACATAAGAAGTCGTTTTTGCAGGTCTAGACAGCAGCAGTCCAACTACAAGAACATTACATTCAGTTGTGGCAAGTCAAACATTTTTTTTTTTTCGGTCTTGTGATAAGTAACAGCGCCTGACACATGGGCAGGTCGGAGATGCTATCTACTGCTTCCGTTCAGAAGATGATTGGGTTTTAAGGTTCATTAAGCGTGGGGGTCAGAATCCTCTAGAAGATTTCTCAGCATGTGGAGCCTGAACCTCCGGCTGGCCAGAGAACATCATTATCTGCTATCCAACCTGTCGAGGGAGATCAGGCCGTTCCTCTTGACTACTCGTTTCTGTGATATAAGCAGAGCTGAGGGGCACTGAAATCTGGCAGACTTTTCGACCACTTCCCTGCCTAACAGACGTGTGGATCATTCTCACGCTGAATTCTCCATTGCTCATGTGAAATGATCAATGAATTTTACCTTATGCCTTCATATTGATTTATCACTTCAAAATAAGAGTTAACACCGTGTTTACCACTAGTCATCTATGTGATTCACTGGGTAGCAACATTCACTCGTTTATTCATTCATTGTCTATAACAAACTTGTCTCATGCAAGGTCGCGGGAGGTCTGGCACCTTCCCAGGAGCTACGAGCGCAAGGCGGGGAATACGCCAACCATGGCACTGGACGCTCGCGCGCCATTCACACACTCATTAACACCTTTGGGCAATTTGGCAACTCCAGTTCAATCCCCTGAGCACGTTTTTGCACTGTAGGGGAAAATCGAACAATCCCTAGGAAATCCCACGACGACACGGGGAGAACATGCAAATTCCACACACTTAGAGCCAGACTAGGGAGTCAAAGCCAGTGTATGGTGATTATGAGGCCACATTGATAACCATGGACACAAATTTTCAGGTGACTTTCAACACAGCTAGAACCAAACGGCTTGTGAGAATCCAGTGCCATCCAGTGGGAATCCAGTGCCAGCCAGCTGAACACGGCCATGCAGAGAAACACAAACTCTCCCAGGCCTCTTTCTAAGCCCTATGTGAGAAGATTCTGACTGTACACACAAGGAGAGTCGGGCTGGTGTTCAGAAGCAGGCCTATGGAATGAAAACGACAAATAGTACATGCAGCCCTGGTGGTGAAATATGAAGTAATGTGTGTCAGTAACAGCACATGTGGGGGGTGCGGGTGGGGGTGGGGGTGGGGTGATGGAAGCTGCGGCCCCCCTGCTTTCAAACGAAACAAAGACGCGTTTCAGCTCTCTGCTCATCACTAGCAGATAGCAATTCAGTCTCAGGTAGCCTGAAATCACACGGTATAAGGAAATGTCAAGGAGAAGCTGCTGCGGCTGGTATTGACTATAGACCGGGGGGGGGGGGGGGGGGGGGTTTAGCAAAGGAGAATTAAA
>JAODUD010000134.1:13671302-13684265 GCA_026784285.1 Stomatorhinus walkeri
CCCCCCCCCCCTCGCAAAGGAGAATTCAACAGTTAGCTAGATAACTTAAGCCAAACGTGAAAACTGTCCAACAGAAGGAGAGATGAGTGACATGCATACTGAACTATCCTTATATTTGGCATAAGTTATTGGGCTAATGAAGAAATCCTGCTTTGTGGAATATCTCCCTGAAAACAATTATTAGTTTTCAAGCTATTTTCAGATATACTGAAAATAAACATCAAATAAAATAAAGATGTGTCTATGTTAACGCAGCAAATCTGTTCAGTTACACCAACAAAAATTGTGTTGAGGTATTTACTGGGTAGTTCAGGGTTTCCCAACCCAGTCCTCGGGTAACCCCGGACAGTCCACGTTTTTGCTTCCTCTCAGCTCCCAGCCAATCAGGAACACCGCATACCTGGTACAGGTGCGCTGGGAGCTGAGAGGAAGCAAAAACGTGGACTGTCCGGGGTTCCCCGAGGACAGGGTTGGGAAACACTGGAGCAGTTTGTCACCCTATTCAGGGTTTAATGTGCTAGCAGAATGGCAATAAAAATGTATTTAAGACACGACATGTATTACATCATGCTTTAAGAAAACAAGAGTCCTTTTCATTTTGATAAATATACTAAGGAGAATACCCCCCTCCTTAGTATATTGGCTGCATACTGGTTGAGGGTCTGTTGAGGGTTAGGGTTAAGGTTAGATTCAAACTATTACTGGCACACTGGCACATGTCCTATGTCTGACTCGCGTGTGACTATTTCTAATAAAGCTTTTTGGCTGCTTATTGAATCAGTGAATGGAATCAGCCATCATAGCCAATCACAGCGTCAGCCTGTTTGCAAGAATCGCCTGATTGGACC
This sequence comes from Stomatorhinus walkeri, assembly GCA_026784285.1. Classification (NCBI taxonomy): domain Eukaryota; kingdom Metazoa; phylum Chordata; class Actinopteri; order Osteoglossiformes; family Mormyridae; genus Stomatorhinus; species Stomatorhinus walkeri. The sequence goes on from JAODUD010000134.1 coordinate 13,672,151, forward strand.
TGGTTAAGCAGCTGAGAATGTCCACGCCCAGCACAAACAGAAAGGATCCAACTTGTTGACAGACTCTCAGCAACTGCTTCTCTGTGTGGCGGCCAGGAGCCCACCTTCAAACCTGTCCTGCCAAACAAAGAGGGCCACGCCCCCCCCTTAGGCTAATCAAATCAGTCCACGTCGAGTTTGAGGGGAGGGTTGGGTGTCTGCCTCATGTAAACCAGCCGCCTCCCTCCCTCCTCCAGTGCCAGTGCAGCTGCTGGCACACAATGGGAATACTGGCAGGTTCCCAGAATCACAATCTGCCTGATTCACCATGACCCCTGGATAAATACCAGAGTCCCAAAAGCGTGACTAAGGTCGCAGCTCCTGGCTCACGTCAAGAGGACTTACGGCCAGCTGCTCCCTGTCATTTTCCCTCCTGCCTTTTGTGGCTGGGAGTTTGTTCCTGATCTGCAGACCAAGGGTTTTAAGAAGAGTCTGTTCACAGGTACCGTGCGCCGAGTTTGCATCTTCTCCTTTGCTGTGTGGGATTCCCCAGGGTGCTCTGGTCTATTCTTGCTGTTTAAAGGCAAACACTTACGTGCATTACTGTCTCTGAATAGTACACGAGTGCATGGCCTGCAATATACCGGCATTCCATCCAGAGCCACCCCCTGCTTTATGCCCTGCGCTGGCCGGGACAGGCTCCAAGTCTCCCATTATCCTGCACTGGCTAAGTAGTTGGAAGATCAATGTATATGCACTTTCACAAACATGTCAGATACAGTGATCAAACAATGCAGCTCACGGACCAGACCCACGGAGCAATTCTGCGAAAGCACACTCATTCCACTGGCCTGCGCTCCAATTACACCGTCAGGCGACACTTTAAGCGAGACTCCGCGCACACACGTTCATAAACAGACGAGCCGCGGCCGCCGCCAATAACCCCCCGCTTACGCCACACCTGTGCAAACGCCAAGCTGTTTATGCAATTAGCAGAGCTCATCTATCTGTAAAAGGTCACCGGGGACCTCGGCGGGCAGCAGGCGAGGCCGAGACAAAGGAGGCGCAGCGTGAAGCGCCGTGTTAGAGATGAAAATCACAGCGGCTTTCGTGGAGTGCGCCGTCAAGCAGCAGGTGAACTCGAGCTGGGCTTTTATACAGCCGCTTCCAGCGCTGACATTCAGAAGTGAGTGGGCTTTGCGGAGTGCTCATCAAGCCAGAGAGCAGCCACTGTGCTATTTATACACTGTAACTGTGCCGTAGAGCATCACCGGGGTGCACGGGCGTCACGGAGCGTGCGTGCATTGTCCATGCGTGTTTCAAACAAAACCAGTACATGTCACTCCATTAGCCCTAAAGGAGCTAAACAGTTCTGGGAATTAAAGTATTGTGTGCTGAGAAGAGGTGGAACACCACCTTAAACTCAAACAACGGAAAATAATTCCAAGTGGAAATAACATGGTCGTTGCGGATTTGTGTTCAGGGCTACAGAGGATGGATGGATGGATGGGAAAGAAATTCTACCCCCTCCTGTGAGAACTGGAGCATTCTAGGAAACCAGAAGAGTGGATAAATAGGAAAAGGATTTATACGTTTGCAGGATAATTACACATATACACTATATGGCCAAAAGTATTTGCACACCCCTATTAATTAGAGGAATTCCCAAATTAAGCCACGCCCACTGCTGACACAGGTATATAATAAAGCACACAGTCACACACTCAACATCAACATGCAACTTGAATGGTAGCAAATGCCACCCGTAATGTTCCAGCGTCTAATGGAAAGGGTGCCCAACTCATGTTAATACCCTTTGTTTCAGAGTGATATGTTGATTAAGATGGTGTCCACATACTTTTGGCCATATATCTGTATTTATTTGACAGTCAGCAGAACTCAATGCCACTTTGCATTTGGGTAGGTGTTTAAGAACATGATTGTGATCCTGTGTCTGTGTGTGTTTGTGTGTGTGTGTGTGTGTGTGTGTGGTCATGGTATACATGCCCCCACAATGTGATAAAAACCTGATATTTTGACATTGAATTTTCCCTTGTGGTCCCCACAATTTTATTAAAATCTGTGACTGTAATAAAAAAATTAAAAATGCTAAAAGACATATTTTATCTGGTTACTTATGGTTAAGGTTAGGGCTGGATAGGGGTTACGGTTGTCATTGTTGGGATTAGAGTTTTGCTCATAGAAATGAATGGACGGTCCCCACAAAGTACATCCATCCATCTATCCATCCATCCATCCATCCATATCTCTCTCTCTCAGGACTCACTGCAGGCACTGCAGGTGAAGCAGCCGTCGTGGTAGAGGTTGCCCATGGCCTGGCAGGCTTGACCGGCTCCATAAACCGCCTTCTTACACTTCATACAGTTTCCTGTGAGAAGATAACACACATATGAGGCACGTGAGTCAAGAGCACAATGTTAAAGTACAGATTGGATGCAACAAACACACAACTGCAGACTGAGCCGGCAGAGCCTAGGACAGGTCCGTCAAGCTGCGACAGATGTGCTAAGGCCGCCCTCACTTCTGATTCTGTCATCAATAGTGCAGTGATATACAGTTCTGTGCAAAAGTCTTAGACCGCCAAAGAAAATGATGTTAAAATGAGCTTCATGTCGGTGAAAAGCTATGATTTTACCTGCAAAAGTGTGTCAGCTTGGCCAATTCAAAATCCCTCCTGAAGTGACCTCAATATTTGCAGCAACCACTCAATATACCCATGTACTTTTACATGTTTGACTAATCAATGCCTTATTCAGTTGACAAATTAAGTTTTTAATTAAGTTAATTAAATTTGAAAGTTTAACAAATACATGGAATGTCTGAGGTGCCCCTGAGGAGAGGTTTGGGGACTGAAGCTGTGTTCATCTTGCCATCCTACAAAAAATCAGTAACTTTAGGAGAACAGAAGGAATTCTTGTTAATTTGTGTATATTCTTAATGTTAAATTTTGTTTTCTGAGCAAATACACATTTACTACCCAAATAAATTGTCCTTAACTGCCTTTCGCGCAGTACTGTATTCACCACTTATACTGAGTTTAATCGAAATAAAAGAATGTGAAACCGTATACATTTCAAACTGTCTTCTATCAAAAATAAGTCAAGTCATAGCTAATGCACACACAGACATGGCCAAACAGGAAATGAATTTGATACCCTTTCCATTCAAGCATCTGAGAGCTTTTGTCCTTCGAACACAGTAAATGGTCTCAATCAGCTCTCAAAAATCAGAACCAAAAAATGAAATTCCAGCTCCGATCTGCGACTCTTTAGCCGTCTCTTAGTTTTCTATTTGCCTGACAAGGGCCGCAGTCTAAGGAGCTTCATACCTGCTATCTGACAGGTGCCAGCTGGTGTTTAGGACGTCAGGCCTCACTTTCGCTAGACGCATCAGCACCAAAATGACAGATTAAACAGGGGTAGAGAAGTCAAGTAATGTCTGCTGGGAAAGAATGTGCCTGAATCTCTGTTATCATCACGGGGGGAAAATATAACGGCCTTTGTTTGTTTGTCTTGGTGCCGCAGCTGAGAAGTTACGAGCCGCTTCATGCATACTGTAATCAAGCTGTCGAGCGTTCCCAGCACCCCACCCACACAGAGCAGGGTAACCTAATAGCCCTCAATACACGCGGAGAAGAGCAAGCTGCGCTACACTGTATCTACACTAAGGGTGGTGACACAAGGTGTGTCATTAAGACACCTCCTCTCTCAAGCCACCTCGCACCACCTCCTCTTCACTCAGACTCCAGAGCTCACCTCCGTGCGATGCCCCCATTCCGCCAAGCCCTTGCCCCCCCCCATCTTATGCAGGGCTGGCTCTACCTCTTCAAGGGCCCTAGGCTAAGCCTTACTTGGGAGCCCCCCCCATCTGATGATCATTTCACGTTCTCCACAATGCTGGTAATTCAGGGCCCGAGGCAGCTGTCCGTTCCGACTACAGCTGGAAACCGGCCCCGATCTTACACCACTGTGCGACAAACTCGCAACAGACCCTCATTACAGACACATTTTCCCAGCGCTGAGCAGTCGGCTGTTTCAGACACATATCAAACACCTTCACGGTCTTTCAGAGTCCCCAGGTGCTTCTCAGAGACACAATATTACTTATATTTTTATTTCTATTGTGAATTACAGTACTGCAAATTATTCATTATGTGGATCACGATAAGAAAATAAAATACTACAGCTGGAACTCCTCGGCCATTTTATAAAATTGAGATTAGCTGTTGAATCAATGTACAAATAACAGGTGATTACGATTTCAAACACTGGAACCACAAATTGAGCTTCAGGATTAAATTCTTAAGAGAAAATGTCTATTTCATGTCCAGGCTATCAAAGGCTAGCACTATGTTAGCGGAAGGTGAGCTGACAAAGTGATAACCAGTCCTGGCTCACTCTCAATATCCCTGGGATCAATAAAGTTCATCACAGCATATCGCTGTTGTCCAAGAAAACCAACTTATGAGCACTTTTTGACAATTGCCACTTGTTACTGTAGATGGAAGATGCCCATTCGACTCTGCCGATAGCGTTTGACATCTAACTGACCAATGAAAAGATGTTTTATAAACTGATCTACTTTATGCGTATTTATGTGCGTAGTAGTTAATATTTGTATTCATGATGGCCTTACATATGTATTGTTTTGTGTCACTAATTTCGACAGCAGATAGATAGCTAGTTAAATTACAATGTTAAATGTGAATGTAAAGCAAGATTAGCGTGTATGCTGTTGACTCTGACAAATTTGCCTCACTGACAACAATTACCATAAGTCTGTTCACACACGGCTGTGTAAAGGCGGGTTTCTGTTTGTGGTGCTAAGGATGTATCATGTCATGAAATAATGAACATTTGGAGATGCGTGTTTATCTTCAGACAATGAAGATATACAGAGTGAAGGACGCCTGGGATCAGGGTCTTATTCCGACCCCATGCCCCGGATGCAGCCTGAAGGGCAGCCGGCTTGGTTCACAACAAAACCCATCAAGATCACGTCTCCCCATCAGAACCCGGACGTCAGAACATCCAAAGACGCTGCTTATCGGGAGACGTTATTAAGCACTATTTATTTCCAAGCTTCTCCTGAGTCATGGTGTCGTAGCACACACTGGAGGAGACGTGGGACCTGACCCAACACCACCAGTTCACCATAAATCCAGCTGGAATAATCCAAAAGAAATTCTTGGACTTCTGTGATAGCCTGAGAACTGCTCTTCCCAGGCACCTATTTATAGAGGGTCTTCACGGGGCTGTGAGTAAACAAGCTGAAGATAGGGCGGGGGGGTAGGCAAAGCAAGGTCGCCACGGACACGTCCCAGGGACAAAAATGGCATCCCATGCCACAGCAGAGGTGGCATCAACCACGCGATTTCTGAGGGCACCGGCTGGTGTTTTTATACCCGACCAACAAAGGCTCAGCTAAACCGACTTTGTCTTTAAAGTGCCGAAGTTCTTTCCTAGCACTGCAGACTGACCACCCCAGACGACCCCCCCCTCCCCCTCCGGCACCGACATACCAGACCAGTCTACCACCAGCAGCGTAGCCTTCCAGTGGGTCAGGTTCCTGTGTCCCACGGGTCAATATGAATAAGTGTAGCATTTTCATCCCTTTGGAATTCAAAGCAGATGCCTCTGTAGAAGCTGGCCAGAATGTTCCAGAACACACTGTTACACACTGTGCAGGGACAAGCCAGTTTTCTACCAGATTGGGCTCTTTTACAGTCTCCTCCTATGAAACTTCCTACGTTGTGGAAATACCCTGAAACTACATGTAACTGTAAAAAAATATCAAAGCTCAACTACAAGTCTTTCATGGTTAAAAAAAAAAACACGTCAGACAAAACGGATGACTTTTGGCTGAAATTCCATTCTCCAAATGCCAACAGCTCTACGTATGGAAATGGGACTGCTGCCGATCTGGGCACTGAGAGGGCAGACTGGCAGCCCACAAATCCTCACACCCGCTGCGAAAGGTCTCAGGCCTCCAGATCAGAGTCAGACTCCACAGACTTTTTAATCACGTCGCCACACTTGCTGTTCCGTGTCAAGCCAAGAATGTGGGCATGGTCCTGAGAAAAAAGTCCGACATTCCTCCGGCACTTCACCATGGCAACCCACAGCACTGTGACATAAGATGTTAAATGGGAGGGGGGGGAATCGGTATAAGAGCAGAGACCCCATCAGCTGCCTTCTAATGCTGCTATTGTGCTGACGACGCAAATGAAGAGAGTGTTCAGCTAAATGGTAAGGATGAGCACAACAGGACACCTCCGCCTCGCCCCCCCACAAAGAATGACTACCGTGGATAAAAATTCAAAAAATTTGGCAACAGTGAAGAATAATTCTTAAAAGACAGTTTTAGGAAGAATCCTTACTTTATCTGACATTTTAACCCAAAGCAATATACATCTTTGAGACAACTGGGGTTACGGGCTTCGCTCAAAGGCTCTACAAAGAAATCACTCGGCTAACCACGGGACTTGAACCAACAACCTTTCAATCATAGTATTAACCCACCAAGCCAAGCTTGCATGCTGTCAGTCATCATGATTCTGGTTTTACTCAACTGTTTTGAGAACTATTTTGGACCGCATCAGAGGTGGAAGGTTCAGGTATAGAAAGTACAAATCCAGACCAAAATTTTGTTACAACCAACCAGTTGAGTATCTGTGATCGTGACTCTTTATATGCAACTAGTGGGTTGAAATACTGTCTTGGTCTGGACCTGACCTTTCCACCTCTGAGCTCGATAGTGATTCATGTTCACTACATAAACGCTGCAGCATTTTGTACTTGCACAGCACACAAACACAGTATATGGGCGAGAGTCACTGAGTTTATCTTGTTCTTGTTACACACACACACACACACGTCTGCCACAGTAAATCCCGTCTTCCTATTTACGTGAGCCTTTCCTTGCCTTTATGCATTTTCTGGAACATGTCAGTGACTGGGGGACTTTCCCCGACCTGCAGGCAGCCCTGACACCACAGCAGGAAGTCGTTTTATGTGATGCTAGAAATCCCAAGAGCGACTTTACGACGGAGGGAAAATTTTGCCGCTCCACCCTCTCGCCCCTCAGGACGCTGCACGCCTTGCCCTACCACCATCACACACGGGCTTCCCAAGCTTACAGGGACACCAACAGAAGTCCCTCCCCAGAGAGAAAATTCCATTTTAATTGCTTTTTTTTTTTTTTTACTTCTATTAACCTTCTGCTGCCCTTGCACATTTCTAAATCTGTTCACAAATGTTCACATTTCTCTGTTATTTTGCTATAATTACCATCTTAATTATAAATGCGGTCGACTTACCCTTATAATTACCTGGAGCATCATTAGAGATTCATGCAAGGGGAGGTCTATGCTTTTAGTAGGGGTGTCTGATTTTAAGGAAAATTAATGAGAACACACTATTTACGCTAATTAGCGTACATTTGGGGGGGGGGGGTATATGTCATTTTAGGGGGCTGACGCCCCTCAAAAACAGCCCTAAGGGCACCCTGGTCTTAAGTATGCTTTTCCATATTTAGCAGGGCTTGTGAAACACAGATGCAGAGCCTGTGCAAGGCGAACAATCTGACACTCCGGTCTCAGAATGCAAAAATATGCTACGGAAATGATTCAGTACATTGAAGAGACCGAATCAGGGGAACGGTCACAGCAAGACTGGCTGAGATCAGAGTGGAGATCATTTCAATGGCTCCTCATCAACTTTCATCTATGTCACAGTAGGTGGGATGGTTTGAGAATGCGAGGCGCTTCCTGCCAGGTGCTCTGCGGCTGATCCTCTAAGGTGTGTGACTAAGGCATCCGTTCAGCCGGCCCGGCAGGTCATGTAAAGCGGCAGCACAAAGGGCCCGTTATTAGCCGACGGGCAGCGAGACGAGCGGCGGGGTTACGGAAGGAGCTGGTTTAAATATCCGATAAATTTTCCACGAGCAGTCAGCAATACCCGAACTACACCGAATCAGCTGACTTGTGGGAGTGTGGAAATAGAACAAGAAGACAATCAGACACGCGCGCGCACACACACGCACACACACGCGCGCAGCGGACCTGGCAGGGAGCCTCCTGAAACTCAGGCTCCTACACACACGCTAAAAAACAAACTCAGAGATCGTCAGGAAAAAAAGGGGTAAAAAAAAAAAAAAAAGTATGGCTTTAAGGGAGAGAAGCAGATAAAATCCAATAACCAGGGCGCGCTAAGGAACCTTGAGACAGCAGTTAAAGAAATCAAGAAGGACGAGGTTCTCCTCACCGAAGTAATCAGCCTTTGGCTGGGCGTCCATCTCCTTTCCCAGCTGCTTTGTAAGAGCTTCTAATTTTATTTCAGCGGCCGAGGGTTCCTGCTCTGGCTGTAAATGGAGAGTCTGACAGTGCAGAGGGTTCAGTCTGGGGGGGGGGGAAGGCTCCTGTTTAGACGCCGGAGCAGAGGGGGGCAGAGAGCCATCTGCGCCCTGGGTGAGGGGCACCGTTGTGGTTCCCCGGCTACCAGTATTCGGACCCTGAGAAGGGCTCCAGGTGGGCCCAAGGGTGAGGGAATCACTCCGGTCCAGATAGGCTGGATCACCACTTCGGATCTTGGACTGAAGTATCTCAGACGGTACTGGAATCCTCACGGCTGATTGATGAGCTACACGAGATGATGCGAGACCTCCATGAAGCCCATTCTGACCAGGGTCCCCTTTGGAAGACCTGGCACCGGAACCGGCCTGTGCCAGCATATGCCGAGAAGATAGAGAGTTTGAGTCTGTGGTGTCGCTGAAGGGACTTCTTGGGGGGTGGGACGCGGGCGAAGGTCGCCCCACGCCTTGGCCGTCCCCAGCACGGACCCAGGAGACCTCGGGAGAAGCTCTCGCTGCTGGGGCAGCCGGGGGAGGGAAGTCACAGGGGGGCTCCAGGTTGCCTGCCTGGGTCTGGCTGAATCCAGGGGACGCTGGTGGATGGAGGCCGGGTGATGGGCAGTTGTTGGGGGTGAGGGGGGGTTTGGGGGGCTGCGGGGCCGGCCTATACTGCACAGCTGGTTCTTGCCCTTGCTGGACCTCTGTGCATGCTGGGGTCACAGCTGGGCTATGAGCCCCTTGGATGGAATGCCCCCCTTGGTAGAGTCCCCAGCCAGCTGCAGGACCGCTTGGGGGGTGACCATGTGGGGACAGGGACACTGGGTGGCAGGAAGATGTCCCAGGAGCCAAGGTATGGGAAGAATGTGGATCCAGAATCTCCTTATAATCATTATTATTTCCATACCTGTATCCTCGGTTCCCAGGACCTTCCTGGTGAGCAGTGCGAGGCTGTTTTTGTCCCTCAGAAGAGACTAACTGGTTGGCAGTGACAGCCCCAGGCGTTGGCCCAGACAGAATAGGAGGCTTGGCAGCTGCCTCGTTTGCAGGTCTGCAGTTATTGAGTGGTGGCCGATCCTTGGGATAGAATGCATTATCTGGTGTTCGACCGTGCCCACTGAGACCGTCAGTCAGCCTCGCCGCAAAACTGTTTTTTGCCATTTCTTCCTGGTGCTTCTGCATATGGATTTTGGACATTTTTGAAGCAAATACCCTCCTAGTTTCCTCAAAGTCGGGATTGTTCCCCGCATCTCGCTTCATTCTGAACAATCCATCCTTGGACGCCTCGTACATATTAAGATCTTCGATAAATTTGCTGGCTTCTAGTCCGAGATCATCATATTTATCCATTTTGAAAACGCAGCCGAAAACAAAATATCAAAATTTTAAATACCGGTATGTTCTTGAACCCGTCCAATGCTGGTGCCTGAAAGCGTCGTTAAAAATATATAAATCGGATACAATACAAACGACCTTTTGCTACAAATGTGACAATCCCGCGTTAATATAAATTCAAATATTCAAAGTAAACACTTCTGCCCTGAAAATAGGAATACGACGTAAAGATCTGTCATAAAAGTTCATACAAAACGGGCAAATTAAAGCATCGAACCAAAAACTCCAAAACTCGCGGAAATGTTCATATATTCACATAAGCATCTGTTCGGAATCCAAAGTTACTTCGGCTGAAAAGGTCCCGCGGCTGCACGCTGCATGATCCGTCCCGAAGACGCCGATCCAACTCGATCGAGGTTTCTCTCCGCTTCACAGCCGCGGCTCAAAAATGTCCATAACAGGATGCTTTCTGACACCGAAGTGATGTGGGATCTGACCTGTTCGGCACCTTTTCCTCCAAACTCCGACTATGGCGCTCGAGGCGGAAGACGCAAACTAACCCCCTAACTTTCTTTCCAGCGCCTGGCCGCTGCGCTCCTGCCCAAACGTGCTGCGGGCTTTCCTTCCACAAATCGCCGCGGCGTTTTATGCAAAGTGCGATAAATTGCGGCAAATCAGCCTGCACAGGAAAACATACGCTGGGGATTTTTTTTATGAGTGAATAAATAGGCGAGGATGAGTCCGAGGCGGTCGACTTGCATTTAAAGGTACAGGGAGGTTTTAGGACCGTACAGCGCATGTGGGCCGTATGGTGACAAACGCTGCTTCCACTGCCATCTGCCGCAATCCCAGTTAAAGCGTCGCCACCGGGCCAGTTCAATATACCCCAGTTACCCCATCTAACGTGTTCTAAGGCAACAGCGCTACGCTATATTTTTCACTTCAACTTATTTTAGTAACATGAAATTTTTTAAGGCGTGTTTTTGAGCAGAACCGCCCGTTTTGAGCCATACAAACATGTCTTTATATAGAAAGTGCTGCTGAAAAAGTATACGCATGCCTCTGATATTCTGCTTGTGTATTTTTATTCCTAACCACACAGAGGAAGTTCACAATGCCGATTATAAAAATAACCCTGACAAACATTGCATTATCTTGTTGGTGAGCGCTTCGAAACTTTTCCTTATAGCGATTTCACAGTTGTCACCTACATTTGAGCAGACAGGCGTGAGCTATTCCTGATATTTGGTACTGGAAAACATTGATACGACTTAAATGAAAAATAAAACTGCGGCATTTTATCAGGTAAAACGAATTCTTTAAGGAGACGTGGTGGCTCGGTGGGTTACATTGTGACTTCACTGCGCAAAGAACAGGCTTTTTGTGTGAATATTAACAAGCTGGTCATATAAATAATTACATTTTATTTAACAAGTACATTTTGAGTAGGCCTGCTATTAAATATGGTTGTTACCAAAGGCCATAAACTGAGAAATACTTTTGATCTGAGTCATTTTTCAAGAATATTGTTGTAGTCTTTTCCTGTGCGGTGTTATAAAAGTGTGTTTATGTAATGCTATTGACATACAGAAATTGGATGGAAAGAGAAAAATGAAACAAAAATGATAATGTTTTTACGCCCAAAATTTTTGGCACTCAATCCTTTGGTATTGGTGCAAAGTTAGCAAAGCTCTTGAATTTCCAGCAGTTGTTTAGCGAGAGCAGTCGAACCCTTGGCCGAGAATTTACTCACAGAGCAGCGTGTTCTTGCTGACCACTCTACGGAAGGCAATGAGAGGACACCAAGGTATCTCCTCTCCCTGGTTATGAGTTCCCAGAAATGAAAGCAGAGCTCATGCAGGCACAAACTCAACGATAGTTTGTAGTAATTTCATTAGCCGGTGGGGGGGGGGGGGGGGTTGGACAGAATGTTTCTGTGATATTACTCCCAAAATGTTGTTCCAAAAATGACAGATAAATGGTTAAAAAGCAAGTATAAAGAATGGAACATCATACAGGCAGCTGCCCTTGTTTCTACACCCAAAGAGCTGGTAAGACCTGGATGACTGTAATTAGGTCTGAATACTGTCACAGACCATTTAGTGATATTGGTCATTGGCCTTGGCATAAAATAATTTACCACAAGTTGTCAGTAATAGCTGTGCTTGCTAATCAGGTGACTTGTGTTGTTTTTTTTTTAGCGTTGAGTTTCATGCCAGGACACACAAAGAACTGGGCTCTTCCTGGCGAGTGGGGGGGATGTGAGAGCATGGCTGCATACAACTGCCACTCATGCCAGTGCTGGGAGACATAGTGAACTAAAAACTACAGGGATGACATAGTAGACATAGTGAACTAAAAACTACAGGGATGACATAGTAGACATAGTGAACTAAAAACTACAGGGATGACATAGTAGACATAGTGAACTAAA